>JARYSW010000002.1:1200000-1547615 GCA_031081755.1 Debaryomycetaceae sp. CAB 1570
GTATTCAACTATGTGTTTCACAAATGAAGCTGATAATCAGACACGCATTGCACAACAACTAAACGACGAAAATCCACTGTTTACATACCCATTTCTCGCTGCTATTAGGTTTTAGACTATATCGACAGTTGAATTTGAAGAGTCAAGTGAAAAATTCTCAGTATGAGACGAACGACTAACAGAGTCTGTCACGTGAACCACAAAGTTACACAATATTATCGGCCTGTATATATGATTCCGTTGAAAGGTATCGCATCTCAAACGTGATAAGTGTATGAGTTTAGCCAATCTAGGTGTTCAGCCCTATTACGGAAAGCTGCAAGCTTATCAAAATTGCAACCAAACCTTAATGATAAGACCAAGGAAGCTTCCCTGATGTATCCTGCGCATTCAGGTTTTGGAATTGAGGGACGGGTTCAAGGGTGAAACATTAAGAATACAGTTGCCAAGCTTTGTTGACTTACGTAGCCTAACAATTGCATCATTCACCTAAAAAGCGACCCTCATGTTGCTCCCCTTGACTTCGTGGCAGAAGTAGCAAGAGCCATAGTGTGATAGACAAAGAACCCATGAATCAATATTAAAGAGTCAACGAGGGACTAGGTATTGCTCAATTACACCAGAATCGTTACTGTTCGTAGTAACAATGTTTGATAACAGGATGAGGCAGAGCTCATCTTATTTGCTTGAAGTTGGAGATACGACTTCTTGGAGGTGACTACGGGATACATTATAATCACCTAATGCAATGTGTATTGGACTGAACAATTCAGAGATTTATATAAACGAGCAGAAATTGAATTTACAATGCCAACTCAATCTAATGAGTGAACATGTACAATCGATTCAATTGCAAAACGCACTTCTGCTTACTTACAGCTTCTCTTCCTGTTGTGAGTCTTGTTTCTCTTCAGATTCATCTTGCTTTTCACTCGATTCCTCATCAGATTTAGGGATCCTAGCATCGATGGCTATATCGACGATGATTTGTCGTCCATTAATTTCTTTGCCGTTGAACTCCGAGACAGCTTTTTTCTGCAATTCCTCGCTAGAGAATTTGACAAACGCTATACCCTTGTTGTAAATGACGTTACCCCTCTTCTTTTGTCTTTTCAATATATGGTATGGCACTTTTCTAGTCGGTACATGAATCCACTTGGGCTTTAACTCCTTGAACAAGCCATTCAATGTCTTGACGCTTGCCTTGTAGTCCAAATTCGTGATAAAGATCGTATCCCTCGATGGTTCACCATCGGGAATCTTCTCTTTAGACCCTTCTTTCGTCACCTTTGTAACCTCTTCTGGTGTGGCTTTCGCTTCATCCTTTTCAGTTACCACTTTCTCATTCTTGGCTTTTGTGCCATTCGATGCCTGTGGTTTCTTAGCCTTTTTCTTTTTCAACGAGGGAGTAGTAGCTGATCCATTAGGCGTCTTGCCGGTGACAGACTCGGAGTCTTCTTTGACTTCTTTTGCTTCCTCCTCCTTCTTAGCCGCCTCTTTCGATTCCTTCTTTTCTGCTTGCTTCGCCTTGAATGCCTTTATTTTTTCCTGCTTCTCTTCCTCTGTGGGGGGTGGTACAGCACGCTTCACGTATATGGCTCTTCCTTTGAAGTCCTTTCCATTGAACTCCTCGATAGCCTTGTTTGCGTCATCCTTGGTCTCGAGCTGGACAAAAGCAAACCCCAAGTGCCTCTGGAATAGCTTCTTGTTCCGCCAGTACGGCTTGCTGGGAATATTCACGTCAACCCTAATTGTAGTTAGTATCACCGCTCAAGAGTAAGCCGGCCTGCCGCCACTTCCCATTCCACAATGCACCACATAAGCGCACCTGCTGTTCTGGCAGCTTGTGGAACATCCAAACACACTTACACTTTCAAGCCTTCGAAAAATTGCTTCAATTCATCCTCATCAGCCTTGTAGTCCACATTTCCAATGTAGATTCTTTCTTCAATACTCTGGTTCTCGGTAGACATATTCCTTTCCCTTTTATTCAATTGAAACTTCACGACTCACAAAATATACAAATGGTCACTCTATTCAGTAATTTTTCAGCTATACACAACTTGATAAACTTAACTAGTGATGTTTTTTTCTTGTTTATGGTCAACTTTTGATAAATTAAGCTCCTATATACCTTAATCCTCTCTTATTATTTATATAAACGGCTTGGAAGTATAGCAGGAAGACATCCTTATTTAAGTAGATTCGATGATTTGTCGCGGGCAAAACAAACGAGCATAGCTCATAACCCAAACTGATCGCTGGAACGTTATGGCACCATATCAGTCGGAGAAAGCTGTTCTTGGAAATAGTGTGATGACCACGCAAGTGAACAAGCAACGATGGCGAGTGAAAAATACCACTTTTCATTTCTGGTTAATTGGATGTCGTTCAAGGTAGATGTTGCAAGCTACACTGAGAGGAATATTCGAGAAATGTCACAGCAGTTTGAGGTTTTCACGTGACCAAGACGATGGATTATCGTAGACGCTGCTCGTCATCTTTAGCCATGAGATTTGCTGGGTTATTCGGGAATACAAAGATAAGCTCAGATACAGACAGGAATAGAGCTATGGAGTCGAAAGGATCGATGGAGACATTACAAAGTATGTGGAACCGAAATTTCAATAAATATTGTATCTAGATTCCTATATGCACAGTAGATTGAAACGAAAAATCGGCTAGAGGAGCCAGTTAACATGTCCTCAGACTATTTTTACGGGCTGGATGTTGGAATAATGATGTTTTATGGCACACTGTGTGGATGAGTGTGCTCCGCAGAATATGAGCCAGGCTTTCCTGGGAGTGGGGCCGACGGTGGCCAGTCTACGACTGAAAACCACAATAGGCTTATTTCAACTTGTTAAACAATCTTGGGGCAACACAGTCATTAATACAGTGTTGCAAATGGAAGAACTCTTCGATACAGTCTTCCTTGTAATCTTTTTCTTCGTAACCTTCTTCTTCTTGTTCTTTGGTGACTCTCTCAACACACTCCTCGAAATGATGATTGAAAGGATGGCAGGCTGGAGTTTTGGCGCACTCTTCACGCATTGAATCCAAAGGATCAACGAGTTCTTCTTCGTCATCGTCGTCTTCATCCTCATCGTCGTCGTCCTCATCTTCGTCATCACCGCCTTCTTCTTCATCGCCTCCTTCTTCATCGCCTCCTTCTTCAGATGGCTCTTCTGATGACTCTTCGGTCGACTCTTCTGACGATTCTTCCGTTGACTCTTCGGTAGCTTCTTCCTCACCTTCTTCCTCAACAGGTTCCTCTTCCGGCTATAGATTGTTAGTAAACACATTCATATATTCAAAATGTCCGAGTCCTCCGGTGATCAGCAATCCTGTCAATCCTGACCCCTTTGTAGAATTATCCAGCTTGAACTCACTATGGAACAGCAGCCAAATGCTCTAGCCGTACTTTGCGTATCTGCCATTCTCGATGCTCCGGATCACGATGAGTGCAATATGGGCGTCTTCTTTCCAAAACGCTTCACTCGCACCCACAGAAACTGATGAAAAAAAACCCATTCTCCCTGGCTCTCGCTGGCCGTCTGTGTTATTCAATGTTTCCCAATCTTTACCAAACTCGTCGACATTACTATTTTTCACTGTTAAAGTTTACTTACTTCGTCAGCGTATGCAACAGGCATTACTGTTTCTAGCAAATCTCTTAAAAATGACATATTTCTAACCGCTTTCTACTGTTTATCCTCAATAAAAGTCGCTTTGCTTGAGTTCAATTGCTTCTAGTGTTATTCCTGTGGTTATAGAAAAATTGAACTTCATAGTGAACTGACTTAATGAGAAAAATCACTCTTTTCATTGGCTAGGAATCCATACCGTTACCCGGAATTCGAAATCTATCTAGTAAACATGATAGCGATACAGATCAAGGGCAGGATGAAACCAAAGAGAGATTACGTGCCAAAGAAGATTAGTCGGGCTTAGGCTTCCATGTGTATTCAGATGAATATTTTACAAGATGTAAAGCTGTGTAGCGGAATTGCAAAAAAAAGTCTCGAGAATAAAGATTGTCTCGCTAAACCAAAATGATATGATGCAGGTGTTATGGTCATATCACTGCGCTTGTAGTTGTATTGATGTTTTAAGTGTACATAGGTGCTGATAAACAGAGAGAACTCATATAGGGGTAATTATCCAAGTGGAGCCAAAGTTTCTAGACAAACTTAGAGATACGGCAAAATAGTCGAGGAGTATGGAACCATCTACACTTGGATTTAAAAGTTGCAATCGAATAGCTTATACTGGTACAGAATATAAACCTATATTATGAACATATCGTACTGTGAGTTTATACACGAACTTTGATAATCCCGGAGTACAAATTAGTTTAAGCGGAGAGGGTTGGGACATCAGCCTTCTTAGCCTTCTTGATTTGCTTGTCAGTAGCCTTTGGACCCAAGTTACCACCACCCCAGTGCTTTCTGGAGTCCTCGTACTTCTCGATAAAGTTAGCGTTGATGGTGGAAACCAACTTGGCCAACTCAGACTCATCCTCTGGCTTGACTTCAGTCAAAGCAGCGACAGAAGAGGTCTTCAAGTGAACCAAAGTACCTAATCTAGCCTTACCCTTCACAATAGCGTATGGGACACCCATCTTCTTACATAATGATGGCAAGAAAACAACCAACTCGATTGGGTCGACGTCGTGGGCAATCAAAACCAACTTGGCCTTCTTGTTCTCAACCAAAGAAACAACGTGGTTCAATCCGTATTTGATGTTGACTGGCTTTGGGGAAACGTCCTTGGCAGTTTTACCGTCAGCAATAGCTGCGGCCTCCTTGGTCAATCTCTCCTTCTTCTCAGCAGTGGTCTCTGGTCTGTACTTGTTGAACAACTTGAAGGTTTGAGCTGCGGTGTTCTTGTCCAAAACGTTTTGGAACTGTGCAATAGCAGGTGGAACCTTCAATCTCAAGGACAAGATCTTCTTTTGTCTTTGCAATCTAACATATTCTGGCCACTTGACGAATCTAGATAAGTTTCTCTTTGGTTGGATGGATTGTCCAATACCAAAGTTCTTAGGGGTAGAGTCGATCAAAGGATTCTTTGGTCCTGCGGTCTTGGATGACTTGCTAGCTAATGGAGCTGGAGCAACCTTCTTTCCTTTTGGTGCCATCTTAAATTATCCTTCTATGAGTATGGTACTTGATGAAGTAATTCACTAATGAGATGTGAAAAATTCACTGCGCAGTGGAAAGAGAAAACCATCAAATTACACAAAAGTGATTCTCATAGAAATGGTTACCATACTGAAACCACGTGATTAGTGACTGCTATTTTGAATAGCACCCCTTACATTGATCTAAAGATGTGAGATAAGACTGACAAAAGCCGATTGAAGTAGGTTCATGTACATAATACATAGCAGCAGGAACAGTTATGACTCTCACCGAGATCGTTATCCTTAATTATATTAGCCTTGAAAAATCATATACAATTATAAACTCAGAAGTTACAAAATACAGAAGACTGAAGTGAATGAAATGAAGTGATAGCAATAACAGACGTCAGGTTAGTCGGCCTTGGTTTCTTGCCAACGCGAATTACACCAACCCTTGACGGTGAATTGAGTTTTAGTTATGCCTGAATTCGGAGATTGTCCATTCAAGTGGACTCTGCCGTGTTCCAACACCCCAGCGGGTTTGAAACTAGATTTAGAAGAATTCCATGGTAAGCAATTTCCAATTGAAGAAATTAGACTGGAGTGCCTTTGTACCGGTGGACGTGGTATTTTGTCCTCATCGCCATCCTCATTCTCATCTTCGTCACCGACATATACGTATGCGGAGACGTCGACTTGTGTCCCCGGCGATGGGTCTGATCGCGGAGGAAGAATCACATTGTGCCAGAGCTTCTCTCTAGATGCTTCAGACACAGTGAAAAGGTTGTTCTTCTCGTGAAATTTTATCAATGAACGGTTTCTACTCAAAAGCCGAACGATTTCCTCATTGGAATAGGTATTTGGCAAAGTCCCATTCATTCTGGCATTATAGTCGAAAGAATAGAGACGAAGAAAGGCTGAATTTATCCTTTGATCTCTGTTCCTGAAAGCTTTGTGGCCTGGTGTTTTGACGGGAAGTTCTGCCTCTGGGGTCTGGTACATATTGAACGTAGTCATCTCTTGGAAGCTCTCCTTGCGGAAAGTGTCATTACTGGGTAAAACATCATCTGTCATTCGAGGTGTTAATGAATATGTCCATATACTTTGTGACGATTTCTGAATCGTCAATCCCCAATTCTTCAAGGAGCTAGTCAAGTTAGACACCAAATTCTTCCCGGGCATTGACCTGGGGTCCGCCCTCGTATCACAGCTTTCATTGAGGATGCGCAACAACGAGTCTGAAGATCTCGATGTGCCATTCAGGGTATGTTTGGTATCTGATGGTACGTTGATATTAGAAAGAACCAGATTAGAAAGAGACTTTCTTGTGATATGCGTGAAAGATGGCGAGTAGTTACTTGACGAAGTAGAAGAACAAGAACATAGCGAAATGTCGTCGCTATAGTCAAAATCCTCGCTCTGCATAGGGTCGTAATCGTACACCTCTATTCCGTCATCATCACAAAGATCCCCCAACGGGTGCTTCGGCTTTTGCGACGCTTGTCCAAACGACCACGTATGGAGCGTTTTCAATGAGTTGCTGGGACTGGTGCTACTGAAACTGCTATTTCTGTAGTTTGTCCGCTTGTGATACAAATTGCTCTTCAATGTGACCGAGTTTCCTGACAACTTGATGCGGATGTCCTTGTTCTTCTTGTCCCTGGGAGAAGGTGGTATCACTATTGGCAGCGTGCCTTGAAACATTGTACCTGTTTGCTCGTCTCTTCCGATTGCCATCGAACCGGTCTCCTTGTGTGTCTATGCTTATCTCAAGCTACCGTTAAAAATCGCGATGTGTATCTCCGCCAATATCTACGGATAGGATCTCTTGCACCGTCGCTCTCTCTCTCTCTCTCTCCTCCAGGCTGTCGTGCTATATATATCCCGGATCTATCCCAGAGCCTTGCTACTCTGTGTGATCTATCCAAATGTGTAGTGTGACCTGTACCCACCTTTCAGATGTGTACCCTGCTGACCTGCCAGCTTTTCCGCGCTATCGTTCCGCTCTTTTAGCCTCCTTTGCCCTCGCTTACGACTACTTTGCGACTCCTTTGCGACTCCTTTCCGCGCGGTCTTTGCTTGCTCACTGGATTACTCCGGTATTGCACCTCTCAGCGTTTCTCGCACGATTTACTTGCCACAGGCTATAATCCTCTGTGACTCTTGTTGCTAACAACGAGCAATCGTTTGATTTGCCGATTATTCCTATTTAGATCCTGCTATCTGTTGCTCCTCCAGATAAGAAATCTAATACCACACCCAAAAACTAATGAAGTCCCCCACGAGTCGCTTGAAAAACTAAAGATCTAATTAGTGTTAATTGGATTGCAGGCGCTTATATCTATATACTAAGACATGTCACACGAACCGGCCTGGCAAGACTTGCTGATCGGGCTATCTTCGAATTCGTGGCACTGATAAGTCCGGCACAACAGTTTCTAATCAAAGAGCGCAATTGCCCTGCGAACAATTGTGCGCTTATTGTGAGGGTAACCATTCGCTTAGGCACGCGGCCGTAGAATTAGGCGAGGCGGTGGAACGTCGCGAGCAGGGCGCGCAGAGCGGGCGAGGAACCGCACGAGGGCGGCCAGTTAGTGCGGCGGTCAGAGATCTCTCGGTGGCCCGTGGAGACAGCCCCCACGTAATGGATTAGCCGGCCGCGGAACTATGTGATCGTTGAAGCTGGAGAAGTGCGAGAGGTGGGAGAAGTGGACATGGAAGGGGGGGATCGCTTTGAAACAGGAGTGGTGTGCCAGGCTAGAGACAGACAAAGGGGCATGTAGATTTAGTGTGTTAACAACCGAGGAGCGTCCGAGCAACGGGACCAGGTATATACTTCAGCGTTTCAGTGAAGCTGCTGCCTCGCACAGCGTACTCAGTAAACGCAGCTCGCACAATAGGCGAAAGACTTTTGCCACGTTCGTTACAGAAAGTGCGAGACCTGATCGACAGGCTGGCCCCGCCGGCACGACCCCAGAGTAAGGCGGAATGTAGACGTAAAAGCGAGGTGTGTTGACGGTTGCAAGGCAATAGAAGCTATTTTTGTTGCAGGGTTGCAGAGAGCTGGGCGAGAAAAGAATAGAAGGATGTCGGATTGCCCTATTGGGGTAATTACCCCAAAGAGGTGTATCTTGTTTAGGTGTCGCCTGAATTTCTAGCTGTGTTAAGGGTGCTTGTAGCAAAGCTAGCTGGAGAGTTGGTATGTAGAGTCTGCTACACAAGGGGCCCTGGTGTTGCATGCTCGTTCCACTATCTAAATTGGGTGTGAAACATTCTTTTGTCGCCTGCCCCAATTACGGTGCAATTGTCCACCTGCCGTGCGACTTAGCGGAACGAAAGGCTGTTCTCGCCTCGGCCTAGCCGGTCGAGGCTAGACATGTTGGGGTAGTCGGCAAACTATACGAACGTAGCAGTATGTTTTACGTAACTGCGTGTGTCTACAAGAACTACCGAAGTAGTCTGAAAACGCTAAATTAAGATTCGCCGCTTTTGCAATAGTTCTAATTGCAGAATACGGTGTTACACAGCATTCATTTCAACTCACCATAGACAAGAAGTCCATGAAGCTACCTAATACGCAATAGAATGGTAGACCAGACGACATGCTTCTTTGAAATGGCTATGTTATTTAGTGGGTGTTGTGTGATACGTAATTGGCATTTTAGATATTCTTATTGTTGACCTATACATGAATTTTCGAGATTGTTCAGGATATTTATCCAATACGAATATAGTTAAATAAGAATCCGGGATAGCGAAGCAGGTTACAACAAGTCTACACTACGCAACCAGCGGAATTGGCAAGACCGGGAGGCCGTATTTGATGTGCTAGCGAGATCCCCATGATGCACCATAAATCGTCATATGAAAAGTGTCGAGGATTCCGACTTCGACTAATCTAGTCAGTTCGGGCAATGCAAGAATTTGAAATATCATATATCGTTGTCTTTTAGTTACTTGCTTACTATAAAAGTGTGCGAGTATTGTTATTGAGAGGTGATGTTTCGTAGTCAAACTCATCCAATTCGAGACTGTCATGGTCTCGATCTTGGGTTTGGATCATGTTGTAGTCATTCATTTGGGGTATTCCAGGCCTGTAGAATTCATCAAAAAGTCTATCCATATCCTCCAATTCAATTCCCTTTGTCTCAGGGTAGAAGAATATAACGACGAAAACAGATATAATACAGCTTCCAGCTGGGAACAAATACATCGCCCATCCTATGTTTTCCTGAGCAATAGGAGTAGCTTGACCTACTATGAAATTCGCTAACCAGTTTGTGGCCGTCGAAAGAGAAACACCCTTCGACCGCACAGCTAAGGGATAAACCTCCGGGGGTATCAAGAAACCTATCGGGCCCCAACTGAATCCGAAAGAAGCATTGTACACTATGACAAGCAAAGCCACCATGGATGGAGTAAAAGATCGATCCAAATACATGACGAAGGCTATTAGTGACAAGCAAACGCTCATTGAAAGTCCTCCACTTATCAAAATGGGCTTTCTTCCCCAACGATCGACCAAGAACCATGGTGGAACCGTACTCAAGAGATATACTATTGCATTAATACCAGTCATGAATAATGCTTTGGAGTCATTGAAGCCAGCTTCCTCGAAAACCATCGGTGCATAATATGAAATGATATTGATTCCGTTGAACTGGGCAAAAGCCAAAGCAGAGCATGCGATAAGCACTCGAGTCATGTAGTTTCTAAACATATGCTTCCAAGTCCTCTCATATTTGGGTGTCGCTACTCTTTCACTCAAGATAGAATTTTTGATCATAAAGAATTCCTTGCGTGGCTTTTCGTCGTCTGGATCGGAATCGTACAATAAACTTAGCACATTGAATCCCTGTTGATCCATATCCACGTCCAAAAGCCATCTAGGTGATTCAACAATGAAAAATCCGCCCAAAAATAAAATCAAAGCTATGATGACTTGAATAAACAAAGGTAATCTCCAGGACAAATTTGCAGCCAACGAATGGGGATCTTCTCTTGCATTTCCTACGTTTTGAATAAAATAGCACACATAATCAACCCAAACACTGAGAGCATAACCACTAATGTTTCCAGTAAACTCTCCACAAACTAATTTACCTCTCTCTTCGGAAGGTGAAATCTCACATTGGTAGGAAGGGACCATAGTAGAAAGAATACCAACACCGAAACCACTAAGGACCCTACCAACAGCGAAGACATATAAATTTGGAGAAAACGATTGGAGAGTTCCTCCTATCATAAAGATGAATGTTCCAAGTAAAATAGTCCGTTTCCTTCCGAATCTATCAGATATTTTGGCCACGAGTAGAGAGCTGATCATTGCTCCTACTTCCAAGATTGAAATGACAAACCCTATCTCTGAACTCGTAGGGTGATTAAAAAACTTGACAAAAGTGACATACGTCAATATGCCAGAGCAAACACCTTGTTCGTATCCGAAAAGCGATACGAAAAGCGAAACAAATGCAGATGTAAAATAGACCAACTTGCTTCCCTTGAAGGAGGTGTTGGATGTGTACTTCTTGGAGTTGAAGTTTATGTGGTCATACAGATTTCCAAAGTTATCAGTGTAGCTCTCGTAGTTTCCGGAGGTCTCGCTTGAGCTCGTATTGAATCTTACCGGATCGTGCTCTTCCTTTGCCCCCTCATCGCTAGCTCTGTGTTCCAAAAACATCTCTTCTGGCTTGCCTGAATGTTCACTATTTTCAAACAACGACATATTGCGGTTGCTGATTGGAGCACTGACCGATGATTTATCTACAGCCAGATGTCTTCTATGTATATCTCCAGGTTTTTTTCCAGACACCAAACTATCCTGTTCTTCGGAGTAGTCGAATATTACAGCATCGTCCAGAAATGGACCACTATTAGAGTCGGATGAATTAGAGGACATTCTGTGCCTAATATATGTGTCCCATTGATTTAAAGCAGTGCAAGATACTAAGTTGTTATTGAATAATCGATTATCACTTCCTCGTTTTCCCAATGCGGAAACCCCAGTCCTACCGAACTCCGCAAGATCTCAACGATATTTACATAAATTGATGAATATATAGTGTTTTATTTAGTGTCTTTTGATGTAACTCTCTATGTAGAACAATGCAAAGAGTGCTGTCAATGGAGTAAGATAACTGACGTTTATCAATAAGGGAAGGGCCTGGTCAGGAGTACTGATACAGTTGGTCAACTCCCCACTGTCGAAGTCAGTGAACCAAACAAAAGCATGCAAGACAGCCAAGGAGCCACCCACAACGAACTGGCATATTTGCATAGAGGTAAGAGCTCTCTTAAAAAAATTGGGAACTCTGATTCTCAAACAAGACATCGAGAAGTAGAAGTACATCAAGGAATGGATGAAGGAGTTGAAGACAACAAAGATCCAAATTGGTGGGGCCTGGAAACGGATTCCAGCCCACATGCACATCATGGCACCAGCGTGGTGATAACTTTGTAACAAACTGGAAGGACGTCCTTTCAATAAGATCACTATGGTGTCGATGACCTCGTAGAATTTGGATATATAGAACCACCAGCCGTAGAACTGCAAGTTACGATAGTCCAACGTTGCAGAAAAGATCCCGTTGTCCAAGTCACACACTGACTGGAAAAAACTCTCAAATCCCTTCATGGCGGAACTCTGTAACTTGATAGTGTCCATGGTCTTGGAAATAGTGCCCGTCATGCCAATGAAGGTCCAAACAGAATACAAGCACAAGAAGATATTGTGTAAGAGTACCAATACCTTGAATAATGGCATTCTGGAGATCGCAAAGGGAGCTGCTGGTAGCTTTTTGCTCTGCTCCTTTGATTCTTTTTGATCTTCCGCTGCCCTTCTAGCCTGTCTTACCCTTATTCTGGAGTTGCAAAAGTGCACAGAAGTAAAGTAAACTATGGCTATTGTCATAGGAACCGAGAGCTTCATAGATTGAGTATAAATATAGGTCAAGATGGTACTTTCGAATGGGCTTGGGGCCACCGGTGTAGACCCAGTTGGAAATTGGAAGATTTCTTTTCCCGGAAGCCCAAATTTCACCAATGAAGCAATTGTAGACATATTCAGTACTCGCTGGCCTTTATCACTATAGTGAGCTTCTCGTTTTGATGGTTTTGGTGAATCTATTCTTGAATTCAGTTTAATTTTATTTAATGAAATATATTTGGGTCTTTTTTTTGCTAGACTTCCCAAAAATTGTTGGCACCCAAATTTGCTGAACTCGTCCTCAACAGGGATATACTTGGCAACTAAATACTACTTTAAACCTCGCATACATGAACGAAGGTCATTTTTGTGGGACCACACGTGGACACTGCGACAACGTTTGTCAATATATCATCATCATATCGTGTAATTTATTGGTATATATGTAAGTTGAGATTTGACAGGTTTTAGTATGCTGCGAATTGATAAGTTCCGGGGCTGACAAAATTTAAATTGTTCAACGTTTTACCGTTATAATTAAATGGAACCTTGCACTGGTTTCTTTTCGCATGTGCGATGTTGGACAAAGAAAGATTTGTGGCTGATCTAAACTCTCCAGCACTTCTATTGACGGACTCCATTCTGTCCTGCACAGTTAAATCGAGAGCCAACGGTTGCTTATCAAGTATAAGAAAGTTCTTCTCTCTTAAAAACGTAGTCAACAGATTGCAAATAGCAGAGAGGTGAGACTTATTGTAGTAACTTAGTATGATCTGATGATGGGTAGAGATATCGGACCCGAAAGGCTTCTCGTTGAGGACCATTTCGACACCGGAGAAGAGCTTGAACGGCATGAGGATTTTCTCCAGCATTTCTGTGCTGCTTTCGAGTTCCCTAAACTTTCTAAAAGAGTAAGTCAATTGGAACTCGTAGTTCTTGGGCAACATCTCTTGAAGTTTGGCGAAACAGGTGCTTGCTCTTGAGTCCGAACCTTTAATTTGGACTACAAGCTCATTTTGGTCCTTGAAGTCATCGATTGACCGGGGGAAATCAATGAAGGTGCCATGTTCCTCCTCCAACTTATAGATAGATTTCATCATGTTGTTGTTGATGATCAAAAGATAGTGACTCTTCAATAAACGGAAAGAAACGGTGTTATAGGTGGCAGATGAGTACCCCATAATCTTATTGTTGAGGCAGCATTGTTGGACAAGCGAGTCAATCTCGGTCTTAGCCAAAGATATATTTTTGGCATTCTTTTGAGGGCATTTGATCAAAACATTATCAAACCTTTTGAAAGAATACAAAAGAGGTTCATTCTGTTTTATGCTACTCGAAAATTTGATGAAAACGTTGTACTTCTTCATGACCGATTGGATGATAGATCCCCCGTTGCCAATTATCGACTTGTGGAAAACTTCGGGTATATTGAATCGAAGCTCTGCAGGAAATTCCATCTCGATAAGTTGTATGGCCTTCATTATAACGCTGAACTCATTCGCTGTCATAATATCGATATGAAAATTGAACCCGTTGTATTTCTTGAATTTGATAAATATTTTCTGGTTCAATTGATTAACGATCTTCGACAACTTTCCGTTCTTTTTGCCACTTATGAAGTCCTTCTGAGAGCTATTGATCTCCATTCTTAACTTCATGGAGAAATGACCAACCAATTGCTCGATAATGTAGCTGCTAACATGCATATCTTGAATTATACTTCTGATTTCCTGTTGATGACCATGAATATCCATTCCTGATGAGTTCAAGGTGATCATCACAGTCTTTCTGGATTGAATCAAATTGAGTAGTACAAACTCCAACTCTTTAGAAAGTTGAATTTGTTTGTCAAATTTGAAAGAAAGGGTATAGTACTGAGAGCAATATGAGGTCATATCGTATATTGTCTCTTTGACAGACTCGGAAGACTGTCCTTGGACAACAATCCTTTCTTCTTCCACTTGTCCCAATGAAGACATCTGCACAAAAGTTCCTGTTTTGAACATCATGTTCAAGATACTTGATTGATTGAATAATATCATAGAATCCAATCTCTCTTGCATCACGTTGACTTCCTTCTGGTAGAGACTACCCTCTAATTTTCTCACCAAACTGAGCAAGATGTTCTTAGTCAAGACCGTTTCAAGAGCGTTGCTAGACGTTATAAATACTTTGCATTTCTTGGTAGATTTCATCAATCGTGAGTTAAATAGTTCGGGAAGAAGATCTGGAATGTAAATGTTGGCATTCAGTTGTTTAGCAGTCTGATTGAAATTGAAGAGATCAACACCTCCGATCAACGGAATAAGGGAAAGGTCAACACTGACGAAATCAACATTCATCTTGTTTATCATGATGTCTATTATAATTCTAATTCTTGTTTCTGCGACAGTAATGTTATCTTGATTTCCGACAATGTATATAAAACTGTCTGTCGAGGGTTCAGTGTATGTCTTGAAATCTGTATGGATATTATCTACAAGCAACTCGACTCCATAATGTTGTGATATCTTCTCAATTGCCTCGATGAAATCAGGCCCTAATCTTTCGTGTTGTGAGCGAGATATTTGTATGCGCTTGAAATTGATTTGGTTGTACTCCTTCAAAACTCGCCTTCTAGACTCCGTCACAAAGTCCCGAGTGCCTCTCAAGACAATAGTGATCAACTGACTGCTAAAGTTAGGCTCCATTAATTCAATTTTTCCTTGACTAGTACCCGAGTTGATAGATGCAACACTGCGGCGCAATGCGTCCATATTATCCATGACACGTTGAACAAATAGTTGTCTTCCGTAAATTGCTTCTCCTGGTTTTGAGCTTTCCTTCCACAAACCATTCCTAGAGCTGTAAAAGCTGTTTCTCACCG
Organism: Debaryomycetaceae sp. CAB 1570; assembly: GCA_031081755.1. Taxonomy (NCBI): domain Eukaryota; kingdom Fungi; phylum Ascomycota; class Pichiomycetes; order Serinales; family Debaryomycetaceae; species Debaryomycetaceae sp. CAB 1570. The sequence goes on from JARYSW010000002.1 coordinate 1,214,920, forward strand.
AACTGATCAAGTAAGAGTATTCTACACTAAGTATTACCACATTTTCATTGGTTGTCATGATTGCAAAAAAACGAATTTCTCGTAGGGTCTTACTCGGAATTTCGAAGGAACCATTGCAGATATATATGTTCAAGGAAGAAAATGAGTTGAGTAAAGGGTTATTTGCTATTTCTATTTTGTATAAATAGGATGCATATTCTTTAGATGGAATAGGAAGTGATGTTTTTCTTTTGTTTACGTTTATGTATATTAGGATGAAAGATCAAGCTCTGCTTTTCCGCATTGGGAAATTTAATACTTCTGAAGATGCTTCCTTTTGGCAATGTGTAACCAAACATTGGAAGACATAGAAAGACTGCCATATCTATTGGTGCGTGTGAAGCATCGGTGTCTTCTATATGTATTAAGCATGCAGGTTAGATTCTTTTTGAGTCCCAAACATACACCATCTCATCCCATCCAGTTGTAACAGCCCATCCAGGATCACCCCATAAACTGTAATCGCATCCTATGACGAACTCTCTATGCTGATTCATAACACCCCTACATCCGCCACCGTGTGAATTCAAAAATCTTGCACGCTCGTTGGATTCATCCCTCCAAACTCTTGATGTCATATCATAAGACGTACTGATGAGTTCTCTAGCATCATGCGGTGACCATTGGACTTTCCTCACGGCAAACTCATGGCCAAGCATCTCGTTGAGGGGGGTTGGTCCTCGGATATGATAAGAAGGCATCGGACTATGAGCAAGGGGTTGATCAATTTTGGTGATCATTCGCAAGTCCCACACTCGTATCGATTTGTCAGTACCCCCTGATGCAATTACGGTAGACTTGTACTTATTCCAGTCGCAGGATAACGCCTCTAATCCTCCGTGACCAACAAAATCCACTTGTAAAGGATGTGGTGACCGTATATCCCAGATCTGAATATGTGAAGATCCACTGGAGCTCACCAAAGTCGAGGGCGAGTGCGGAGAAAAGGATGCGTTATATATACAGTTCAACGTATTTACTCCTTGGTTATTAGAATGTTGTGCCTGATGAGACATAGGAGGACGTGCGGTCAGTGAGATCGGAGAGGTCTTCGTGGTGTAATCCACCTCAGGTCTCAATGTCATGAGTGATTCTTGTCTTTGTGGTGACCAAATTTTCATGCTTCCATCCCAAGACGAGGAAACGAGGTTCGTCTTGTCGACTAGATTCCAGTTCACAGCGAAAACCTCTCTGCTATGTTCTTTCCAGTTCATTACCGGAAATTGTGGGACAGTTATATCGAAAATCTTGATAGATCCATCTCCACTGGCAGCCACTACTTGGTTCTCATGCATTTCACTCCATGCTATATCAAAGAGTCCGTCCTGAGTCTCCCAAGAAATCTCGTTAACAATGGAACCATTCGGCTCAATATTCAAAACGAATAATCTCCCATTACCTACTAATCCATAATTAGCAGCTGTAGCTACAGCCAACTTACTATCAAAGAATGGAGAGTACTGAACTGCATACCCGTTATAGCCAGCTGTTCTGTAAGATAACATTTCGAATGTCAGTGGGCTAGCACACTTGGATTCTCACGTTAACTTGAGTCGATGAGTCGATTTATTGAGTTGATAGTTGTACATACAGGATATCGGGGAATGATGAACTTTCACGTAGACCTCTATATCTAAGTATTTCTATCTATTCATGTGACTAATTAAGGAAAAATGCCACTGTATTTGTATATTTAAATATCGAAAAGATCACAGTGTATATGCTTAAGCTGGTCCCTGTACTCAGTATCTATCTCCAGCAACTGGAGAAGGCCATGCTGTATAAGGTCAGCAATGAAAATAGCAGCTTTATTTTGAGCATACTTCAAGTAGTCGAATAGGTCATCAGATGAGTAGATATCATCATCCTCTGCTGCGTTACCATCTATATGTAGATTTTCCGTCAGTGTGGTGATATTGAACGTACTCTCAATACCTTGCTCTGATTGTGCACTATCCATGGTAGCGACCTTCTTAATCGGGCCATTTTGGATCAACCCCCACAAACACCAGTGAGCCTGAACTGTTGGCCTCCAATACACACATTCATTGAAAATCTTTTTGACTTCATATTCCATGAGTTCACTAATACCCACCTTGCCTATTTCAGGTGAGTTTTTCGTCTTCAAGGCGGAGGACGGAAATTGAAAATCATACTCCACGTAACTTTTTAGAACATTGAGTTGTTCAAGCTTCGTGGGATATCTGTCATCGTGAATGAAGTAAGACTTTTCGGGGTCACTGTAATCCGCCATCCACTCGGAGAAGTAATTTACCAAATCATAAGCGGGAAGATTTGGACCTGAGTACTCGAAGTCTATGACTACTAAGCTGGTATCTTTCTTGTTGGACGTGCTTTTCAAGGCACTATTTTCAACATCTTTATTTGGTGCTATAACGATTTCATCCGGGGAAAAGGACTGGCGAAGCAACAAATTCCCGTATTGGGTATCGTTATGACAAAACCTGACGTCTGTCGCTAAAAAATCGTCCTCGTATTTCGAGAATAGCCAATCCTTGTATTTCTTCACCAAACTCTTGAATTTACCAAACTTTACAAAGAAAATGTCTTCCTCCTTTATACCCAATTCGTTGAAATGGCACACATATTCCTTCTCTACAATGTCTAGCCATTTGACTATAGTCTTCCAAGACATCGGAAGAGCCTCAGCTTTCTCGTGAGGGTCAAGATCTATTTTATAGTGTAAATCCTTCATACGCCTTCCCACCATTTGTGATATGACACTATCTCTAAGCTGTTCTTTCGTGAGACTGACGAAACCTTCAAGAAACTGCTCGAACCTTCCGTTAGCAAAGATCCCCAAAAGTCTTGGACCAATGCTCTTCTGGCTAAGCTTGATCAATATCTTGAGCTCCAGTTCACGATCGATAATAGAATCCACATTCTTGCCATACACCCGCAAAAGTATCGATGGGAGCAGAAGATCTAAAGATACGTCCTTGTACTCCAACTTGTAAATGGAGTTCGTAAGAGCCCCGGAAATTCTATTAACATTAAGATTGTTTATGGACAATTGGTGCTTGTGCCATTTGCTTATCTTGAGTGCCTTTATGAGACTGATCAACTCGTATTTGAAAAACTCCAATGGCAAACTGTTATCCAAAGACGCTACTGTGGTTGGGATTTTCTTGTCGTGATCGATCGTGGTAGGCGTTATCTGGATTCGATTAAGCGAAGAGGAACTAAGCGATCTTGCTCCTATTGATGGTCGCCTGGAAGAACTTGTGGATCGAGATTTCGCACCCGAATTTCGGGTTCTGGATCTTGAGCGTGATCTGGACTGTCCCGACGAGTGTATGTTTGACGCTGTGATCTCCATTTTATAGATCGAATATCTCCAGTTTATCTACCTATGCAATTCTTAAATGTGGACGGTTCCAATCACAATCTAAATATTATATACAGGCATGTGATCATCGTATCACTCTCACGTATCAAGAGCAACGGAAGAATACGCTGAGCATAAGTATTGAGTTAAAAAAAGCACGGGTATGTCCACAATTGTATGGAGCTCGGTGCTAGTGGGGCTTTTCATAATTTTGGCTTACCAAGTTTCGGAAGCTAAGACCAAAGAACATCAAAAATATGTTAATGACTTGAAGAACAGGATTAAAGCGTTGAAGGAAGACGTCAACTCTCTGAATGCCAAGTGGGCAGCTACGCAGGCCAATACGCTGAAACAAGTATCTAATAATATGAGTGAGGTAGCCGAGAAAGCAATTGCGCCAATAGAGATAGATTCGGTATCAAAAAGTAATCATGAAAGTAAGATTTGTGAATTGCAAGAAATCATTACTGCATTGAACAAGAGATTGGAGAGTGCGATGAACGCCAGAAAGGCGTCAGATCGAAGCATCGAGGAACACAAGCGTGAAGTTGAGTCCTTGAAGTCGCAGCTCAGCTCGCTCGTGGAGGAGAAGAAGAACATGCGGCGGGAAGTACAGTTCAAAGTGTACAAAGAAGTTGAGACAATGATCGTCGAAAAGACATTGGCCATTACAAACCTCAGCTCCCAAGTCACCAACCTAAAAGAGTTTATCAAGAAAAATTCTCAGACAGGTACCAATTTTGATCTGAAGCGCTCAGTGAGCTCTAAGCTGCAAAATACAGATCGAGGCGATTCGAGCATTGCAGGGAATTCGAGCAACGAGAATGATTTGAGTCTCTCCTCGGGATCTGATGTCGTTGGAGGCAGGCAGTTCGATGAAAAAGAACATGGAGATTCAGATGCTCTTCTGCAACGTTGTCAGTCTTTGGAAAAAGGTTTGGAAGAGCATAGGGCCCAACTTGCATCAAAAGAACAGCAATTAGCTGAAGCTGACAACTCCATGCTTCTGTTGAAGGATGTTATCAAGGCCAAGGACTCTGAGATCAAATACTGGCAACAGAAGTACGATAATGAGAGAGCCGAATATGAGACTGTCCTCAGATCGGTAAATCCCAAGGAAGAACTCAAATTTGAACAGGAACTGGAGAGCGAACCTCGAAAGCCAGAACCCTTGCAGAGGTTATACAACGAGGTCAAAGACATTTGCGATGAATATTCAACGGTAGTTTCACATCCTGGAGCAGGTATGTACCTTACAAATGCAAGGAAAAATCTGGAATCATCATCCGGGTCCGACAGTTTCGAGATCGTAAAACACGAGGACTCAAAGTCAGCATCTGAGGAGTTTGAAGATTTAACAGAATCCTCTAAATTACCAGAAGTCACTCTGGGAGAAATAACTGAACAATTTTGCTTGGATATACTAAAGCGTTTAATCAAGTCAATGGCCCATAAGATAAACGATTCAAAATTAATTATTAGCCATAAAGATAGCATCATAAACGATCTCTCGAAGAAGAGCGATGATTTGAAAATGGAAATGGTGTCTTGCAGAAACCAGTTAGGTGAATTGAAACTGACTTATGAAGAACAAAGACGCCAGGATGCGTCCAAGCTTGATATGCAAAAAAGATTGCAAGATCAATTACATGAATCTAAAGAATTGGCAGAGAAGCAGAAATCGTTGGATGCACTTGAAAAGAAACTCGAAGAGGCGGAAGACAGACTGGTCACACAGAAACATGATACAGAGAATTTCAAATCGCAATTAGAGGAGCAGAAAATTGCATGCAAAGAATTGGAGGAGAAACTCATGACTGTTGAAGAAAACTTAAATCGAGAGAAAGATGAATCTCATAATTTGAGAGAGATGATAGAAAATCTAACAAACGATAGGAAATCTTTGATGGTCAAGGTTGAATCCGCTAATACGAGATTCAACGATGTGGAGAATACCCTAGAAATAGAGAGCGCTAAATTGGTGAATCAAGAACAACACTCTTCCGAATTAGAAAGAAGGATACAACAGTTAGAATCAGATTTGAGGAGCGCAAGTGAAGAGAACCTGAAGATGAAGAATGAAATTACAACACATTGTGACTTCAAAGCATCTACCGAGGAAACGAATAAGCAATTGAGCGATCAATTGGCCGATCTTAAGGACGCGCAAGAAGATTTGAAAAAGCACATATCAACATTGAAAGACTTGAACACCCAACTATCGGAAGAGAAAGATCGCCACAAGAATACCGCTAATGACTACAGAATAAGACTTGACGAACTTGAGAGGGCTCATGATTTCAATACCGATAGCAGAGATCTGACTGACGACGAAGGTACATATTTATCTAAGATTTTGGAGCTAGAGACGGAGTTACAAAGACTGAAGTCGGATATAGAAAAACAAAGAGCTATCTTGAATCGTAATTTTGAGATCATCCGAGAGTACAAAAGCCAGTCTGCCTCACCTTCAGCTTCAAGTTCTCCTCGAAAGTAATTAATAACACCAGAGCTCCCGAGACTCGCCACCTCTGCATAGCATGTCTGGCGAGACATTTAGCTTCAACGATTCTTCAATTACGGAGTCACAATAAAAGATAACACTGATAAGGACTCGTCACTTATTGTTATCGTGATGTCAGCCCTGAGATGCCGAAATCTTAAAGACAATACTGCAAACCATAAAGTTTACAGGGATCCAGTAGTCTCTCTATATAAATTACGTAACATTTTAAACATCAGTGTGGTAGCCCTACACCGTCCTAATATATAGCGTGTCACTTGCCGCGTTATCACCACGTAAGGTGAAAATCATCGAAACAGCTTGCCGATACTTAGCGCCTTGGCCTGATAATATCCCGGCCTCTGCTGGCACCCCACAATAGATGAGTGCACATAGTCAGCTCGCTTAAAATTGGAAAAGCATAATATTCCTCAAAGGTATCCCATTTGACCAAAACGGATGCGCAAGGCTGTTTCATCTTGGTGTCTACGACCGGGATCACATGGCCTCGCAACATAGCACTTAGAACGCACAATATTTGCTGCATAAATCGATATTAAGCCCTTACATCACTCCGGCCAGACATCCCTGATCCCTATTCTTCCTCACCCAAAGTTTCTGGAATACCCCATCGCAACATATACTGCGGAGAATCTTCCGAGACAGTCCGTGATTTCATCGGGTCGGAAACTCAGGAACGTTTCTCACCGCACCTCCCACGCCTCAAAATCAGAGCGTTCCTGTAGCTCAAGTGACGCTTCAGTGCAATTTGGTCGAATCTCACAGGTAGATCTTTCACTCCCTGACATGGGTTGTAGGGCTCTTGTCATGACCCTTAGATGCTGGAGCATGGCATCTAATGATACCAGCAACTATTACCAGAAGAATTATTGCCGCATTAAGCATGGTTACAATTGCGTACTTATGCAGACCTCATGTGTATCCCGATACAAATGTAGGGTTTCATGTTGAACTAAGTAAGTGTACACAGTAGGCCTTACCTTGGAAGAGAATGCTCCTGAAGTAGCGAGGTCCGGTTTGTAGAGGGTTTCCCGGTAGGGAGAGTCCGGATTTGATAGTCCCAGTTGCTATAAAGTTTTACTCACTCCCTCATATCTAGAGTAGCAGCACAATAATAACAAAAACATTACCAGTTCAAATCTGCTAGAATAGGTACAAACATATCGTCGAAGGTCATCGGAGATCACAGTTGAGCTTAGACTTTCGCTTTTGCCATCTTGTCAGGCTGCATTCGTTGAGTTTTTCGTAAACCACGTTTATACATTCGTTTACCAAACTTGGACCAGTCGCAGGGACAAGTAAGATACCTAAAGTTAACTTGACACGAAGTCTATAGGCACTAGGTTACGCCTCGAACAGAAGGGCACAGCTCATGGCTTCACAGAACAAGACAAGATGAGTAGGAAAAAGAGCATACGCAGCACGGAGTCGGTGTCTTCAAACACATCACAGTCCACTTTGACCAACGGACAAGCTTCGACAGTATGTACTTCTCAGGCTGTATCACCGCACATATCGAGCTCCAGAAAGAGCTCGCTGAATATCAACATGGGTTCCTCGGAGGAGGAGGATAAAATTATCAAAGGGTTCTTGAAGAGATGCAAGAAACTTGAGGTCGACTTGACAAAATTCCATGCGAAGAATCACAGTTTGGCCAAGACTAACGTTTTACGGACTAGCATTTTACCTTTTCTACGCAATAGCAGTAGTATCGACGAATTATTTCAGAAGAATTCCAAGGTCCATGTCAGTTTAAGCAATGTTTTACTCTCGATGTTGACTAACTGGTGGAGAGCAATCCTATCGTCTTTGTCTCCACATAAAACTACAATCGCTAGCGCAGATAGGAATGCGTATCTCGAGTGTATCTCACGAATAGTGGCCAGAACTGAATGGTTCCTAACTGATAATGAGTTCTCGGATAAATATCTGAGACTTCTTGTGGCAACATTAGAGTATTCGATTCAAAAGCTACAGATGCTTAAGGTCGTTCCACTTTCGATGTCCGCATTTGTGGGTAAGATTTTTGCATACTCATTCTTTTATGTTCCGAAGGTGGGGAATGCCCTACTCTTCCTACTCAACATAAAACAATCAGTTATGGAAAGTGTTCAAAACGTTTTCAAGCCTCAACTTCAGACCACTAATAACAGGGAATCCTTAAGAAGATTATTTCCAGCTCACATACGAAATTTAGTTGGTTTTACCGGTGTGGCAAACATTCCGAAGAGAAGGAGATCCTTTATCAATTGTGTCCCTCCCCCACAACATCCAGTAGATGGAATCAAAGAACCAAGGGGTTATTGGATCAGAAGATGGTTTTCTTGTGATAGCGATGTGTTTAATTCGTTTCTAAGGCATTACATTACTATAGTCAAGCGTTTCGTCGATGACGATAGTGTTGATTTTGATCTTCTATTTACCTGTCCAGGATTTCCTGTTTTGATTGGACACCTTCTCCAAATCTTCACAGTCTCGATCGATAAGATAACCTCAACAACTATAGGAAAACAAATTTCGGACGGCGTTCCACCCAACTATGTGTTACAATCTAAAGCCAACATCGCACCCCCACTCATCAATGATAGTGGTATAAAATTACAAGAGAGTGAAATGTGCTATAATTCAATAATTAAAATATTCAAGGTGGTGAGAGACGTAAGTTTTTCCTCGCCTCATAAGTTGAATCGAGAGTTCGTCAGCTCTATCGATCACCTATTAGTATCAATCGCTAAAACGATTCCTGTTTTCGAACACAACAGGAATGGCTTGATCTTAAATATTGCCTACGAGTTCATACATTATACCGAGTCCGAGGTAAACTGGGAGTTCTGGTTGAGCTGCAACTATATGATGTTGAAAAATACAGACCATATTCAAGTCTTAGTGAAAAGTCTTGCGTTCTTATTTAATATTTGGAGCATGATCCCTGAATCCTTGTCGCAAGTCGATAATGACAGTTCGTACTTAGCGTGGTTCACTAATCCTAATCAAAGCTTCAAGCTCAATTTCACGAAATGGTTGATCTCGAATGAAAACTTCGAAAGATTTTTCACACATTGGCATCCGCTTGTGAGGTCTTACTATATTCGTCTTCTCGTGTGGCGATTAATTGGGGTCAACAATTACGAGTCTTCCAATGCTATTCGAACGACAAAAATTATCGAAAGAAAACTAATTACTGCGTACGAACTATTGCAAAATTTCGATCAAAAGTCAAATGCAAATTTCAAACCGGACAACGTCATGGTGAACAGAAGGTTCACTATTGCCCCTATCGCTTCTAAAGAAGAATTTTCTGTAATGAATACTGAACTAGAATTGAACTCTTCTTACCACTCTAATATCAAATCTAGTGAATTGAAGAAGACGCATCCATACGAGATTTTTGATGAAGCCATATACAGTTGTTCATCTTTGCCTAGGTCGACATCAAGTGAAAATGTGGCGAACAATAGATCACTTGTGAGTTCGATTGGAAAGTTGTTCAAGATCCTTTCTAATGAGACGTCTTCGAAAGATAAAACTGACGGCTTAATGAAGAAAAGCAGAAATTCTGTATCCCTTACATCGTTGTCTGCTTATTCGACTATGTCTAGGAGCTCCAGTCCCAGTATAATGTCATTCAACTCAGCTCCCACCTCGGTTACTGATTTATCCAATGGATCTTCCATTGCGTCCGAATCGGATAATCTGTCAATAAGTTCAGAAGTTATTGTTCCTGACCCTCCAGAAATAATCAAATCACCCCCTGAAATAGTCCGACCTTTATACAAGTTCCACTTGATGGTCGATCATGAGTCAATGAGTGACAAGTATGCTATTGTCAATTCAAAGGTAACTAATAAGTTCGGAGTGAATCGCTCCTCAGAGCGTTTATTCCCTGAGAGGCCGACATTGCCGTCTGTCTCTATATTTGAGAAGAATGTACAATTGAACACCTTTTACATTGAGAATGATGTGGAATTCTTGGACGGAGAAATTGATGACTTCAGCGAACCTATGGGATTCGGAGACGACGAAATGAATGAGGGAAGTAGTGAAACAGAATTATTCAGCAGTCTTGACTCCAGTCCTCGAAATCTAGTCAAATGGACCAATTTAGGTAAGTCGCTTATTGAGTCGCAAATGATAATCAATGAATTCAAACATTACTTAAAACGAAGAAGCGAGATAGACAGATTCAACAGCAACTTATCAGGATCTGATATGATCAATGAGTTTGACTACCTAAAATCAATTATTCCATTTTTGTCTGTTGATGGTTCGACTGATTTTAAACTATTGAACGCGGGTTGAGCAACACTTCATATATAGAGTAGATGTATATTAATCTATAGTTAATTATTTAATTACTTTGCATGAATGTTAGCTTGCTCCAAATGTAGGAGGAGATGCATAGCCAAATCAAGGAACTGATACCCCAGAAAAATGAAGTGCCAATCACGAAAAAGGTGAAGTAAAATCGAACCATATAGTATCTAAAGCCATCCCATTGGAAGGTCAACAAGACATATGACTCACTGTCTCGTATAACCAATCTATCCCCAATACTAGAATTGCTTGTAGACACGAAATGCAAATAGTTATCTCGAGTAAGACCCTTTGTTGTGTCGATTTCAAAATCTATGCTTGTCTCCTTCCCAAGATTAACAAGAAGGGGAGGCGCTTTAGTGCGAAGATCGAATGGAACAAGCCAGTTGTTCCTGTTGTATAGTATTTTCTCGTCACACTCGACCACAATTCGACCAACGTGATTTTTGTTTGTTCCTAGGTTGAATTCTAGATCGTGGTCCACTGTTTGTAAACATCGTATTGGGATATGAAAACTCATCGTATACTTGGGATTGATCGAGAACACAGATTCCACCTGAATCAATGAGCTCCACGTATCACCCAATCCTACATTCTGAGCATTAGCATGATAAAACTTCAAAGGAATTTTATAAAACGAATCAGGTACGATGGTATTGTAGAAATTTGAATATGTCACCACCGATAACGGTAAAAGTACAAACAACAATGCAATCACCGTCACGGATGTATATAGAGTGTTTTTGGTCACTCTAACAGGAACCTTATATATCGTTTCCTTCATTTTACGTATGTTCACGAAATTGAATTCGTTCTATAATAATAGCTGTGAAAACTATTTTTTGCTCACTTCCATATTTTTAGTAAGGAAAATAAATCGAAGTAGGATGTATTCATCTATAACGTTATTTGGTATAGAATCTATGTAATAGATATGAAAATATACTTCAATTAGTAGAAAGCTTTGATATTGCAAAAAAAAATAAAATCTCTCGAATAAAACGTCAGACACTCAAGTGAGCCTGAAATAACAATGAACATGAGAGACGAGTGATAGGATACCCCTGATTTATGTTAAAATAATAATAAAAGGAATGGAAAGTATAAAGTCTTGAAGAATGTGACATTCATGTTAATGCAATTAATGAGTAGTGTGACCCCTATGATACTTGAGACCATTTAGATTCTTGTACCTCTTTCCACAAACTTCACATCTGTAAGGCTTGTCCTTTTCCATTCCTGCGCCATCCAAGTACGGAGTGTTTGATTCGGGATCTATTATAGATATTGTGCCATCGGGATTTTCTTTCAAAGTCTGGTTTTGGTGACCATGTAGACGATGGTACTTCAAACCGTTCTGATTCTTGTAAGTCTTTTCACACCCTATAACCGGGCACTTATAAGGCTTATGCTCTGTGTTCTCCATAACGTACAAATGGCGCGCTGGATCATCTATATACATTGCGTCTTCTTCATCAATTTGACCCGGATCGTGATTTGCATTATTTATCATTTGCTGACCTTGATTGTTCGGCGTGTGATGCACTTGCTGGGGATGTATCTGCTGGGGTTGCTGCATCGACTGATTGAATTGATTGTTAGACATAATGTTGTTTGTTGGAATGCTTGAATTCTGATTTATTGTTTGTTCTTGGATGTTGAAGTGGGATGGCTGCATATGTAGATCCGCTTGATTTGAGTCATGCATTTGTTGTTGATCATGATGCTGTTGATTGTCATTACGGTTGTGTTGTTGATGATGATGATTGTTCAAAAAAACGTCGTTAGTGGAGACTGTTTCCATGATACTATGCATGTTATTCATATTTGCCCTGTTCTTGTTGGTGTTTATGATGTGATTTTGTTCGGCAGGCGGTGAAAGACTTATATGAGCCTCTTCGTAATGTCTCAATAGATCATGTAGAGTGGGCAAAAGATTGCCACAACAGCTGTAGTCCTTGCAATAATCTGCCTCCAAATCAGGTAAATACGACGCTTGGTTTGGGGGAGACATGGAAATGCCATTCTGGTTGTTGTATCTAAATGATCCCCGTCTCGGGTTGATCAAATTATGATGCACATTGTTGTTGGTGTTCAAATTGGCATTATTCACCATCATCACCTCGTCCTTGAGCCACGATCCTATAGTCACTGATCCCCACGATACTCCACCCATGCCTTGTGAATGTGCGATAGACTCCCTCCGGAACCTGGAGTTGTTGAAAATCGACTGTTGTCGCTGGTATGTTATATCTATCGGCTGAGGAATGTTCAAATGGTTGTTCTCGTTGTTCCCACCAGAGCTGTTGGGTATGTTGATGGCCGACGAATTGCCTCCCGACGAATTCCCGGTTTCGAATATACTGGTATTAAACATTGCTTGGTGCTCCTGTCGCTCGCCCTTGCCTGTTTCCCGCTGGTTCTATATCTATGCTCCTCTCTGGCTCCTGTCTTTAGTTCTTCTTGCCTGCTCACGAAAGTCCCTAAATTAGCTGGCCTATGTCTTCGCCTCCTTCGGTCCCTAGCTCTTAGGTGCCTCTATCTCTTGTCTAGTATATATGCAGTATATCCTCCCTGATGCCTGCTGTTTGTATTGAGTCTGCCGCCGATTCTACGTACTCGACCTTGTTATGTTGCTCTGTCTGTTGTGCGACTCACCAGTTAACTGTCCGTGCTCTTCTACTAGCTGTGACTTGTCCTTCAGGCTTTCCACTATATATGTTCCAAATTTGGTTGGTTCAGTTTATTAATTTCACGAATTTGCCGGCGCACGCCCTCAAACTTCCTGTAGTGCCGTCACTGGGCTTTTGCCATCAGCGCCGGTGTTGCTGACTATATCCTTGCTGTGGTGCGTCACTCAGCACACACAACAAGGTTAGCCACTGGCTATTGTGCCCACCCTTGCGGTGAGGAGTCGGTAGCTGTCCCTGGGATGCCGTCCTCCTTGACCGTGATCTTTGTGTAACAAATATATTCTACGCAAGCACTAACATCACACTATCCATTTGTCTTCAGGTGAGTAATAGCGGGTAAACGCTCCGGCAAAAAGAAACCCGCCCCCCGGCCAGATGTGTGAGGATATGCGCAGCCGTAAGATATTGACAGGGTGGTGGGCAGCAGCCGGCAGGTAGATCTACTGGCTCGGTGAAATTGCAACTACGATGCCTAGACCGTGATCTTTGTGTTTGCTAGGGTGCCGGAGCACCCTTAGCAACGAAGAGCCAAATCGAGCTTAGCGCTCATCGTTGGGGCGACTAAAGCGGGCCTGTATATGTCGTATATCACACAAAGCCGATAGAAGCATCTCCTGGGGGAGTCGTCTGCCTACCGGACATCAGGCGTTCCGGCCGAAAAGCGAGATACATGCCCGGAGGCCGAGAGGCATACTCGAAATGCCGAGGCGTGCGGACTACCGGAAAGGTAACCCTGACGAGACTTTCCTTGTACAGTGGCAGCCAAGCGGTGGCGAGGGTGGCGAGGACGCGCCACGCGGCGGGCGGGCGGCGCCGAGGTGCGGCGAATGCGGTTCCAACGGCGGCGAGTACGGTTCCAACGGCGGCAGGTGCGGTTCCAGCGACGGCACGTACTTGGCGATCGCGGCAAGCCAGGGGCGGCAGGCAGGCCGCGACACACCAGGAACAGGGAAGGCGAGCAAAGAGCTCTGCACGTGATCGTGTCACGCTCCCGGATTTATAGATCCGATCAGATAAAACCGATACGGAACACAGAGCTGTTGTACCTTTCGTTCATTTGTGAATCATGGAACAAAACGCATCCACAGTGAAAAATTTGATCCGATGGATAGTAAAAATTGGTTTCCTAGACATAGGATGTGGAGAAGCGTCGCGCTGAACAAGAAATAAAAGCCAGCAAGATTCCAAAGTTTTGACGCAGCGTTAGGGTTGGAAAAAAGCAGACATTAGCATTCAAGCACTTCAGACGATCATTTGGTCTAAAACTGTTAGGTGCGAGAAGCTTGCGAGGATCCGCTAATCTCAGGACATCAATTTTCCCAATAGTGGCGTAGCTGAGATACATTCGCTTCATATAGTCGAAACAAGACACAGACTCTCGAAATTGCATCACTATGATAGAGAGTTTACCGAATGAGTTAATAAGCGAGATCATTTGCGACTTGGACCAACATGATCTTTTGAGCTTGGGTTTGGTGAACAAGAGGCTCTATCATTGCATGCTACCACGCCTCTACCGTGCCATTACCATAGACTCGACCAAAAAAGTTTACATGAAGAGGAATATCATACGCAACGCTTCCATACCCAGCGCATGCAATGAAGTTTCCTACTATAAGCCGGTGAAGGCGGTGGTTGTGCGTTCTATATACTGCTTGAAGGTGCTATTAAGAATTTTGCAAAGAAAACGAGATCATTGCAGGTTCGTTAACGTGTTGGAGTTTGCGTCCAGTGTTCCAGATATGCCAGAGATGGAACTCGTTGATGCCTTGTCTAATTTGATCCCACATTTAGTCAACCTAAAAACTTTTAATTGGTTTAATACAGATTTCAGCTACAACTTGGACTCCGTGAACTCTGTTGATAACTTTAAAAATCTTGTTGAGCTAAATGGAAACTTTAAAGTGGAATGGAACACTTTATCTAGCATCCCAGAGAAAAACATAAAATCTTTGCATTTGTCGGCCTTCAACTTTGCCGAGAATTTGAAAGTGCTAGACTTGAGAAACTTTGATAACTTGAAGGATCTTGTCATCTCCAAGTCAGTATCTGATTCAAAAAAATTCGAACACTATAAGAACAATGGACTGTCCTTGAACTATGACTTTGAAGAAGCTACTTACATCTCAAATTTGTTCATGAACAAATTCGTTCCTGGAAAATTACAACTTTCTAGGTTAGTTTTGAAAGATCTAACTTTGCATGCATCTGATGCCAAAATGTTGCTCGAAAATGTTGATTTTACTTGTTTGAAAGAGCTATCAATTATCAATTGTGTCGAGCTTCTTTTTGACACTGCACTTGAGCAAAATAATATCATAAGGAGAACTCCTCCAACTGCATTTTTCTTGAAATACCTACAACCACATATGCGTGCTTTACAGGTGTTGAATCTTGACTTGAGCAATGAGTTGAACTATAACAATAAAACACTCAATTTTTTGGGCGGAATACCGTCGGCTCTCAAAAAGTTGAATATAAATGTCAAGTTTAACAGATTTGAGAGTTTAAGCAGTAACTTGTTAAATCTCATCAACTCAATGAAAAAACACAAAGAAACATTACATCTCCTAAACTTCAACTTCGATGTATTGGCTAGTGGATCTACATCCTTTTCCCAAAAACTGTGTAATCTAGACTTCAAGGTTTCCTCTCTAGAGCAACTTTCATGTTTCCAGGAGTTGAGGTACTTAAGGGTCCCCTTGAGCCAATACCAGATGGCGAATCTTCTTGGAATTTTGCACCCATTAAAAAATTTGCAATGCTTGAAACTACTGATGTTGAATGAAGCAGACAATTCTGTCAACAACAATTTGAGCGAAAGCTCGTTGATAAACAAAGATTTCTTTGATTACTCGTGTGCTGTGATGAAATATAGCTGCTGTTGCCAGTTGCGCAACTACGTTTTTGACTTCATATGTGTTTTAGACGGCTTGAAGTGGGTGATGTTCGAAAATGGGCAACTAGATTCTTATGTTTTCGAGTCAGCGGGAAATACTGTGCATTTAAGAGACTCTTATGATATGTACTTCAACCACATAGTTGATGATTTAATGTAATTGCATAAAAGACTTTAATATGAAAGATTTTTTTAAAAAATATTACTATTCATTGTAATATTAAGAAAAACTGATTGCGAACTATATATTACATTTTGCACCTATAATACATAATAAGAAGAATTGAATATCACTCTACCATGGAAGAAATAGAACGAATCTAGAAGGAGCTCCAAGTCCAGTCATTTGGGACATTGTTAATGGAAGACTTTCTATTCTGAGAATCAACCATTATAGTGTTACTGTCATCAATATCATTATTTGAATCTTGTAATCTTGGATTTCTTAATGCTCTCTCCTCGATTTGTTGCTGAATACATTTCTTCAAAAACGCATTCTCTATGAATACGTATGGGATTTTAAGGTTCTTGGAGTTAATGTCTGTGATCAAATTGAAATATGTCTGTCCACAGGGTTTGCAAACCTTGAAACTTTTGAAATTTACGAAGATGTCTTGGTAGTCTTCTGACGAGAGATTCTTGAATATCGGCACTATAAACCTTGCTTCGTTATCCAAAAGAATCTTCTCGTTCTCGCTGTCCATGAGGCAAGATGAACAAAATATCCCTCCGCAGTGACGACAATGATGTCTTCTTTTTTTTATAGAGGGAAAGACACTAAAGTTGTCAAAACACTTCATGCAATGATTGGTACTACTATTGGGTTTCCAGTGGATGTGAGTAGGTTCCATAAAAGTGGGCTGTGAGGATCCGTCAATACTGCCTGTTGGTGAAGTATTTGGGGTGGAAACTATTGATACTGAAGGAGCCAATTTGTCTGGCAGTTCCTGGGATGAAGAGACTATAGGTCGTAACACGGCCGGTTTTCCGAGTGGCTTCTTTTGTCCATACACTTGTTTTACATCACCGCCTTTTATATCAGCTCTACTTTTGATCTGAAAAACTGAAGTGTGGTTCTTGATACGCCCTTGTTCTCGCTCCTCGGTTGTCTTGTTACTGTTGAGATTATCTAACGCCTTGAGCAACTTTTTATGTTCATCATCCTCCTTTTCGTAAATGTAGTTATCGTTCGTATAGTTTCGTAATGCCTTTTTGCTCGATGTCTCTGGCTCTGGATTCAACGGTTCCGAGAACCTTCGGGTTGGTTGTGTCAAGTCAAAGTTGGCCGGCAAATACTTCAGGTCTTTCATCGAGCTCTCCTCGCTCTGATCCTTGGTGAAAACCTCGGCGATTTTATCGTTGCCCGACAGCGATGATGCCAAACTGCCGGTCTTCAGTTTGTTCGACACGCCGCTCACACTCACGCCCCGTTTGTCTTTCTCGCTCTTGTATGTGTAGAAGTTAGCGCTACTCATACGTGGAGCCCGGATCTGCTGGTCGTAGTCTACCTCGTGACCCATGCTGCTTGTTTCCATCCCGCCTCGGGATGACACCGTCGAGTTGGGCGACTGGTCCGGCGCCACGCTGTCATGGTGTCGCGACGGGAGGATATCCGAAATGTGTGAGTGGTTCGTCTGGAAACAGTATTGCTCGATGGGCTTCTTTTTGAACGAAAAAGGCGGAAGCTCGCTCCTGTCTGCTACAGGCTCGCTCATTGTGCCCGCCTCCGATGTCTTGCGCCGTTCTCAAGCTCCGTAAAAACAATCCTGTCTTGCGTCGTCCGCACTTGTATCTTGAGTCTGCTGCTCTCGTCTGTCTCTCGGGTCTGCCTGTTGTCTGCCCTCCTTGCCGTTTGGGCTGCCGCTGTCTGGATACTCTGATCTCAGCCCTTATCGTACTTTCTGCGTTATTTAAAGTCCGCTACCCTCTCGTCGTAGCTGTCTCGCGGCTGTTGGAATTCCGTCTCCACCGTTGCTCTCCCTCGCGCTGTCTATGTGCCGACTGACGAAGCTCTACTTTGCTGTCACTTTTGTTCCAACTCTCGACTATATAAGGATTTGAATTATATCATATCAGTGCGGCCTGCACATAACCCCACTCTACAATTACCTTACTTTGCTCTATGATTGGACGATAGTTGGATCTGGATAAGGGTCGTTGACATCGGTCGAGGAGGCCTGGAGGTACATTCTGCGCTGTTGGCGACCAGATGGAACAGATGAGACCCTTCACCCAGGCGGGCCACAATACGAGCATTCTTGGTGCTCAGGCCTCGACGAGCAATGCAGGTATAGATCGTGGCAGGTGTCTAGGCGAGTCGGGCTGACGGTGCGAATTCCAGAAAGTGCAACAGTGCAGTATTGTAGTATGATACCAGAAGACACAGCGAGCACAAAAGGGCAGGCTTGTGGCGAGATGCACGATACGTCAGAGTACCTGGCGTCGTATGTGTATATATCCAGGGCCGGCGCTGTGTGCAACCATATTCTCTTCTGTTGCAGGCATGGCGACTATTGTAGCGCTTGGGGGCATATTGTAGCTCGTAGGGGATTATTATAGTTCGTAGAGGGCGTATTACAGTTCGTAGAGGGCGTATTACAGTATGTAGAGGGCATATTGTCGGGTTTAGATCTGGCACGGACCAGAGAGCGCCAGAGTCGACGTGGGGGAGGAGCAAGATCGCAGGGAGGGCGGAGAATAGCACTGGACGCTCGTTGGGAGCAGCTTTGCCGGCCTTGAGCACTGAGCCGCGAGCAACTAGCAGATAGTCCTATTGTGCCTCTTACGGAGCATCGTAGTCTGAAGAGCACCACATATGCATAGCCATCTGGAGAACCTCACTACAAGAAGGCTGTAAGTTGGACGGGACAGGCGTAGTTAGGCAAGGCAAGGAGTAGCGGTTTGAAATGGGGATGATGCGAGCAGGGCGATTAGGGGAAAGTTCTGGCTTCCAGCCTGCGACGGGGGACCTTCGAAGATCCGCTGAAAGGAACGCCAGCCGCATTCCATCGCCAGACCCTACAGGTTTCTATAGTACAACGTTGTTCAATTTATTAGATAAGATCGACTATAAACGGAGGGACTCCCAAGCCAGAGCAGACACCGGCGAGCTTAGTCCTTCAAGACCACGTACCATGCGTGTAAAATACCCGGGAAGAAGAAAAAAATGGTGCAGACGATGTTGATCCACAAGGGAGTGGTGGCACCCACCTTCATAAACACGGCCAAAGGTGGCAAGAAAATTGCTATTCGAGTTAGTCTCTGTTGTTCCGAAGCATCTGGCGATGGACAAATACGCCTCTCGGAGATCTTGGCCATTAAAAGCCTCTCAAACCGCGAACGGCGACGCAGACACAAAGTCTCCCTTCGAAGACGATACCGCTACTTACCAATGACTAAAGCAACGATTTTTTCGGCTTCCATGTTCAAGTGTGTGTTAGAAAAAACTGTTAGATTATGGAAGTTGTCCTTATTTAACTTTTAAGAGTTGATGAAAACGGTTTACGGATTGGGTCCGCCCAATCCGGAAGGAACAGTAGCATCCCATTTCTAAATAATTAGACGACCGTCGGACTGGGTGAAAGAGGTCTGTGTAGCTGGGACTTGGGTGCTCCCGTCCACCGTTCGACCCAGAGGCCTCCATTGACCGTATAGAAAGATGTAGATATCATTTAAAAGATAAGAGTGGAGTCGATGTGCGAGCGAGCGAGCGAGCGATGAAAGATTTCGAGAAAATAGGAGCTTCCTGTAGGGAAGAGATGTGTAGCAAGAAACGGAGCCGTGTAGAAGCGAGATCTAGATTATAAGTTGTGCTTGTGTCTTGGCTTTGGTTTCCACTTGCCGTTATAATGTTGCAAAAGATCTTTGAGTATATGAATCGTACGGAAAACTAGATGGGATGAATCTATATACTTGATTTCTACTTGGAGAGAATTTGCGCCGTGTCTGCTGATTTCTCGCCCCTCTCTCTTAATTCCAACGATGGTCTGCTCAACATACCCTCGAGAGCGTCCGAATAAGGTGCCTTCGTGTTACTGGGAGGATTCAAGGTTTTGACCACATCAAAGTAGTTTTCGTAGATGTTACCATCATACTTTCCGATGGCGGAGTTCAAGAGCTTATCAGGTTGCTGGAAAGAGTCCGTGAGTGCGATTGCGTTCTTTCTCACAGCAGATAATAAGGAGGGAATAGTTTTCGTAGATAAGTGTCTTGCAGTCGCATTGCTCATCACAGAGTGGACCATAAAGTGAGTCAGGAAGGCCTCAACAATACTGGTGCTGCAATATAGTTGAATCAATCGCTCTAAGTTGTCTCTGACACTGCTTTCATTCACCTCTTCAATCCTCTCCATAAAGGCCTGCAAAAGATATTGGTGACATCTCAACTTGGAAAGCACCACTCTCATATCACTGATAGCATCGAAATTTGCACCATTTTCCTTTAGAACATCCAAAAGCGATAGACTTAAGCGAGAGATAAGCGCTTCTAATGCCTCCAATACTTTACTGGGATTAGCGAGATCACCAGCTTGAATTATTTCGCCTCCATTTGTATGGCGAGCTGCTTTATTCAAGAATTCAAATGAGCCCAGAAATTGCTTCTTGCTCTGAAGGACATCTTTAACATTTCTAAGAATAGTCTTGCCAGCAGACATAGCTAAGACGTTATTGTCACCTTCCCAAGTGCACTGAACCACCCAATCGTTGAATGCCTTTCCAAATCCATTGTAAGCAGAGTAGCCATGTCCACCACAGGCTTGACGAGTGTTATCAATGCAATCTGCAGCTAACCAGGTCAAAGTGGATTTCAACGAACCGCTATCGACGAAGAGTGATTTGGTTTCCAAAACACATTTGTCGATTGCAGCTTTATCGTTCTTCGCTATCGAGACATCTAACTCGCTCAACAAATTTTCGTGCTTTTGCTCAAGTTTATTGGTTCCGACGGCCATGGCGTAAACTAGAGCCAAGTACGGAAGAAGTCTGCGTTGATGATAAGGATAGTCGAGCAATTGCGTTTCCACATCGTCGCCGCTCTTGAACTGCCTTCTTCCCACGGCGTATCTGATTGCTATGGTTATGAATCTGGCTGCAATTCTATATGAGTCTGAAGCCATTGCAACCCTCCCGCCTAATAGTGAGATATATGAGAGCTGTTCAAGGGGAGGTAATACCACTTTGCCATCTCTTGAAACCTTACACCATCTCTGCAACATGAAAAACCGGGGGATTCGGACGTCAGAGAATTGAATCCATCCGTTATCCACCCCTTCTCTACCCATCTTTGCACCAATGTCTCCAATACTGACACCAGGGTTCAAGTCGTGATTACTATCTCTTAGAGGAACCACGAAAGTTTTGACCCCATAGTCCTTCTTATCGATGATCAACCTGGCATAAACAACACTATGGGTAGCCGAATGTGCTGCACCCCCAATCCACCACTTTGTTGCACCAATATGAGGCGTGTTAATGATAAACTCGTCGGTGTTTTTGTCGAAAATGGCAGTTGTTTCGCAGCCAGCGACATTGGATCCATGGCCCAACTCAGTCATCCCAAAACACCCATACAACTGCTTCATTATCCCCAACTCTCTAGTCTTCATCCAGTAGTTGTACTGCGAGTCCGTTCCGTTACCCTTCACACAATTACCAAATAGCCCCAAATTCACACTGATTCGAATACCTAGGGAGGGGTCATACACCGTGATGAGACTCAAGCGTTTCCAGAAGGTCTTAGGGCTATCTTTCTCAATATACCTGGCCAACCTGTTTATTTTGGCTGCCACGTTTGCCCTCTCTGCCGTTCTAGTCTCGTCGTATTGCTCGAAAGACGACGAAAGAATGGGGTCTCTCTCCATCAATCGATAAAACCCTAGCACCTCTTTCGAGTTTTCCTCGCTTCCTTCAATGAAGCTATGCATCTTTAGTGTGTCAAATGCCCCAGTTCGCTCTCTACGCACGAGTGCAGCTGGATCCGGTGCCTCTCTGCTAGATACCAGACCTTTAACATCACTGTACTGTTCCGGGTTGACCATCCTGCAGTCTGCTTTTTCTGAATAGTATGCTGAAGTTGAACGGTTAGAAAATAGTAAACTCTATGCGGCAAGGGAAGATTCAATCAGACACAGGTATCCGATAGTATCTAACTAGCTCTTTCCAGTTCTACTGAGCATTATCAAACATTTTGAAGTATATATAATTACACTACTCGGATATAGAATCCAGATCGGCATTACAACCCCTCAGTGATTTCATACCATGCTACATTTCAAAATCATGATTCCCGTTCTTTGAGGAATGTGCTTGCACTTGATTTTTGTGGGGTAGGATTTTTCAATGGATACTCGGATTTTCTCTCCTCCATGCAAAACGAACAATCCTAACCGATTGGAGGGGGTTTCATCTATGAGCACAGCCATAGATCACATTTATATCAGACGACTTTCATAGACATGTGTACTGCCCCTGGTAAAAGTCATCGGAGATCGGCTAGCTGCCCGTTGGACTCGTTGGCATATGAAGACATTTCACTTCGGATGAGAAAAGTCTGAATATCCAGAGCACATCGCGTCGGAAAAGTAATCTGGACTTGCCACATGGCGTCGTCCATGTGTTGTGATGCTGATACGGTGCTTCCGATAAGAAGAACGAACTATAGCTGCTACAATAGCCTTCTGACATCATATATCCTACAAAGTATGGTTCGATTTCAAACTTTTCCTTGTGCTAATTCATTTCTCGATACAAAGTATATAAATAACATCTGTTAGAGTGCGCAGCGATATGCTTGATGCGTCAATGGTGCTTTTCAGTCATTATTTGGACAATATCTTTGCCGTCTCCGCAGTCTTCTCAAATCTCTCTCTTGCGTCCTTCGAGGGTCTGCTCAACATAGCCTCAAGAGCACTAGAGTAAGGCGCCTTTGTCTCAGAAGGTGGGTTGTTGTTTTTGACTGTGGTGAAGTAGTTTTCATAAATATCACCATTATAGTTACCAATTGAAGAATTGATCATCATGTCCGAGAGTTGGAAAGAATCGCTCAAAGCAACAACATTAGGTCTTGCCTCAGAGCACAACTCAGGAATGATCTTGGATGATAAATGGGATGCCAATTTAGGGCTATAAACAGATTGACCCAAAAAGTCACCGGAGAATTTATCAAACACAATAGTAGCAACATATAGACGTCCCATGTTGAGCAAGAAGGGATGCAATGCTTTATTCTCCCAAGAATCGATCCTGCGAATGTACTCCTCAAGAATGTAATGATGAGCCTTCAACTTGGAGATTATGACAGACTCAGCACCAACTGCATTGAAATTACCTTTGTTCTCCTTCACAATGATAGAAGCCTGGTATGCGAGTCTCGTTATAGCTACTTCAATAGCCGTCAAGGCCTTCTTTAAGTCTTTAAAGTCCTCTCCAGATTTCAATACTGGCTCTTCATTCAAGTAAGTCTTGGCATTATTCAAGAAAGTGGAGGAACCCTTGATAGTCTTGCCCTTTTCAACAATACTTTCAATATCCCTGATAATTGGTTTACCAACTGACATAGCCAAAACATTGTTGTCACCTTCCCAAGTACATTGGACGACCCAATCGTTGTAAGATTTTCCGAAACCGTTGTAAGAAGAGTATCCGTGTCCACCACAAGCTTGTCTACATTGGTCAATAACTTCTGCAGTTAACCATGTAGCGGTAGACTTCAAGGAACCAGAGTCGATGAACAATGATTTCATACCATCGATACCCTTCATTATTCTACCCATATCCTCAGCGGCGACTGCTTCTTCTAATTCGTTGATATTATTCTCAATAGAATGTTCGATCTTTGATGCGCTACAGGACAAGACGTAGGACAATGCCAAGTATGGGATCAATCTTCTTTGGTGCAACGGGTAATCCAATAATTGAGTCTCCAATCCATCCTTAGCGTCAGCAGACTTAAATTGTCTACGACCAATAGCGTATCTCAAAGCAATTGTAGAGATTCTAGAACTAGTTCTGTATGAATCCACCACCATTTGAACTCTTCCATGCAATAAAGCAGAATAAGACAATTGCTCAAGAGGAGGCAAGACAACATCACCTTCTTTAGAAACTTTACAGAATTTTTGCAACATGAAGAATCTTGGAATTCTGACGTCAGAGAATTGAATCCATCCATTGTCAATTCCATCTCTACCCATCTTGGCACCAATATCACCAACGGTGATTCCTGGGTTCAACTCATGGTTAGAGTCTCTTAACGGCACAACAAAAGTCTTGACTCCGTAATCCTCGCCATCGACCTTCAATCTAGCATACACAGAACAGTGGGTGGCAGAATGGGCTGCACCTCCAATCCACCATTTAGTAGCTCCGATATGTGGTGTGTTGATGACAAACTCATCGGTGGTCTTATCAAAAGTAGCAGTGGTCTCCAAACCTGCCACGTTCGAACCATGTGCCAACTCGGTCATACCGAAACATCCGTAAATGTGCTTAAGTTTCAACGTTTCCTTTTTGTAGGCCCAGTACTGCAACTGCTCAGCCGTACCATTACCAACGATACAGTTGTAGAACAACCCCAAGTTAATCCCGAGTCTGGTGTTCAATTGCGGATCAAAAACAGAGATCAATGACAATCTGATGGCCAATGTCGGCAAATCGTCCTGCTCAAGGTAGCGAGCAAATCTATTGATCCTCGTTGCGGTGAGCTCCCTCTGCTCAGCCTTGTTCAACTCGTAGTATTTGGAGTTGACGGCTAAAATAGGGTCTCTTTCCATCTGCTGCATTAAACGCTTAGTCAACTCAGCTTTCTCCTTGGACTCCTCCAAGAAGTGGTGCATTTCAACCGGATTGAACTTGCTGGCGGCCCTCTCCCTCTGGATCAACCCCTGTGGGTTTGGTCCCGCGCTCGAGCTCACTGTATTGTACGATGTAGCCATAATGTATTTCGTAACACGAGAAGAAGAAACAACCAGCAGGGAATAATGCTTTCAAATATATAGCGTGTGCTTTCTCCACAAATTTCACGCTTGAACTACCGAGGACAAAATTTCGCTCCGAGGATATCCATGATCGCAATGGTATAATGGGTCTAGAGGGCGGTAGTGCCGTCTGCCGAGAGCCAGGAAACTAATACAGGCTATTGAGACGTCTAACCGGGGGCTACGTCAGTGGTTTTCGCCGTTGGCGACACCCATCCTGTCTGCGAGTGGTGTTGCAGCAAGTTGAGGCCCGAATGGAAAACCGCTAGGGTAGAGTATAACGACGGCGACGTAACACCTAGCACCACGACAGTAGCGAAGCGTAGGTGAAGAGCAACCCAGATACCGCTGAGAAGCGTATATCAGTCGTATCTGCCTGGCAAAGCTTGTAGTAAGGTGCGGAAGCGTCGATAAGAGTGGTGTTGCAGGTGCAACCGAGAAAGTGAGCTCAGACCTTTACAGGGATAAAGCTCCCAGAACTGGCAGAGAAAGCAGTCAGCAGAGACAAAGACGGATCACTCAAAGACGGACCACTGCCACGGCAACAGATTCAACAAGAGTGGTTCGACTTTCCCGTTCACCGTCAGAGAATTCGCCGTAGCCGACACCGACCACCGAGCTACCGAGACCAGCAGAGGTTCTATTCACAACGGACGCTAAGAAATACGCACTTTGGTGAAGGGACATGTTGAACAGAGAGAAGGTGGGCCAAGTAGTGAGAGCAAATGTGGGCCACCTGTTCACCTAGCTAGCCGCTTAACACACAGAGGCTCGAGGCTGCAAATTTGTGGTGTCACAACATTGCACTATGTGGGGTAAAGCTGTTCACACTGTGTTCCACCGAGAGCGAAATCAAGAGTGACAGCCCTATGTTATATACACACCGGCATTAGTGGAACTGCGACCGAGGATAGTGAGGGTTGGGCCTGGCCCGCACGCAGGCGCGGGGGGACCCGTGGTGGGTGGGCGCGAGAGGATGGGGTCTCAGCATGGCGAGGTGCGGGCAGCTGCAATGTTGTGAATGGTGGCATAAGGGTCAGGCCCAGGGAAGCTTGCCACTGATGTCAAGCAACAGACACTCCACACGACTGCTGGATTCACCGTACGGAGCCCCGAGGACCTGGCACCCGAGTGCAGGCTTTCGCCTGAACTCTGGCGGAAACTCGATGAGCTGGTTTTGTGTAACTAAAATAGACATAAGTATCTTATATGATTACGTTTGTAGATTTCAAGTGAAGATCGGAGCTAAACTTCGCTATGGCTGACAAAGTTAGGGATCTTAACCAATATCATCATCTCAAAGCCAAGTACATCGGACTCGGCAATGGCGATACCACGCGAGAAGAGTTTTTGACTAATGTGCATAGAGACACCTACGCTAGTCTTGCTCAGCACGACAATATCCTTCATTACAATGCGGTGGGATTGAACGAACTGCCTGAGATACTTCGCCAGTTGATGATCAAAAAGATGGCACGTACAATTAAGCCTGCGAACAATACAAAGCGCTAAATACGACAGCCAAAAGGTCCTCAGTTTTCGAGTAATGGTGCAGCTTCTGCGTCACCGAGTTTCTGATGCTGATACAACGAGCCAGTTACAGCAGAAATACATGTGAACGCAAACAAAATTCCGCCAATGACAAAGGCAAAGATCCACTGCAAGGCAAAGACCTTGGTGAAGAGCTGGCCAAGAGCCAAACCGAAGACGAGTATCGTGGAACTCAACCCCACGCCCCAGTCATTGTACAAGAATAAGAAGAAGGAAGGAACAAGCAAAAAGTCCCAAATCAACACGTTAGCAATCACTCTTCCAACCAAATGATGGATGTGAAACAAAACAGCCCCGTTCCAGAAAATGGCGTAGAATAACCAAGAAAGTGGAAAGGCAGTGATTGGTAGGTGGATCAAAATCCAATTCTTGAGTGGCTTGATATTATATGTCTTGTGGGTGAAATACAACGACAATACGTTTAAAAAGTTAAGCAAAAGTACCACTTCACTCAAGAAGAAGTGCTTCCGGGAAAATAGTAATGACCAAATAAAACTAGCAATATTGAATATGGTGAAGTGCCCCCCGACCAACTTCGTTAATTCGATCCTTTGAGCAGAATGCTCAAAGGATGGAAGAAATATCTGTGTGACGAAAGCAATCTGTAAGACATAAAGCAACGCCCAGAAACTCAAGGTAACAAAAATATTGGCGGTGAATGGAGTATGATCAACGTGGAATGAGCCATTTCTATGGAACGGTGTCCTTCCTACTAAGTATCGTACATTACCGTAGATAGATAAAGCCAATGATATCGTAGTAGATAGTTTTTGAGATTGTATATTCTGTTGAGTGGTAGCCATATTGAAATTCTTACTTACAGTGGTTAATGTAAAAGTACGGGGAATTTGATTTAAATAAGTACATTATGATTGCTATGAATGAATTCGCTAAAAATGTGAAAAATAAAAAAAAAAAAAAAATATTTACGAGCCATTCCTAACAGGTACCCCGGTACGACTTCTTGTGCTTTCTGTGGCCAGTACCTGGCTTGTCATACAACTCGTGCTGAACGTTTTTCAATTCGTCGACTCCGTTGCTGGCAATTGATTGGAGCACGCAGTATATAATTTCCTTTGACTTTTCAGGGGACTCTTTATGAGACACGGAGTCTCTTACAGAATCACAAGCTTTGAGCACCAATTCTGTGGTATCGTTCAAATCGTTGATTAGCTTCTCCATCATATTCAAGCTGAAGGACTCACGAACAACAACTCTCAAAATCTCCTTTTCTGTTTCGTCAGGTGTCAAGTGATAGTTTGGGATGATGTAACCCTTGTTTCTTAATAGCTGCGAAATAATAGATTGAGGTACCTCGGGGAATCCCAGACGCACGAAATGCGAGAATCTGAAAGCCACAACTGGAAGACCGGGTTCAAATTTCTCGCTGTCAGTCACAGCTACTTTAGATTCTGCTCTAGTGTACGTGGAATCCTTGTTTTTGACAGGTTTATGGATCACAGATAAAACTTCGTAATATTCGGATTCTTCCAAGAAGTTTGAAAAGAGTCTAGCATTGGCAACACAGCTTTCGAAAATCTTTGTATATCCCTCTCTTCCGTAACGCAAGAAGTTATAATATTGATGAATCACAGGAAATCCAGCTCTCGAGAAGTTTAAGCCGAACGTTTCCTCTACACTTCCCAAGTAATCAACAGAGAACTTCAAAGACGAGGGCAACAATGCAGCGTCTTTCCAAATTACCCAACCCAAACCAGCTGTGGTCATTCCGAACTTATGTCCAGAAGTATTGATTGAATCAACTCTGTCGACTGCGAAATCCCATTTGAGATGAGGAAACAAAAAGGGTGCAACAAACCCTCCTGAGGCACCATCAACGTGGATTCTTACATCAATCCCTTTTTCCTTCTCAACCTCGTCTAGAATCTTGGAAATCTTATCCACAGGTTCAAAAGCACCAGTGAATGTAGATCCCATAATCACAAAGATTCCAATGGTATTCTCATCCACGTTTTCCTTAATTTTTGAGGTATCCATTAAATGGCCGGCTTCCGCATTAATATGAATAAGCCTGTTCTCGACGTCAAAATACCTAGCAAATTTCTCCAATGCTACTTGAGCACATGTAGCCATCAAAATGTTCGGATTCTCTGTAGATTTGCCTTGTTTTTTGCGCTTTTCCTGCCACCTCTTTTTCAAGGCAAGCCCGGCAAGCATAATTGCTTCTGATGAACCTGTGGTGGCTGTACCTACCGAATTGGTGATATTGTTGCCATCGACAACCTTGCTGGGAGCATGCCACAAATTGCTTAAAATCGAAATGCACCTTTGTTGAAGTTCAATAAGGGAAGGATATTCATCATTGTCAGCAAGATTTTTCACAATGTTCTCCACAATCAATTTCTTTGGGGTGTCTTCGAGGGAAGTGTTCACAAATGAGGCGAGATTCAAATTGGGAACTCCGTCCAATTCCAACTCTTCACCGATGTACTTGTAGATCAAGTCTGCTGGGGACGATTTCTGGGGAATCTCAAATTTAGGAATAGAAGCATTAGAATCATACTCCGAAAGGTATTGTTCCCGATCAGTGATGCGTACCTTTTTGCTTCTTTTCAAAATCTCGTTCTCTAGCTTGGTAGCATTGACATGCTTCGATAATGTCATTCTGCACTGTGATATCTCTTGGCTTGCCGTAATGCCGGTGAAACCGGTGCCAAATGCTTCAATAAATAAGCCAAATTCGTGGATCTGCGTATCCTGCTTATATTGTTTAGTTGCTATGTATTCCTACGTGGCGTACAATCCTTTCCCCAAGCCTCTAGACGGCTCCTATTTCCTGGAACCGTCTTCACCGATACGGCCCGACGTTCGCATCGTTGCTTTCTATCGGGTCGGCTGTATTTGCACCCTATACACAAGCTGCGTCCTCTTTACAAATGTATCGCAGTAATCCAGTCAATCGATGGGCACTGAAATGTGCTCCAAAATTCGTGCCTACAAATCAATTGCCCTCCTTTTGAGCTGTAGATTACCTTTATCAAGGCCTAACTCGATTAGTCTCGGTCAATTGCCCATGACTGTCTTCTAAACTTCACCGAGAGGTTTCGCAGTACTGAAAAATCTCCAGATACGATCTCAAAAATTCATACACTTATAAGAATAGATAGAGGTTCCGTTTGGTTCGACTGACTCCCTCTCCAAAGTATATCTGTGTCCATCAACAAGGATCGCATCTTGACATCTCGGTACATTTGTAGATTATTGTCTCTTGAAAGAAGAGAAATCTTGTCGATGGCTCCAGTCAAAAACGCTGATGAAGAGAAAAGCACATTTGGGCTATTGGATATAGTCAGAGTATTTGGAGGGGTTTTAATTGCTAACGCTGCTTTATCTTGGTGGTTTACTTCCAGTACTACGTGGGGATACGAAGGGAAATGGATAGACCCTAGCTATTTGAAGTTGAGAATTTCCAATAACTATGTCAATTTGACATTGAGCGAACTCTCACTTTACAATGGGAGCGATATGAGACTTCCTATATACGTTGGAGTAAATGGAAAGGTTTATGATGTGTCTGCAAACAGACACGTTTACGGGCCAAAGGGGTCATATTCGAAACTTTCAGGCAAGGACGCTGCTCGAGTGTTTGTCACTGGATGTCTTATGAACCCAGAACAGTACACACACGATCTACGTGATTTAGATGAATCCGAAGCCAAGCAGAAACTCGATAGATGGCAATCTTACTTCGACAACCACCGAAAATATTGGTACGTAGGCATTGTACAACATGGCGAGCCTGAAGGACCTATACCCCCTCCATGTGAACAAATGAGTTACCCAGGAGGTTTGGTCTAGGTTTAGCGTAGCATTCACATACATAATGTATTGATTATATTCTATTTATGACGAGATGCTGTAACATCCAAACTTTTCTTCAAAACCCCGATCAATTCATCTGGATCTTCCAATCCTATGCTGATTCTGATAAGATTTCTATCGACATCCCATTGGGCGATTTCATCAAGTTCTTGGTAGTGGGCTAAAATAGCATAAGGGCATGCAAGAGTGAAGTTTGTTCCCAACGATGGACCCTTATGTAAATTTACTGCATTGAAGAAGCAAACTGCATCACTAGGATCATGAAACAAGAAAGAAATCAATCCGCCGTAGCCACCATTTGGAGTTTTTACGGCATCATAGTACTTTCTAGTATCGCTTATCCTGGGGTAGTATACCTTTGAGATCAAAGGATTTTCGCATAGCAAATCAACTGCCAAGAGAGCTGTTTTGTCTATCTTTGCTACTCTATTGGAAAAATCTCTTGAATTTCTCTCGAGTTGTAATGCATCACCAGCCCAGAAAATATCCTCGTAATCGTTATCGAAGAAAGCTTTCAATTTGTTATATAAGGGCGAAGACGGGTTGAGAATTAATGATCCCGCGAGAACATTGGAGTCCCCAGAGAATATCTTTGTTAAAGACGAGGCTATCATATCAGCATATGGTAACACATGAATATTCAAAAAGTTACCAACGGTCTCATCAACAACCACACCGAACTTGTATTTGTCTGCTAACTCTCTTATACGTTTCAAATTTGGTGTCTTGAGTAACGGGTTTGAGGGACACTCACAAAAAAGCGCCATTATATCTATCTCTTTCGATTCCAACTGTAACTCTAAAGAATCCAAGGAAGCATCGTCTCCAAGTCCTAAGAAATGAACACCTGGTCCAAACTTTTTCAAGATACTCAATGTGTCAACGTAAGGAAACCCAAAACAAACAGATTTCTTGGGCTCGAAAGTCTCTAATAAGGCTCTATGCGCATTGAAAATGGACGCCATACCGGAGGGGTATAAGTAGACATCATCGGGACTCAAGGATCTACCTCTGACAGCATTCGTTACCTCGGATGGTTTAATAGACTTATCTGCCTTGCCACAAATCCTTCTTCTCAATGCGATTTTTGCTTCTTTTTCAAATTTCATATCCAAGACTCTCCCATATTTCTGCTCCACAAACGTTTGATACTCATTTTCAACATCCTCACTTGTCGATAGAGATGAAGTGGGCATGGAGGAAGAAATGGACGGCGATTTTTTCTGTATCTCCTTCACTTGGAGTTCCTGTTTGAGCATTGTGTTCTTCTTCGAATTTGCAATTGGTGCCTCTTCGATTGAATCAGATCTTCGCTTATGGAATAACTGGTTGAGAACATATTCTGCCATTCTAGAACTGATACCCTCTCCGGAGTGCTGCCAGTAGTTCTTGGCCAAAGGGTATTCACTAGCCGAAAAGAAGCAGACACCAATAGTAGACTCCACTATTGTAGACTTTTGCTCTTCGTCCATCGGAGCAGGAGTACTCAACTGCAATACCCGCATAGTCGACGATTTATCCTTGGCATTGTTCTTGATAAACTCTCTACACCTTTTTGCAACCTTTCTTGAGGGGAATACCATTGCCCTTTCTCCCTCTCTGCCATATTTGTCTTCCAACTCGCTGATCAATTTTTGGATGATTCCGTGAATAAAGAATCTAGGATAGCCAGAATTCATTCTACTGACTACCCAATCCTCACCTTCTTCATATCCAACAGTTGCCTCCCATGTTGGTAGAGTAACGGAGACAGCATGCGAAGTATTAAGAGGAATAGAATCCCCAATATTTTGTGATGGACCCATATAATCAAAATCAAATCTTGGAGTTGTATCTAATGTTGAAATCTCAATTTTTCTTTTTGTATGCCCAAGAGTTAGTCATAGTGAAAGTTAAATTAAACTAAAGGTATCTATAAATCATGCAAAGTATTAAATTACAAATCGATATAGCAATTGTATTCCTCCGAAATTAATCAAGAAGGTATACAGTTCACTGAACCTTCCTTAAGCCGGTCTATATCCTTTTCATTACCATGCTTAGAATCTGAGGACCCATTAGATACCAGGCCCGCTTCGTTCTTCGCTGCAGATGGGACACCTCCTTTACGGTTATGCTGCATGTGCGATTGAACAAGATGACCGGCTGCAAGCGCCGAGCACAACGAGAGCTCTGCAGCCAAAACTGCAGAGGCGATAATACGGGCCAATTGTCTTGCATTGTCACCAGGGTTTGTTGGGTGAGGACCACGAACACCCAAAAGTTCGAGCATAGCTCCTTGTGGTTCCAAAACGGTTCCTCCTCCGATTGTACCTACCTCGATAGAAGGCATGGAGACGGAAATTTGTAAGTCGCCATCAATATTATTCATCAAAGTGATACAATTGGAAGATTCGACGTTTTGAGCCGGGTCTTGACCACAGGCGAGGTATATTGCAGTGACCAAGTTTGCCGCGTGCGCATTAAATCCTCCAACTGAACCTGCCATGGCAGATCCTACCAAATTTTTGCTAATATTCAATTGCACAAGGGCATCGACATCTGATTTGAGAACTTTCTTAACAAATTCCTTGGGAATTCTGGCTTCTGCAACTACTGATTTTCCTCTTCCTTCAATCCAATTGATGGCAGCTGGTTTCTTATCAATACAGTAATTACCAGACAATGATATGATCTCCATATCTTCCCATCCACACTCCTCAACCATATGCTGGAGTGCAAACTCAACACCCTTCGAAATCATATTCATACCCATTGCATCACCTGTGGTGGTCTTGAAACGAATGAACAAAAGAGTGCCTGCCATTGCAGTTTGAATGTGCTGTAAGCGAGCGAACCTCGAAGTCGAGTTAAAAGCTTTTTTGATTGTCTTCTGACCTTCTTCTGAATCGAGCCATATTTTTGCGGCACCAGCTCTTTTCAATGTAGGAAACGATACACAAGGGCCCCTGGTCATACCATCTTGCGTCAAGACAGTTTGAACACCACCTCCTGCATTCATGGCCTTACATCCTCTCATAGTGGATGCCACCAAACAACCTTCTGTTGTCGCCAATGGGATATGATAAGGAACACCATCAATTATAAGGGGACCGGCTACACCAACAGGCAAAGGAATAAACCCGATAACATTTTCACAACAGGCACCAAACACACGATCATAATCGTAGTGCTTGTACGGCAAATTAACAGAGTCGACCACAGGCGCATTTGCGATCCTTGCAATCGCTTTTCTACGTACAGCAACAGCCCTTGTGTTATCTTGTAGCTGCTTCTCAAGTGCATACAAGGGGAGCTTGTTGGCTTCTACCAATAATGAAACTTCCTCATCATTAAGCTCTTTCACGATACCATCTTTCAAATATTTCACGCACTCTTCCAAAGGCAAAACCTTGTTAGGGGCCTTTATCTCTAGGTCGACTCCTGAGCTGTCAGATTCCTCGCTTGCGTATTCCTTGGTTTCTTCAAGTTTTGCAGCCAAGGAAGGACTAGACAAGGTTGAGTTGGATGACAAAGTTCCGTTGGCTGCCTTTTTAGAGGAGCTTGTTGGTCGTGCCATCTCCTTTTGTATAAGCTTGTTTGCAGCCGATCTATGAAAACGGGAACTGTTCAAAAAGTATGCATTAATTGATGTCGAAACAATAAATCCGAAGAACAAAACTTTGGAAATGATTTTATCTCTGATTGCAAAACTTACTTTATCAAAGATCAAAACTATGAAATCTTCAACCTTGATCAACACGCTTAATGGCATATAAATCCTCGGAGCAAGAACTGTCACAACGGTACCATTAGAGCCAATTTTTATGTGTTTTGCAGCCTGCTTCGATAGATTAGGTGATTCCGTGAAAATATTCAGAGGATTAATACTGGTGACATTATATAACCAGGAACTACCCATCCAAAATACATGGAAGCTAAGGAAAGCTGCAACCATAGCAACCTTGAAGGATAATATGGACTCACCCTTGTTTTTGAAGATAGTATTGAAGGGTTCTTTGCGAGAAGCATCCATAGTAACACTCTGAGCAACTAGAGAAGATATACCTTCTTCTTCCAAGGCTTCCTTCAAATCCTCTGAGCGACGAGCACGGTTTATTTCCACCTTCAATGCCAAGATAGAAGAATAGAACGTGTAAACAAGAAGGAGGTCGAAAGCCAAGATCAAAGAACCCAAAATGCAAAAATTCTTCAATCCTTCCAAATGGGGAGCGTACAGAGCACATGCAAGTAAAGCTCCAATAACAACAATGTGATCTCTCAATAAGCTTAAAGAATGTTCTGAGATGACATTAGATACTATAGTCCTGACTTCCGAATTGGAGGTCGATGCATGCATCACTAAAGAAGCGATCGAGATCTTATGTTTGAATCCAATAATGGCGACTAGAAAAGGAACACCTTCAGTGAGACTCATCAACGGTACCCTGCAATTCAAGAACTTTGAGCTGACGACCAACGCGAAGAGGAATCCCAATGTCGACGATGTTATCGTTGAAAATGCTAGCCAGAAGTTAGATCCAGCCAGTTTCATATCTATGAAGACCTTGATGAGAGTGTACCACATGGCGATGTATGCAGCCACTATCAATGCTATGTCAAAACGCTCAGCTCCCTGGATCGCAGATTTGATTCTGAGAAATCCGGTACGAAGATACTCGTAAGACTTGAACAAGCGGTTGTTCTGTCTCACCTTCCAGCTTATTCCGTTGTAGCTTATCTTCTCGATGTACTGGAGTGTCTCGTCGAGATCCTCCGGCTTTGATATCAAAATTCTCTCGTTATTATTAATCCCACTATATGTATTTTTGATGACAGGAATATTGTTGTTGTACATCCTTTTGAATACCAATGGCGCAATTACCACGCTATCCGCCTGTGAATACAGCCTGGGGTCGTCTATTCTCTCCCACTCGCCGTAGGCGTCCGACCCCGGACGGTGGTAGAAGCTAATTGACACACCGTTCGAGATGCTCTTTGGAATGTACTCGTCCACCACAGACAAGTACGCAATGGACGCCAACAACGCCGTGAGTATTATAACATGTATAGGGCGGTGTGCTGACGTTCTCGCTAAACCACTGGTTGCTTTAGTGATAAACCCTAGCATTCTGGCCCAAAATATGTGCTGTAAAAGTGTTAGTAAGCTCTCTTTGATACTAGTTCCAGCAACACTTTTAACGTACCAACCACCGTTCTTGTGGTAGTATATTCGTATACTAGTGTTATCGACACTCCTACTTACCTTCAAACCACCTATTACTGCGATTTATGTGGCTGTATTGCAAACAATACTAGTCTTATAATACTTCGACCAACAAATTTCAAAACTCTTTTATTTTATACGATCGTTTTAGGTTTGGTCTGAGAGCAAAGAAAAAAAAAGTACGCGCAAACAACGAGAAATACGAACGACGAGAACACTCGTTAAGTAAGAGATGACGTTGAATAGAAACCAGGGCCGCTTCTGTGGGAGTGCTCTTTGTATGAAAAAGTTTTTGCCCGAGAAAATCCACACAGTAGAGCCGTTTTAGTTAGCCAAACGCGATGTATATTATTTAAGTTCAATTATATAGACTAGGAAGAGTTTACTTCAAGGAAACTAATTTTATGTCGAAGGTCAACTCGGAGTTGGAAGGTATACCTGGAAGGGCCTGGGAACCGTAACCCATCTTTGCGGGGATGACGACTCTTCTCTCGCCTCCGATGGACATGCCGGCAACACCCAAATCGAAGCCCTTGATGCACTCACCCTTGCCCAAGTTGAAGACGAAAGGCTTGCCCGAGGTGTTTTTGTCGAAAACCTTTCCGTTTTTCAACTTGCCGATGTATCTGATGCCGACCTTGTTGCCAGACTTGGCGGTTTGACCCTTGCCGACTTTTCTGTCTTCGGTGACAACTCCACCTAACAATGTCTTGGTTGGGAATTTTTTGGAAGCGTCGGCGGCTTCTGGCTTGGACTCTTCCTTCTTGGCCTTGGCTTCTTCTTTCTTGGCCTTAGCCTTCTCCTTCTTGTCCTTCTTGTCGGTCAAAGTGGATCCAGTAGGGCCTTGCTCTAATTTCTCAGAAAACTGAACAGATTTCTTCTCGTCCTTCTTTGCTTTCTTGGACTTTTTGCTGGATTCTTCATCGGAGGATCTCTTCTTCTCGTTCTTTTTGTCCTCCTCGACTAACTCCTCAATCTTGTTTTCAATATCAGAGGCGTCTTCAAGGTCGTCCAAATCGTATTCCTGCTCGTCCATAACCTCATCTTCATCTGGAGTCAAATCGTATTCCTCTTCGCTGTAATCGTCATCGAACTCCTCCTCGTCGCTAAAATCATCAGCTGGGTGCTCAATGTAGTTTCCTGTCAAGTGAATTGGGTAGGATCCAGTGACGACAAAGTATACCTCCTCATCTGGGCTGATGGTCAAGTCGATGGTTTGTTGAAATTGAACCTTTGGTGATAAAGTACAAACCACAAACTCGGAGACACCTTCTTCGTCGTCCTCATCATCTTCAGCAGAAGAGTCTGTTTCCTCCTCGCTGCTACCGCTGGACTCTTCCTCCTTCTCAGATGCCTTACTCTTTTTGGACTTCTTAGTCTCCTTGGTGTCCGTCTCTTCCTCGGACTCCTCTGCTGACTCTTGCAGGTCTAACTGGTCATCCTCAGAGTCAATGTCATCCTCGGAAAAGTCATCGTCGTCAACAAAAGGATTGGTTCTTTTCAACAATCTCAACGTCGATGGCTCTTCCTTGTCATCAGTGGCTTCGGGGTCCACTGCAGCCAAAGTCAACCTGATTGTGATTGGATATTCATCATCAATAGCTGGTACAGGGTTGAATGGCTTCAATGCCAAGTTATAGGTGGAGATAGGTGTTAAATGAGACATCTTATGCTGAGAACACTGGTTATACGAAATGAAGAAGAATTCAAACTGATGAGATGAGCTTAAATTTTTTCATTTTTCACGTGAGACTTGGTTCCATCCTCGAGCTGTCGACTTAGATAGACTCGGTGAAGCACATATCGGACACTATTGATATACTACAGACAATGAGAAGACTAAGGAGGCTTTCCCTGGGTCTGCGACTTCGATGAGTGGCAGTCATTAGCACCTACACAATTTTCGTTCAAAAGTTGTATTAAATATACAAAGAGAAATTTACACCACTAAAATACCATTACTGTATGGTAATATAATAAAAGTAATATCTGCTCATTTTAATGTTGTAATTAGAATTTCAATAAATGTGGCTTGTCACCCTTCTTCAAGGAGAAAGAAGCAGACAAGTATTGCTTTAATAATGGGGTCTTCTTGATGGAAGACAACAAGGAAGCATCGACAGACTTTTGATCAGCGACTCTCTCAGCCTTGATCTCTTTCTTTGGTTGCTCTTCGTTGAAGAAATCAGCCTCAGACTTCTTAGACTTGGTGGTCTTCTCTCTGGCGAAGTATTCAACATCGAATTTGGAGACATCGACACCCTCAACGTTGACCTTGGTGGAGGTAGCAATGACGTAACGAGAGTTAACTCTTCTCAATGGAACACCATTGATTTTGAATGGACCGGAGACCAACAAGGTGTTGTCTTCCAAGTTCTTCAAGTACACAACTCTCTTTCCTCTGAATCTACCAGCCAACAAAATCAAAACGGTACCTGGAACTAACGAGGCACGTAATTTTTGTGGACGAGCAGTCTTTCTGGTCTGCTTTGGGACTGGAACGTCTTCAGATTGGTACCACTTTGGAGCCTATAATTAGTTAGTATATGCTTGGTCTCATCTCCCAAGGTTTGATTGTCGAAAACACTTCCACCGAAATATCGTATCACTTTACTCCCACACCTGATTCTTGTATCTGCTTGCACACCGGCCGTGCTACTGCGCTTTCGGGCTGCCTCTGACACACTCACTAAGCTTTAATCGCGATCTCCGGTTTTCATCCACTGCTCGCCAATCTCACTCTCTTTCCCTCTCCGGTTTCTCTTCTGACCTGCAACATTATTCTAAGCACAGCTTTTCTTCCGCTAGCTCCTCGTGTGCTCTCCGCCGAGTGTTCTTCCTCCATATTGGCTATCTATCTTCGAACTACAAAACTTTCTCCCACGTTTCTCCCATTCATATTTCGATACTCGGGTCCGCGTTCAGCGACAAACTTCACCTCATTCTATTCTGCACATCTGGGACACCCCAACGGCTGTTGATAATAACATACTTGGCTCATTTTAGATTCAACTTTTGGTGATAAAAAATTACTGAGGTAAAATTTTAGTTAGAATTTTCAGTACAATTTTCAACTTGGTAGTGGTAGAATTTCGCATTAGAAACCAAAATTACACAAAGTCGTTCTTCTGTCGAACCTTCGCAGAGTCACCTTCGGTCGAGCAAGTTATTGTCGTGTATAATCAAATAAAGATGATCGAGACCGCACAATAGTCGTGACTGGCGT
This sequence comes from Debaryomycetaceae sp. CAB 1570, assembly GCA_031081755.1. NCBI lineage: Eukaryota > Fungi > Ascomycota > Pichiomycetes > Serinales > Debaryomycetaceae > Debaryomycetaceae sp. CAB 1570. Next base: position 1,253,538 of record JARYSW010000002.1, read on the forward strand.
GATGTTGCACATGCTGGTATATAGGGCGGCGCCCTATAATCGAAGTGTGCAGGACGGTGTTATTTCGGGCGGGAGCACAGAGTCAGGGATACGTGGGGGAATGTGTCGGTGGTACTGGCATGGTAGTGTAGGAGTGGTAGTGTAGGAGTGTTAGCGGGGATTGTAGGGGTGTTGCTGGGTGTGTGCAGAGTAGCTGGCGGCAGTCGGCGGTGGTCAGCGGAGAACAACGGTAGTGCATCGCGCGCGCTTCGCTTGGTTGATCTGATTCTACTGGTCGGTCCTGGTGATTTGCAACCGTGTGGCTATTAGTCTGTGACAGAGCATATCGTATATCAATTACATAGAAAACAAACACTAGTTATACACTGATTATCTCACCTCAATGAATCTGATGTTGATGGTAAGCGAGCCGCCGCCGACGTCCAAGGTGACATTCTCGCTGTTGCTGAGGACAGACGAGAGTTGGAACAGAGTGCTGTCCAACGACGAGCTCTTGCCGAAAGTGCGGTGCTCGCGGACGTAGAATATTAACTCTGTATCTTCAGTTGCCTTGAAGGGCACAGACTCGTTCCACTCGAAAAGACTATTGGCGTTCTTTTTGGCGGCTCTGGTCTTGTAGAGGGTTCTCTCTTTGGAGCCCGATTTTAACCCAACCTTGACTTCCAAGCTAGAGACGTCGAACCCGGTCGCAGAGACCAAGTTCACTCTTCCTGGAGTACCACGGTAGTTCATGGAACTATTAGCTATGCTAGATGATGCACTAGAAGACGCGCGGGAGCGCATTGCATTGGGCTTTTGAGGCGTGGGAAGATTCTGGTGGTGAATGTTGGGAATGGCCTCGACCAACGAATGGTTAGACTTTTGACTGCTTGTCTCAAACTCCATCTCTTTCTCCTCTTCCGTCTTTTCAGCAACACCGTTTGTCTCGCCGTCTGGGGTGGAAGGCTTCGAAGGAGTGGTGGGTCCAGTTGCACTGGACATTTGAGTTGATATATCGTCGCGACCTTTGGTGGTGTCGACTGTGTCCAATGTCGTATCGGCATCTCTGGAAGATGGTGACTTCTTCTTCTTAGATCTACCTAATCCCTTAATAAAGGAAGCTCCGCCACTGACACCATCAGCGGCAAGACCGAAACCACCTCCTACTGCACCTGTGGCAAAGTCAGCAACACCTCCTACTGCCTTTAATGGAATTCCTCCCACAGCACTCAAGTCAATCGGAAGACCACCCCTAGACTCTAACTTGGGCCTTATATATTCTGGCTTGAATGTGGCTCTCAAATTAAGCGTTCCAGCGGTGTCGAAAGCTACCTTGAACTGTGTACAGTTGAAGGGTTCAATCTCAGAAATATCAAGATTCACGGAGCCTAACAATCTGTCATCGTGAGTCAAATCCCAGTCATAAACCTCAAGCAAAAGAACCTGTCTTGATCTTGATAACATGGGGAAAGCGACAGCCTCGTTCCACAAGGGACTCAAAGTCTTCCTCTTCTTATCGGTTTTGTAAATCTCCACTCCATCTAGCTTGACAACTAATAATGGATCAGATTTTCCATTTGAATCAGCACTACTGATGTTTTCTGCACCCAACAAATCTAATTCAAGATTACCAACATCCAAAATAGTATCCAAAGGTGCCAATTTTACTGCTGAAGGAATGAATTCTAATTGCACTAAGATTTCATTCTTTTCATCCACTCTCAAGGATAATGGCTTCTTGTGGGCTTTCTTCAAGATGTCAAGAGTGTCGAATATTTTTTCTGCAATTATATCCTTCTCCTTCTCCACATCGAATTTATTAGCTACCCTAAAGATTGTCTTTGAATTAGGAAGATCTCTGATGAAAGCCTCTGCGTTAGAGATTGAATTGAGCGTTTTGCCTTCCGACCTAGGTGAAACTCCAGATGGGAATCCATGGTCATCGAACAAGGTATGAACATAAACGTCTGACTTAGAAAATCTTCCTGAAATGACACGAACAACAATATCTCCCGTTCTATACTTTATGATAGTATCTAATGGCATTTTGGCTCTAGGAGGTTCAAGAACGTCGTCATCCACTTCAACCCATTCATAATCATCGGGGAATTTCTTCAAAAGATCTTCTTCTCTTGCGTGTTTCTTTTCTTCCTCTTTCTTTTGTTCTTCCAATTCCTTCTTATGGTCTTTTTCGTGCTCAATCTGAGATAAAGTCAAAATGGGGAGCGTAGGGATAAATGAAACAGAGTACCTGAGCGTTCCATGATCCTGTCCATTGTACAAGATTGGCTGCTCCAAAATTTCCTCGGCACCTTCGTAGCTCATATAATATCCCTCAGAATTTTTCTTGATGAACTCATTGACACTTATTGCAGCTGTACCCAAAGACCTATCTGCTTGTTCAGCTTCCTTATCCATGATTTCCAATAAAATGTGTTGGTGATCATTGGACACAGGCAAGAAGTACACTGAATTGAATACGGGTTCAAGTGTATCACCGTAAATAGGTGTCTTGGCCTTAATTTTACCATTCACAAGAACTCTAGCATAAGGATCAACCTTTCCAACTGCCTCCAAATTTTTAAGACCGCTGGCAGAACGCAAGTGCAATCTTAATCCTCCAATCGGTGGTGTGTACTCGTTCTTCACAACTGAGTCATCGACCATAGACAACGCTTTCCAACCAGCGGTAATTCTAAACTTAGTCTCTGGTAAACCGGGTTTGACAGGTGCAACTGTAATCCATTCCTGACCTCTTGAAGTCTCAAAAATCAAATCTTGAAGATTTGCATCAAGCTTTCCGACAATGTTATCATCCACTGAGTCTTTCACTAATACTTGAACATCAGTCTTCGATTGCTGAGTGATAAGTGTTTCGAATGATTGGTTCCACGATGGTTCATTTGTTTCTTTCAATCTACGACAAGATTTCATCAACTCACTGTTAACGAAAATTTCAGCATACGGATTCAATAACCCAACGACAGAGTCAGAGATATCCAAATCCTTGGCCTGGTGGAGATTCAACTTCAAGATACCAACTTCAGTGTCAGTTATGGGTTGTTTCCTACCATCTTCAAGAATCTCGGGCTCGAGAGTAGGAAAATACCTCAAGTCAAAAGTAATTTTTCCAACTGTGATACCACTCTCCTTAATGTTTTTCACAATTCCCGTACGGATACCCTTTTGCAACAAGTCCGCCAAAGGATAATCGAAGTTTCCGATCAACTGGTCATCTAACTTATCTTCTACGAAATTGAATACGTTGAAAGACAAATGATTACCGTCCAAGTTTTTCACCAATAAGTATTTAGTGTCCACGAATATAGGATCTTCGGTCTGTTTTTTGACGCTTGTCTTCTCATCTACATCAGCATTCGAAGACAACTGCAATTGCACATAAGGGTTAACACCTTTAGATTTTGCATCACCGCTTACTCTCAATTGTGTACACTTAACAACAGTCACGGCGATAACACCAGTGGAATCGTTGGATTGCTGTGCGATTATTTCTTCAACGTCTATGTCCAATGAATTAGGAGCATATAACATTGGTCTCAAGTTTGCATGAATCAAACTGTTCACAAATGAGGACAAACCAGGGATAAACGACATTATATCGAGTCCTAATGTGTCACCTCCTACGGGTTTCAATGCGTAGTCGATGGATGGTGGTTCTAAGAACTGAACAGACACCATTTTAACATGAGGGAAGTTGTGAGATAATTGCAACTTGATGTTCATTCTACCACGGAACGACATATCTTCTACGAGAATGGGCAAGGACTTGGAGATGAATGCCTTACCGATTGTAACCCCCAAGGCGACTTTAGGGTTTATCTTCTTCTTGATCTCGTTTTTCGTCATATCATCAGTATCGTTTGGAGCGAACGAAAATGCCCAGTCCATAACAATAAGATCATGACCCTTTCTTGGGTAAGACTTGATGGAATCAACCCTTGGAGCTTTCGATCCCAAAGTGAATTCATCAAGAGACAAAGCCTCGATACCAAATCCAGGTGCCTGATCTTTCAAGACTTCATTCGCTTGAAACATGACTTGTTCGGATAATGCAGGCATGTAAATAACCCAGAATTTGTCCATGAAAGAGTTTAACCACTCCATCGACTCAAGTTCGTTCTCCAACCTGTTCAGAGAGTCGACACGAGTCATGTCATCTCTGATGTCTCTATTGAATCTTCTGAACTCGAGCCTGTAGACAGAGTTGGTGAAGAGCAACACCAATCCCATCGAGAGAATCCCACCCCCGAGTCTTGCGACAAGCCATGAAAAGAAACAGGTTCCAATCATAAGGGAGGTATTCCAGTACCAGTCTCCGTAGAAATGATCGACGACATAAGACTCGATCTTCTTCTTGGTGTTCAATTGAGCAACCTTGTCTGCATTGCTGTCCGAGTCCCAGAATGCCACTTCAGACCACGGAAATGTAGCTTTACTTCTGATGCTTGCCTTCTTGGCAGTCCCGTTCAACTTCTCTGGTGTGTTTTCCACCCCATCGCCAACGGGGGTTCTCTTGTCCAAGTTTTTATTCACTCGTCTGTTGTGTTCCTTCACGTCAGTGGTCTTCGAGGACCCTCCGTTTTGAGTCGCCGAGTCCTAGAGCGCTCGTTAGTACCACAGCCTTGCCAATGTCTCGTGAATCCCTCCTTCCCTGCGTTCTACGGCTATTCGACCCCAGTACACCGTCCATCCGTGCTCAAGCACTGATTCTTGCGCTACAACTCTCGAGCAACCGTTTCTTCGCCGAGTGGATGTCGACCCTAATTCCGTCCCTAACAAACTCAATTACTTACTTGTTTCATCGTCGGCCTATCAACTACTCAACACAGAAAATATCTTCTCCGTAAGGACTTATTTTGATTGTACAATAGTGAAGAGAAGTGGCCATTCAAACAATTTAAAGTGTCCAATGGCTCAGCGTCCGGAGAAAGCAAAGATATCTCGTGAGCCGCACCAGGCAACAACTGAAATTCCCTACATCACCGACCCCTAACTAAGAAGCTATAACAGCACCAAGACCAGCAGGAACGATCTGCGGTGGGAGATCCATATACAAAACATAGGTGGCGTCTATATAGGCGATTGAGTAGATGTGGAGGTATATCGGCCGTTGGGAGGTATCATTCAACGACCATTTGAATTTCTGAGCACTATTGTCTCAATTGGCAACTACATTCAATCTGTCGCACTAGAAGCGAAGATGAAATTCAAGGTGAGAAATTGACGGGGCATACTTGTGCAAGCATACGGAGGGTAGACGAGCGAGCCACATGGAGTGGAGCACGACGATTATGGGTACGTAGTCAGAGGAAGAGAACAGGACTGGAGTAGAGATCGCGGAGGATCTGTCGTGGAACCGAGACATCTGTAGACCAAACCCGCGGAATTGCACATTAGCATTTAGTGGGACCCACACTCGGCAAAATCGTAGCATCTACGTCTAACAGCGACTCTTAAACTATATGTATATTTGATTACAAAATGATTTAGTATAAATCTTTTAAAGTGTATAAAAGCCACACGGTGTCATGCACTAACCATTTAAACGGATTCCAAAACAACGTCCTTGAAACCAGATGAAACCTTCTTACCCTTCTCCTCAGAAGAACCCTCACCGTGCAAAGCCATCAAAGCACCCAAGTCGAATTTAGGTTGCTTCAACAATTTGACCTTTCTGATGTGAACGTTTTGCAATGGGAAGATGGATTGGGTGGACTTCTCGATCTCACGACCAATGACCTCAGGAATCAACTTGGAGGTTAATTGTGCCAACGTGACGTTGGAAACCTCTCTTTGCATAATCTCAATCATTTTCTTTCTGATTTCTCTCAACTTGGAGGTTTGGGCGTAGGTGGTCTTCTTGATTTGGTTTGGTTGTCTCTTGGTGAAGGCAATAGCGAACACTCTCAACACATAGTCGTCAGAGGTTTTGACGGTGACATTGGCCTCGACCAAAGATTGCCACTTTCTGACCAAAGATCTCAACTTGTCTGAAGTGAAGTCCAAGCCGTGGAAGTTGGTCAACAAGTTCTTACCTTGAACCTCATCGACTCTCAACTGAATCTTTCTGTATGAGTGGTCCTCAGATCCTTGCAAATCTGCCAAGTTGACGTCAACAATACGTCCTTTCAACCCGTCGGCTGCGTTCTTCATACCAGTGGATTTGTTGATCAAAGTCTTACCCACGGCCCTGTTCTCGAATGTGGATGGGGCCTTGATGTCAAACCAGTCCTTTCTGGTGAATGGGTCGACGACCTTCTTCTTCAATCCCTTCTTACCCTTAGACAATCTCTTGTTCTTACCGACAGCCATGTTGTTCTAAATCTACCTATGGTTTAAGTTATAAGATCCTATTGGTAAACCTCGTGGTAAACTTTGATAAATTTTTCGAAAGATAGAATATCCAACCTACTTCCTACGAGCCTAGAGTGAGAGAGGTGAAAATTGTGAACCGGCCGACAACTGGGCACAAAACCGCGCGAGAAAAATTTCAGTACTCAATGCCACGTGATGTAGTGACTGCTAAATATCGAAACACGTGATGAGGGTTGAGATTCGCGCACATCTGGGTGTGGAGTGAAATACGCAGCGACATTGGGCACGATCGGTACGACAATGTCGCGAATTGGGGACCCGGTGGAGGATCTGTGCGGAGTCCGCGCAACCAGTGCCGGCGCTAGCAGGCGCAATGCGGCGACATGTAGCGCGAGATACCACGAGATCTGTGTCTGTGGCGCGCCGATTAGCGACGTGCCACGGCCACGTCGCTAGCTCTAGCGGCCTTTGCTGGCGATGCTTACATAATCGACAAATGTAAACAAAGCTTTGTATATATTTGAATTATACTGCGTTGTACTTGAAGACAGGAAGCGATAGTAACATTCTTCAGACACTAGACCACAGTGGGATTGTGACAAGTCATCAGAACATATTGATCGAAGGTCGGGACAGTTGGCAGGATCCAGAGAGACGGACGAGAGATTGATATAGATCGAGCCAAGTATACGCTAGTAGGATTTTAAGATAGAGACTAAGGAATGCAGGAAGAGGAAGGAGAGCAGAATAACCAGTAAGTGTAGCGGATGCACAGCAGATATGGGGAGGAGAATGATACTAACAACAACAGGGTGGCACTCAAGATAGGGCTTATCGGAGACTCTCAGATCGGGAAAACATCATTGATGGTAAAGTACGTAGAGGGCTCCTTTGATGAGGACTATATCCAGACGCTCGGAGTGAATTTCATGGACAAAAAGATACACATAAGAAACACAACCATCACATTTTCGATTTGGGATTTGGGGGGACAGAAGGAGTTCATCAACATGTTGCCTTTGGTTTCCAACGACGCAGTGGCCATACTTTTCATGTTCGACCTTACACGCAAATCCACGCTTAATTCTATAAAGGAGTGGTACAGACAGGTGCGAGGCTTCAACAAAACGGCGATACCGTTTCTTATCGGCACCAAGTATGATCAATTTGTTGATTTACCGTACCAGGATCAGTTGGAGATTACACAACAGGCTAAGAAGTTCGGCATGGCAATGAAGGCGCCTGTTATATTTTGCTCCACCAGTCATTCCATCAATGTGCAGAAGATTTTCAAGATCTTGCTATCCAAGGCATTTGACTTACGCTTGAATTTAGAGGAAATAAAAAACGTTGGGGAGCCAATTCTTTTGTACAAGTGAGTAAGCGTAGTCTTCTACTCCAGCAAGTACTCTTCATAGCATATTAGTGATTTAATACAGTATAGATATCAATACACGCAGTAATGAAACTACTCGAGCAGGATATTGTGTACAGGTCCCGTATAAAATGGTGAAGCCATCTCATTATCATCAACAATAGTTGAAGAATTCCTTCATCAAATGGCTAGAGCCCAACGTGACATCAAGGGGTGGCAGTTCTTTCTTCTGGGACCTGACGATAACAGTTTGGTTGAGACAGAGAATTCGCCAAGTAAACGCAGGACAAGAAGAGGGAAGCAGGACGATGAGAAAATCACTCTTCGCCGAGAGATAGATGATCTAGAAGTTAAGAAGGGCGACACAATATTAGTGCAGGACGCTAGTCTGGATAGTACGGAGGTGGCATTGATCCAGGAAATTCGCTTTGGAAACGACAAGTTTCTCGACATCGTTGTTCTATGGTTCATTCGTATGCGAAACATAGAACATGGTGATTTACCTAAAGAAAGCTGCTATGAGGACATACAAAAAATACATGCGAATGAGTTATTTATTACTGCGTACTTGGAGGAAATCAGTCTCACAGATATAATAGACAAGGTCCAGGTGTTGTCCGCGAAAGAATTTGAGAAAGATATCGTCGTCGATGAATCTATCGAGTCCAATATCTTTATGTGTAGAAGAGGGTGTGACCCAGAAGGTGAAATTTTCACTGACGAATTTGACTTCAGGTTCCTAATCAAAGATTTCGATACGGAGGCAAATAAGTTGCTTGACTTTATCAGGGAAAGGACCGTTCCAAGGGCTTATGCAAAAAAAACATCTAAACAAGCTTCCTCAATTGAGAACACCCCAGAATCCAACTCGAAGACGGCAGCAGAAAGAAATAACCCGAGTAAACCGCGTCAATCATCGCTGAAGGTAAGGTCACCGAGAAAGAAGATTGACAAGAATAATGTCACAAATGTAGAGACTGATAAATCCACGGTGCAAGAAGAAGACATTGAGGAGGAAACTGATGAGGAGTTCAGTGATAGTGAGTCATATGTGAAAGATAGTAGAAAACGGTCTATATCCGCACAAGCCACTCCTAGGCGTAATAGAAACAATGCATCTAAGCTTGATGATGAGTCGAGAAAATATATCAATACATTTTTATCGCCTTTGAAGAAGAAGCTCAAAATTAAACAGGATGCATCTAAACCATCTTTTTTGGCTTTCTCACCCAAGAAAATGGATAACAAACAGTCAAATTCTCCGGATCGATTGGGAATTGATTCTACTTCTGAGGTATTCAAACAGGTAAAGGCTAAACTACATGCATCCACCAGATTATCGTCACTTCCTTGTAGAGAGGATGAGTTTACCTCCGTTTATTTGAATCTCGAGACAGCCATTCAAGAAGAAACAGGGTGTTGTTTATATATCAGTGGGACACCCGGCGTTGGCAAGACTGCTACCGTAAGGGAAGTCATTTCACAATTGAAAGAGTTGGTGATAACAAATGACATCATCGATTTCGACTATCTCGAAATTAATGGCTTGAAGCTTCTTTCGCCTGAGACGGCTTATGAAATTCTATGGGAAAAAATTAGTGGGTTGAAGGTCAGCCCTTCAAATGCTGCTCTTCTTTTAGAGAGTTATTTTGCCCAGGACACAGAAAGAAAACCATTGGTTGTTTTAATGGATGAATTAGATCAGATAGTCACCAAGAAACAGAATGTCATGTATAATTTCTTCAACTGGCCGACCTATTCAAACTCGAAGTTCATAGTGATAGCAGTTGCCAATACAATGGATCTTCCAGAAAGGGTGCTCACCAATAAAATCTCTTCAAGATTGGGACTCCGTCGTATACAGTTCATTGGATATACTTTTGAGCAATTGGGAAGCATAATAACTCATCGGTTGGATATGCTTACAAAACAGAACAAAAAGAGGGTTACTATCAGTGCCGACGCAATTGGTTTTGCTTCTCGTAAAGTAGCGAGTGTTAGTGGTGATGCACGGAGAGCCTTGACAATCTGTCGAAGAGCGGTTGAAATTGCTGAGAACGATTACATCCAAAACAAAACATCCGAGGAAGATGATAATGACGTCTCTTACACAATTCAAATATCACATATCTCAAAGGCAATCAATGAGACTCTAAGTTCTCCCATTTCGCAATATTTGGCAAGCTTGCCTTTCGCCGCGAAGTTAGTTTTGGTGGCTATTTTAACAAAGGTTAGAAGGTCAGGTCTTGCAGAGAATTCGTTGGGCGATATCATTGATGAGATCAAGAATCTTTTGTTTATGTCCAATTCCAAGAGCACCAGCATCCCTTTTGAGACCATAGAACCAAATTCAAGTATCGACAGATTATTGTATCATAACGGCCTTGTCAATGAGACGAGAACTGCTAATATTCGAATCCTACATTTCAAGCATATCATCAATGAGTTGATCGAAGACGGAATTTTGGTCCAGCAACCAATTCAAAGTGAAAGATATCGAACAGTAAGTCTCGAAGTTTCTGAGGAGGAAATTATATCGGTCCTACAGAGAGACAAAGACATGTCTGGATTTATATAAGACATTGTTTAGGTTAACTAAACCCATCACGATATTGACGTAATCTCATCTCTATTTTTTTTTTTTTTTTTGTAGTCCTTCGATTTTTCAAGATAGTTTAAGACACCATCTACTTCTTGTTCGTTGTATTGATTAATAATAGACAGTATGGTCAGCATAGATCCAGCAGATTATGTTGAGGCTCCGGAAGGCAGTTTCTCATTGAGATTCACCGATGAAAAACAGCAAGCCAAGTTTGAACTAGGTGTCTGTATGGCAGTATATAGATGGGAAGAATTGAATACGGCAGTTGAAAACTCCTGGGGAGGTCCAAAATCAGCAGACAAGAGAGACTGGATATCAGGTATTGTGATTGAGTTGTTTGATGAAAAAATCGTGGATATTCAGCTCATTGAAGAAACCTTGTTGTACGCAATGGTTGATGAGTTTGATACTGAAGTGGATAACGATTCAGCCTTAGAGATTGGTGCATTAATTATAAGCATCTACCGAGACGTAATGGTGGAGAACTATGATAATCTAGAGAGGTTATACATTAAATGGGAAGAAAAACAAGCTTCCAGAGCAGCAAATGTTGAAGTGAAAATCCAAGAGGATCCCAACAATCCCGATGTCTCTGAAAGTGAAGAAGAAGTGATAGAGGATGGAGAGCAAAATGCAGATAGGGATGTCGAAATGGAAGATGATGAAGGCCCTGTGGTCGATGAAGATGGGTTCGAGCTCGTACAAAGTAAGAACAAAAGGAAAGGAAGACGATGAATGTATATATTTTTTAGGCCAAATAAATTTGATGACATGTCTTATTCAACTTATGTACTAAATGAGTTCCTAGGTGTACCCTGCCTGGATTTGAGTGAGGAGTTTATGGAATGAAGCGAAGTCACAGAATTTCGGGGATGAATAGATATAACGTCTTGATCATCGTTGCCATTTGAAATGATACTATTTCGCCCTGAAGAATTCATTCTGAAGTCACTGAATCTTCTCACCAAATTATTCGCCATATCGTTCATGCTGGTAGGTGTGCCGGGTACTGCAATGCTATTCAATTTGTTTATCGAAGACATGAATCCGTCAGATGAATCCAGGACTTTGAAAAGCTTTATGTTGGTGAAGGCCCAATGACTGATATAAGGTTGTCTTGAACTTACCCACTCAATTGCAGAGTTGCCTTTCGTTTGAGACTTGGAAATTCCCCATCCATATGTAAGTTTCCCCAAGCTAGAAAATGTGCTTGATACGTTTTTCATCACCCCCTTGTTCCCCAAGTATGATTCTATGCGGTCAAAAGAATTATACAACTCGCTGTATAACAAGGAGATATACCATCCCAAAGACAAATGACTCCAGCTGAATTTCAATGTATCCAAATGAGTTTCGGGTAGAAAGTCAAAGCTGATCAAACTTCTGTTCTCCGAAATGATTTTCTTGAAATCCACGTTTTGGATATGATGAAGTAGCTCAAGCCCATCTAAAGATTTGACTTCATTCACAGTCAATTTATCCTTCAACGAAAGCTTCATGTTCGGAATTATGATATCCAATAATATCCTCAATGAATCATTCCCTCCCCAGCTTCTTTTTAATGGGGACTCCATAGGTAGCTTTTCTCTGGATCTTTTAGACATACCTGTAGGCAACTCAGGTATAAGAAAACTACGTATAGTGTCTTCTTCAAAGTACCTAGTGTTGAAGGAGATACCGGATGCATCTTCTTCTGATTCTTCTTTATTTGAGAAGTCCTCTATCAGTGTGAAATCAACATACAGGCTTTCATTTCCTGGAGCCATTATGTGACCATTCGCGTTGAATGCATGGTCGATAGTCTCGGAAGAGTGACTGCTAATCTTCTCCGTCTCTATTTCGGGTTGATTTTGAAACTTCAAAAGCCCTGCTTCATCAAAATACTGGGATGTTAAATTATAAATCGTTGATTTGAGCAGATGGTAAGATTTTTCATTTTTGAGGATTGAAAGAAGTAGCATTCTGGAGGGAATTGGATTTTTTGTGACAGAGGCACATACTGCTCTGATCAAGAGTGCCAGCAAATCGGAATGACTTTTATCGCTGAGTATAAAAGATTTTGTGGAAAACTTGCCAACTAATTGATTGATAGAAACGCAACAAGTGTATCCAATACCACCTCTATAATTCGAATTGCCAAATCTCTTCGATGCATCGTTACTCTCCGCTAGATCCCGTTCAGATACTATGGGTATTAAATTGTAGATGGTTTCCACTAAAGTAGTTAATAGAAGACTGGAGACGGTGTTGTTATCGTCCGGCAAAGATATGAGGAATTGCGATATATGGATAACGATATAGTCTCTTATTGTCGCTGATTTGATATTCAATTTCAAATTCGAAGGTAATGTCTCATAGAAAGAATTTTTTATAGGATCAAATAATTTCTCCAAACTTAATGTGCCAGACAGTAAGTACAACATGAAATATGAACAAATGCGAACAAGACTCTTGTAGGAGCTCACATTGTAGTATGTCAACACATAAAAGAGTTGGACGATGAAAATTTCGTCTAAATACACTTTGCTAATGATGGTTCTGAAATTTCTATTACATTGTATCATCTCCCATAAAAGCATCGTTATTTCGAGCGCCCACAAAGAAGGCCTGCTGAACTGCCGTCCTAGAAAGTGTCTCTTATCATTGTCTCTCATAGGCTGTTTGAGAATGTTCATGAAAGAGGACGCAATATAAAGCAACTCACTTTCGCTACTTATCCTGGCGACATGCTGCCGCGCATAGTTGTTCGATTTAGTGTTTAACGTACTGATGTTCTTCAAACTATCCGCCTCATTTCTCGGTACTGGGTAAACCACCATTATGGTTAATAATTCGACGATGTAAGTCGTGTAACGATATTTCAAGTCGATAATGCACATCTGATCTTCCGTTCCACTCTCTTGGGTCATAAGGGACAAGGAATACCTACAAGCTGTCCTCAAAAGAAATTCCATGAAAATGGACAATGATCTCCTGTCTATCTTACTAACAATGAAAGTCAAAAAAGTAGACCCTTGATTCGTTATTTTGTTTGGCCTCTCATAAAAGGACGTTAAACACAATGTAAGTATCAATTTCAACACTTCTGAGCGATCGCTCTCGATTAACAATTCTGCATTGGAATCCTTTTGCCTAAGCTCATCAAAGTGTAGTCCGTTGGCTTGGGTGCCGTGGAAAGTATCAGAAAATCCTTTAATATGTAACATCAGAAACAAGGACTGTATCAAGCCTACACCTAGGTAATCGCTATTCCTAGACGATTCATCCAACACCAATCTTTCTTTTCGTAGTAGCTCCAGGCTGTTGAAATCAGTAGACCAAAAAATTATCGTCTCTAATTCGTCAAAGTATTCGGGAAGTTCGTATAGATAGGGTATTAACCTAGTTAGTATACGGATCTTGTTCAAAAGTTCCCTTATTGCGGTAGTTCTTTGAATGGATATGGTCCCTGAATGCACATCATCCACTATCTTGTTTCCAAGAAATCTTATCAACATGACAAAGTTGATTTTATTAGAATCCCTCATCAGCTTGATGTCTTGACCATTGAATACCTCATTGATTTCGCCAACAGTTTGAGGCAACATGTAAAGAGGAGACCACCACTTATCATCGCTGGATGGAATTATCCTACTCTGACCCGATAGAAGAAACCTTTCTTTGAGTTTAGACCTCTTTTCAGCAGAACTCATAGTGTTCCTGAAAAATAGTGTAAATTTTCAGCTTTTTCGTTAACTATTAACCACGATCTCTCTGATTTTTCATTTTCATCTGTTTAGTCAAATGGTAAGTCGACGAGGCTTCAAACTGGACGGTTGTCCTTGAGAGTTGAGTGTAATCCCGATAGCACGAGGCAGGATGAAATCACAGACTCCTGTGGATATTTGCAATGAAGCTGCATTGTGTCAATCGGACTTCGATTCTTATCTAACTTTTATTTGATACTATCTATGCGATTATTGCCCTTATATAAAGACTTCTAACAAACGGGTGTAATTGGATGCCACATCGATTCAGCGTGCCTACTTGAGCCTTCGAGACTTCAGACTCTTACTGACATCATCTTCCATAGACCGAGTTGTTCCGGCGACAGGGCCGTACCCAATGTCGACATACATGCCTGCATCAGTGTTGTCTTCCGTGGCCAAGCTGTTGTCATCTATATCAAGATCATCAGCATCTCCAGAATTTACCTTCTGGGTAGGTGTTTCATTGTATGATTGCGAAAGGTTATCTGACCATCCGCTTGGGACCTCTATCAGCGGGGAATCGAAACTTGCAGCTTGTGGGCCCATGTATGAATCTGGATCGTCGGAATCTGAATCTGAGTCATTATGGAAGCTGGAACACTTGCTCAATGCATCGAATATCATCTGTATATTCGAATCGAATTTCTCGAAGAGAGGATTGTGCTCTCTATTATTTCCAATACCCCTTTTAATGACGATATCCACACTGTTCACAAAGTCTGAAGGCTCCTTAGGAGTCACCGTTATCAATCTGCTCGAAGCCAACTGTACAAAAAGGACATCAACGTTATCTCTTTTTTGCAAAGCATGGAAAATCATGCTTGAATACGGTATTTGTATTCCAAATCTCTGACCATTGAACCATATAATGAATGCGCTATTCAAAACAAAAAGCGAACAATTCAAAAAGTCCACTCGCTGTAGCTCCATAGTAACCTCTATATCACTGGAAGGATTATTATGCAATATCTCGAGCTCAAAGTCCTCTCCTCCAGCGTACATGATGTAACTATCTTCATCAGCGAGTGAAAACTGCTCGGGGGAGAAGTTTTGAAAAACCTCGAGAGGTACTGTGTTCTCTATTGTAGGCTCATTATATATTAATTTCAACGTTTTACTCATGAGACCATATACTACAATACATTTGATATCTGATGAGCTTTTCGACACGGGATTCTAGAGATAAAAGATATCTACAAAAAGCGTTGGTACGTGAACGACATTTTGAGGTCTATCAAAACTCATCACATATTATAAATTACTACTTACCCTATCTGTGGCAACTGAGGAGCAACTGCTAGTCTAGTTGCCATTTGACAATCTTCTAATCAATCTTTGAAACACAGGGCTCGAGTTTTCTGAGCTCTCAAGCTCTCTTTTGAACTTCTCGGAGCGTCTTCTCTCCAATTTTTGCATTTCCTCTTGCGATGGAGGTAACGCTTCGTTGACTAAATCGGCATTTTTTGCTTCTTGAAATGTCATTACCGTACTTCTCAAGCCTTCTCTGCCATGCAGTAAGGATCCCTTTGGAAGTTGTCCACTGTTCATCTCCTTCAAATGTGCGACATTTTCTGCCTCTTGTCTCAAGACCTGATACATTCTGGAGACCCTTCCGATGGCAATCACCTTGTTTCTAAGGGCGAGTTTCTTGGCTGCCATGTCATCTTCTTGTGACTCATCAAACGATGATTTCAATGGTGAAGATTGAGGCAGTGTGGACGAAGCTCTGTCATGCGCATCGGAACTCAAAATAGCAGTGTCCAGATCTAACTCCTCCTCTGTACAAATGTTCAATATAGACACCAACATATCGGTGACCTTCTCTCCCACAAATGGCAACGACCAAGTGAAAACGTCCATGAAGTGTGGAAGCCAGTATGGGTGAGGGGATGCGTTGAACTGTCTGATATTCATGACGTTGTTTTCGTACTTCAACACCGCTGCCTTATTGTTGTAAGTGTCAAGATAATTGGGGGCACTGAACATAGTCAAAAGAGAGGGAAATCCCATGGTCTTTGTTCGTTTGTACATTCTGTATCCAGCGTCTTGTGCCTCGTGGGCTCTTATTATTGACAAGAGACTAGTTCTTTCAAGAAATTCGCACGAAGCCTTGTATGTGAAGGCATACGAACACCCTCGTACAGTATTACGAAGAAAAGTTTGGTCCACATTATCGTCATCATAGTCCTCAATAGGATCTGCCCATAATAAATCACACATTAAACCTTTGGTAGGTGGCTCCCTGAACCTGTCAAGCTTTACCAAATCTTCCAAGGACTTCAATTCTGGCGACAATCCACCATGCACACAGAAGAACTGTTTGTTCATTATTGCTGCCAAAGGTAGTGAGTTGAATGATGTCAAACACTCTTCATAAAGTGTCGACGAGTACTTATGCAAACACTCAGACTTGAAGGTGAAGTACTCCGTTAAATGCTTACACTCATGATTTCCCCTCAACATCCAAAAAGTGTCGGGATAGTTAAGTTTCAACGCGTATAAATAAAGCAAGCATTCGATTGAGAACGATCCTCTATCCACATAGTCTCCAAGAAATAGGTATGACGTGTTGGCAGGATCACCGCCTACCTCAAATAATTTCATCAAATCGTAATACTGGCCATGTATGTCACCACACACAGTAACCGGAGAGGGCACCTGGAGAAGATTGGGCTCACTGGAGAACAAGTCTGTGGCATCTCGCAAGATCCTGATCGCCTGCTTCTCGTGTAGCCTGCCCTCTCTGGTGAAATGTTCCTTCAAAAATGCGCAGTTCGGCAACCCGTTAGGCAAGAACATATCTTCGTCCGTTGGTTTGAATGACGCTGGCAGCTGGACATCCTTTATGGCCCTTTCCGTTGTCGAATACACCGTGCCATCTTCTATCTCGTACGTGCCGTAATCCTGCTTTTTTGACTCCGGCTTGCTGTGCAACGCCTTGATAGCATTGTGGATCTGGGCGGAAGTCTGTACCTTCTTTTTATCTGACATACTGATGATCCTACCCTAAGCTATATCGAATATCCGTAAATATCTCTCAATCAATGACTTAAGAATCGCCTCTGCTGTTAAATTTCAAAAAAAGCTGAGGCCTAAATCACGATTTTACTCTCGTGAAGTTCGAGCCATTTTATTTTGTTACCATTTTTTTGGTCCAGACCCAACTTAGAGCAATTGGAGGTGCAGCATCTGATACACCGGTTACTCGATCTACACTTACGATTTTCTTTCAAAGCAGTATATGAAAGTCTAAAAAATATACGATGGCCTTCGTAAAGATGTCCCTTTGGAGAATCTCAACTCGCCTATTAAAAACTGGGGACCTCAGTGATATTTTCTGTAGAAACATAAATGATTTCCGCTGCGTTGCTGAACCCATTGAAGTTCGTGGCAGACGCTGTGGTATAAGCACCGAGGTTCGGAAAAGATAACCAGTCTCCTACTTGAACGTTGTGAGAGAGAGCGGTTTTTTCAGAGACGCAATCCAAACCATCGCACGTAGGACCCCATATAGAAAAATGGTGCTTGCCCTTCGGGGTAGCACCATTTTTATAACAAAACTTGCCCTTATGAATGAGAACATTGGCCATTGGATGTTGATGATCAAAGATGATGCAACTCAAATTAGCATAGACTCCGTCGTTGATGTAAAGCATGGCCTCCACGTCATTTGACTTCTTCAAGTGGTCTGCAATGTCCCTGCGAGCAATCACATGGGTCGCCAATGTGAAAGCATTGGCGACCATGAATCTGCCCGGCTCAGCAATGAAATCCACCGGATGAAAAGCGACATAGTCAGGTGGAAAAAATTCATTCAATGACAATCTGACCATCGCAGAAGAGCGCTCAAAAGTCTCAATTTCAAAACCTCCTCCGATGTCCAAGAGTTTCATCGAAAAACCATACTTGTCGATAGCCTTGTCGAAGACGAACCTCGAGTCGCGAATAGCCTTGTAGATCGAATCAAAGTCCTTCGCTCCAGAACCCACATGGAAGGCAATACCCACGACATTGAGATTCAACTTGGCAGCCAATGGCAACAACGTGTTGATTGCATCATCAACCAGACAACCAAACTTCGTAGATAACCTGCACTGTGCGGTTTCGTCATCAGTAGCAAGCCTGATCAAAATCTCCGTACCAGGATGGAACTTACTGAGCTTAATCAATTCTTGTGAATTGTCAACCGTAGTCAAATTCACACCTACTTTTTCTGCATGACGAATGTAGGAGGTTGTCTTACAAGGATTAGCGTACACAATTCTCTGTGGAGAGACACCGTAGCTCAATACATTGTCTATCTCGCTCTTGGAAGCACAATCGAATCCAGCACCAAGGCGAGCAAATAATTTGACAACTTCAGGACTGCCGTTGCATTTCACGGCGTAGAATGGGCGAACCATGGGCAATTGTCTTTGCCATTCTTTGAATGATCTGTACACCTCTCCGAGATCACAGACGAAGAAGGAATCCTCCATTCCGGCTTCACATTCATCGTGGTTCACGGTCTCTATATGAGATCTGAGTGTCTCTCCCACCAAGTCCTTATAAGCTCTCTTTGGTGGATTCTCATAGGAAGTCATGTTCAACCCATTCTCTTTGGACAAAGACGATAACCGTCTAGGTCTTTCGATGAATGGGATTCTTCCAGGCGATCCAAATAATCCATTTTCTTCTTGTAAAATTTCAAGTGTCATACTCTGAAACCTTTATCGATTGGAATAAGGTATCAGACAGCACAGTGTCGTTGCTTCTTCAAGGGCGTTTAGGTTTGCTATATACTCACAAGACTAGTGAGTATCTATAAGTATTGAACTTCAAGCGGCAGCTCTCGTGCGATAAAGGTTCTTCAAAGGGAAGCTTTCAATAAGAAATACTGATCTATAAGCTTATAGATGTGACCCAGGTTTACAAGAGAAAAGATCAGAAATGAAAAAAAATTTAGCATTTTCCTTCATAGAAATTTAGCAACGAAAAAAATGGAACCTCTTCCTCTATACTATAAAGACTGTATGAGATAATTACTATAATTCGATTAAGGGCTCCGGTTGATATGCAGAGGAGTCCTCTCTCTTACTCTCGGCCTCATGAGGGGTTTGCAGTAACGGTGACTCCTGAAAGTTTAGCGGTACTTGGGGGAAAGAAATGTTCTCTGGAGCCGATGGATGGGAGTTTGCATAGTTTGACTCTACCTTTTCAATGGTAGGGAATCTGTTGTTGGTGATTCTGAGATCTTCGGTATTCACTCTGTCGAGCGACTTCTGGCGGTTGTGCTCATAGCTGCCGGTGAGGTGAGAAGCGTTGGGAGAATTAAAGGGGCGTGCGACGGCAACAGAGGGTGATTGAGCCACAGACTGTTGCAGATATGATTGTTGTAGAGGACGATCATCAAAAGGGTTGGATTCATGTCCATACTCAAGGTCTGGCAATTGTGGCTCTGAAGGCACTTGGAACGATTCCAGAGTGTCTGGGTAATTGTAGTGATTCTTGTTTGATGTGACCTGAGGTTGTAGATCCAGAGGAGACGAAGGAGCATAGTTTTGCATGGGGGGACCGTTGAACGATGGTTCAGACGGGTTCATTGTCCATGATTGATTGCCGTAAACGCCTGTAGGCCTGGTATCGTCGAGTTTGGAGGATATCGACTCATTTCTCATCATAGGACTCTGGGGAGTTTCAATCACCTGGGGATATGAGGGTCTAAAAGAGGGTTGCTCATGTATATTCTCAATTGTCCTTCCTAATTTTTCCCTTTGGAACAGTGCGTTGTTCAGTCTGAGTCCGTTGAATTCCTGCTCTCGTGAATAGCTCAATCCTGTGGACTGTTGCGACAAGGGATATGTTGGCATGTTGTGCGAACCTGGGCTGGGATATGCATCTGCATTTTGCCTATTGGGATATCCTTGTGGTGAGCCGGTTAATGATGGGTTCATATATGGAGGCGAGGATATTGTTTGGTTGCCATACATTTGACTTAATTTGGACTCCAAAAAGGAATCATACAATCGTGCAATGGTTGAAATCTTATTGTTCATTTCCAAGAACTTTTCATACCTCTCTACTGCGGCTCTCAAAGACTTGTTGATTTTCGGTTTAAGTTTGATGACCTTTGTATAGAGTTCACTCAAATCCGAGTCGTAGAGTATGTTGGATCTTTTTTGAGGATCGTTCTTCATTTGGTTCATAATGGTGATGAACAAATTGATTTGTTGCTCCTCCTGCGTACTAAGATCTTCCAAGACGTTAACAGGTGGTCTTCTGTATTGACTTGGAGACGGCTGGGGTGGTATTGAG
This sequence comes from Debaryomycetaceae sp. CAB 1570, assembly GCA_031081755.1. Taxonomy (NCBI): domain Eukaryota; kingdom Fungi; phylum Ascomycota; class Pichiomycetes; order Serinales; family Debaryomycetaceae; species Debaryomycetaceae sp. CAB 1570. The sequence goes on from JARYSW010000002.1 coordinate 1,273,873, forward strand.
CTTCTAGCCTGGGGTAACAGGTTGTCTGCTTGAGGTAATAAGTTACTGTAGAAATCTGAATTGACTGTTTGATTTCTATTTTGCTCTTGTTGTCCTTGACTAGTAGATTCAACCGGATTGACTGCAGTTCTTTCTTCCTGTTCCTTGAACTCTCTCAAACTAGCCTCAATAGCTGCTTTCATTTCCTCATCCTCTTCCTCGTTGTTCTCTTGTGGTTTGGGTTCTTTCTTTACAGGTTCCACACGTGGAACAAAAGTGGAATTACCAAACGACGACTCTTTCAAACTGAGTTCGAGCGCCCTTTTCAAGTCGTCATCCCCCTCGTCCTCATTAACCGATCTCCTCGTAGGTCTTTGGTTTGCATCTGTAAAACTTTCTTTCCTTCTGTGATTCACCTTGGCATAACAGTTATCACAGACCCGAACAGGTTCATGAATACCTAACGATAACAAACTGGTATTATGCGAAGAATGCTTTTGACAAAACACACCTCCACATGAGCGACAATGGTGCTTCCTATTCATCACCGAAAAAGGTGTGTAGCAAATCATACACTCATCATTATCTAGCCAATCTGGAGGTACATCACTATCAATAAATTTGCTGTTAAATGCTACCTCTTCAGAAGGGAACTTGTATCCCTCATTTATCAACCGATTATAGCACTTTTCGACATAGTTTAGTTGTATCTGGTTCTCGAAAAAGATCTTCCATTCTTTGATCAACTGCAATATAAACTCACCTACCTTCCTCTTGGAGTCTATCTCTGACACAAGCGGGTCACTCACATCGTAGTGGATCTTGAATATGTAGTCCACTAAATAGTCTACAAATTCCTTACTACTGATTTCCACGAGAAAATGATACCCTCCATTCTTCACACATAAGTCTATGAGTCTCAACGTGGAGGTCAATAGATTTGGATTCTGATGGACAGTGGTTAGCCTCTTCTTCAATCCTCGCATGCATTGCTTTGGAGGTATTCTTTTGCTTCTGATCAAATCAGTGATGTCCATTCCAGTGGATAAATCTAACTCTCCATTGGGAATTGACTCTGACGTAGCCTCATATATCTTCCCGTCTAGCTCTGCCAGAGCTCCATTGCTGCCACTGAACCATGACATGGTGCTCTCCTTGCAATCTTATAGATTAGTATTTGAAATTGGCCCCGATTTACGCCATCGCTTTATCATAGTGACCCTTTCGGTATGTACACTACAGAGGTCGTTAACGTTAAAGAAGTTAAATCAAACTAGATGAAACATGATATATAATGAAGATTTATGATACTTGGACGTAGACTAGTGTTACCGTTGCCCTGTACTTTTGGGCACTGATGAAGCAGTATATTGCTCCAACATTAACGCATGAAAACTGCTCCGGAAACAACAGCCAAACAGGAGACACTTATCCACCAGTAGAAATCGTATCTGTCGTTAGAAACATCCCTCTTGGCATTAGTCTTCAATTTGCTTTCGAAAGAGCGCTTAACTCTTTTTCTCAACGAGGTTTTTGTCTCTGAGGCTCTGTCGGTAGGGTTCAAAGCGTAGGTCGGCAACATCGTGGGAGGCCTGTACAGCAAATACAATGGTTGCATCTTTGACCCATCGAACTGGTACAACTGAAGCATGGTTCTGCCGTGGTAGGCGCTAACAGAAACGTCGAAGCTGAGGAAGTACGTCGGCTGGACGTATCTCGTGTACTGCGAACTGTCTCCGTGGTTACATGGGTCGCTCACAAGCTGTCTTCCATCCACTGCTATAGGCGTCAAAGAAAGCGTACCATTCCCCAATATCTCGTACGTGCCGTGCTGGTAGATCAACGTGGCGGTGGCGCAAGAGTGGTTCTGCGGATTGCTGGTCACACGGTACAATGCTTCCTCATAGTGGCCGTCCGACGTAAACGAGTACGAAATACCAGGCAAGTCAGGCTCAATCAATAGCTCATCAACAGGGTCATAGAATCCCGGCCCCGTGAACACCGTGTTGGACTTTGAAGACCAGGTTCCCTCGAGATCCTCCGCAGTGCCGCTTGCCAGCACACACTGTAACATCGCCATGGCCATTATAAAAATAGCCTTCTTTATACTGAAAACTCCCATATCGATCTAGGTGTATACCGTTGTTCTCTTACTCGTGTTTGCTTCTTCTACCTGTGCTAAAAACTGCCGATAATCTTCAACTTTTATCCACTATACTCAAGCTGCTATGTTTAGCTAAAATTAATATATGCCAAAAGATACAGTAAAAATTTCGCGCGACAAGAATCTATTGGAGTGTATATAAAAACGAAATATCCAGAGGCAGTGTTTCTAAGAATTGAACTTAATGTAATAACAGTGATAAACACCCGTATATAGTGAAATGCAAGCCATACAGGTGATCTGGGGCGAGATCACAGGTGTTTCCAGTCTGTAGTGTCTTATTTGTAGTCGGACGTAGTTTTAATGAGTAAATTTTGGGTGGAAGGGATCACGGGTGGTATTAGTAGTGCAAGTAGTCTGCAAGTCACGGTCAGTGTAGAGGCATTTGTACTGACTGAAGGCCAGCCACTCTCAACGGAGGGCTGAGGCACCGCCGCGGGGTGAGTCGATGCGAGATGATGCGAATGCATGGGTCTACCACAGGTCGTGAATTGTCGATGTAGGCGTCGGAGGGGCCAGGGCGGTACGAGACGTGAGGTACCGCGCTGCCAGTGGGGTCCCGGTGGTGGGATGGGTTCGAGCTACTGGGAGCCCGAGGGAAATTTCATAAGGAGCGGACTGTCGGTGTCGCTCAAAGGTGTACTGAGTGCATTCCTGCGAGACTCGTACTCAAATATGTCGTGGTCTCTAGATATGGATGAATTGAGACTTGCCTGGCTGTTGTTGTGCTGGTGATGGTTCTTCATGGCGCTTTGATTTGTTATAATGCTAGGCAACTTGTAGCTCTGAGGCATGGGGGATTCACAAGCCACAGGCTTGTATATTGCGATCGGAGACGACTCGCTTTTGTATGGTATGTAGCTTTGCGATATGTGATGTGGCGGTGGTATGTTGATTCTTGATGCTGGAGACCTCCTTGCAGCAGGAACAGGAGGCCTGGAGAGTGGAGGACCGTTGCTGGATACGGATGTGGTGTCTTCTTTTGGACCGATGTATGTGAGAACGATCTGGGTGCGCAAGTACTGCGGTCCCTGGAAGTTAAAATGTTTCGAGACAAAGTCACCCGATGTTAAGATCGCTTTGATTAAGCTCTTCTTGATTGATTTATATCGATTGATATTCATAGAAACCACTCTCGACATGGTCTGGAAGTGCTTATCGTCTTCGCTTAAGTCAAATGTCTCGTTGATCAAGTCTAAGATGACCTGCCCAAGCTCGATCAAGTTGACATCAATCAATTCGGCAGAAAATAACGAGATGTAGCTCATGTATTCCTTGACCTTGAATAAGTCCGATGGTCTCAACAAGTTGAACTCTGTGGAGTCACATATGTATTCCTCGATTGATGGCTCGGTGAAGGACCAGTCCAATGTCTGCAAAACGTGCAATTCCATCTGCTTGAACATGCCTTGGTCATATCTGCATTTTGCACCACACAATTTAACTAACTCGTGTAGCTTTGGCAATCTGAATCTCTCAGTAGGGCCTAGATATTTACCGCCAGACCCGTAACCTAAGTCATTGATGGTTCTGATACTGCCGATCTTATCCAAGTTCCCCATGTTCACGAAGTGGTTATTTCCACCTTGTACCTTGGCTGATATCCACAAACAGGTGGTGATGATAAGTTGCGCCTGGTCCAACAACACAATTCGCTTCGAGCAGTATCTATCAAAGAGTCTCACTGCCCTATAGAAGACGAAAGGAATAATTTTGAGCCTCACCGACATTTTGTATATGAAGTCGATTAACTTGGCCCTAATCGAGTAGGTCAAGTATGGCTGCTGATTGAAAAGTTCGAGATTAGGTCTGCTTTCCTCAGCCAACCTGTCCATGGTCGCCGACACGTCCTCTTCGTACTCTTCCAACACCTCTCTATGCTGTTTGACCTCCGACTCGTAAAGTGTCTGGGGGTAATCGAACTGAGTAAATTGGGCCTGCGTCAGCGGCAGAACGGCCATACTCTGGGCATTAGCCATAGATTCAATGCCTGAAGTTCTCATGTTCACTGTGTCTCTATACCTCTGTGTTCGACTCAGTTTTCAAGCTCCAACCTATACCAATTGGAAAACTGAATCCTATTGAAAGTGAAAAGTTTGAAAAATTAGACGAAATAAAGACGTTTAATAAAATATCGTCCCTAGACACACTAGTGGGTCCTATCGCACGCTTTTTCTGTTTAGTAACTACACTCGGCACCTACAGGTTAAACGAAAAACTATAATTCCCAAAGCATAAATATAAATAAATGACTTGGGCAACCTTCATATCGGTAAGGCACTGGTTCTCCTACATTGAATAGTCTTTTTCCACTCGACTGTGAAAAAAAAAAAAAACTTTATTGTCTCCTCTAGAAGAACAAATACGGGGTTGACGGCGCCTCCATACAGTAGACCATAAGCAGCATTGCATTAGGCGTACAAGCACCTCTATGTACAATCTCTCCTATAGTGACTCTTTATTCCGAGGTGATGCTCAAATTCCGCCAAGACGAGCATCTACGATATTTTACGCGAAGGCGGCATCCAAACCCAGGGCGAGATTTGATCAGGCCTCGTTAGTTGACTAACAAGGCCTGAACGTCGGAGCCTATCTTCGTTACGGATTGTAGACGACTGCCACCGTAGCCCGATGTAGATCTACTGTGTTAAACATTGAGCGCGTATGGCGCCAGCGTACTCCTTTGGCCTCCTGTGGGCGCACGCACACTCCTTTGCAGGGGGGGCAGCCGCCGCCAGCATTCGAGCGGCATAGAGGCCTCCCGCGGTGACAGTTCAGAGGCATTCTTCCCCTTCTCACCGCAGTGTAAATCTCGCCAGCAGGCACATATTTGCTGCTCTGGCGCCGGCATTCCCACAATAGAGCATTAACGTACTTCAACGGCTCGTGTTAGTGAACAATAGAGGCGGTATGTTAGTGTGCACGCATGCAGTGCTCACCCCCTAAATTACTTAATCGATCAGAACGACACACGCTATCGGAGTGAAGCAGACGCAAGTTTGCCGAGTGTCCTTATCGTCACTGTCCAATGGCGCCACGGTCTGTGGTAGTCGGCCAAACAGACCGCGAGACCGTCACTGACGAGGCCGTGCATTGTCCCAAACAGATAGCGGAGTAGGAGGCGTGGATGTTGCAGTAGGGGCGCTAGCGTAGGCGGTTTAGTGCTGTTGTAGAGGGTAGGGAGGGATAGGCAGAGGTGCGAAAAGAACGACTCGCTTAGCGAGTCGTTCACTGGGGAAGAGTGCGGTAGCGAGTTTGCCTCGTGCACGACAGGCTAGGCTACGGCTACTGGTATGGCCACCCCACAAATTGATCTCAGAATTTCATGAAACTGTGCCATTCTTTGGGTGGCCACGAGGTAGGCATAGGGCCAGTGATGCCTTGTGCCAGCACCCACCGCTAGATAAGAGCATGTAAGAGTTGGAGATGGGGCATACCGACTAGATGCGCCGTTTGTGCAAAAATTGCACTAGTAGGAGATCGTCACTCACAAATATGCTAGTACGGCACATAGGTTTTCGGTTCCTGACAGGTACCGCTTATAGCTCCTCTAGTATCACTTGACACTATATCTGTCCATAGCAGTCGCTACAATAGGCTAAAACAGTTATTTCAGCTCGTCCGGTCGGCCATTAACGCCAATAACTGGAATGCTATTGTGTGCTATTTGCAACGGGCGCACACTGGCTATGGCATGCACGCTTGTTGCAAGCAACATGAATTGGCAAAATTAGGAACCGATGACCCTGGTGTGTATGTTGAATGACCGTTGAGACAAGTAGCCGTTGAGCGTGGCCGCTGAAGGTGGCCAAGAAAAGTGGCAAGAGAGTATAGGACGATTGCTAAACAAGTGACTGGAAAGAGATTTGTCAGGTCCAAGGGCCAATACGAGGAAGAAACATGATACGAACAAGGCCACAGGGATAGTGTAGTCAAGTTGCCGAAGCAAGGAGGTGAAGAGAGGGTAAGGCTGTGTCTGTGTCTGAATAGACATATCTGCACTCAGGGATGTAGAACTCAATGGTGTAGTCATACCACGTCCGTCTGCTGAAGAATACATCGAGTAGATTGCTCGAAAAAGTTCCGCTCGATGGACATGCAAGCCTCAGTGTCGTCGAAAACAAACCGCAACCCCTATCAGGGTTCCAAGGTAGACAGAAAGAGATACTGTGATGCCTAAAACGTACAGCTGTAGGCGGCATAAGGGATGAGGGTATTTAGTTATCTGATCATGGATTGATTATCGCATACGCAAATTACCTTATAAAGTTTTCACGATGAGGCGAATACAATAATTAATGCATTGGCTAGTGTTAAGGTTAGCGGACGCACGTATAGCGAATGGAGAATGCCTTGTAACGACTTCGTCAAGCATCTCGGGAATTGTGGGCTACTATGAGCCATGGAGGTTTGAACGTAGATTTGGCATTTCCAAAGGGTTGTGCTTTCTTAATGGCTTTCGCTTTTGTGTTCATGTTAAAAAACGCTTGAAATAAATATTGACTTGATAATATCCATTGAGGTTCCATGCGATATGTTGGGGAAAGCGTTTTCGAGCGTTTTCGGAGCATCGAGTCCATTACGGAATGAGCCCACAATAGACTACAATAACACACTTCCCTCGTTCGGCTCCAATGTCTATGAGTCGACTGTAGATAGCTTGAACGACCGCTATAATAAGTCTAAGAACAACGGACCGCGACAAGACACCGATTATCATGACTATGGGATTGATAGGCCTAGAGTGAAAGACCCTAATTGGCGCGCACCGTATAGTTCGGCAGACGATAGCATCTACGGGATGCGAGGCGGAGGGATCTACAGGCCGAGGTCGACGGTGGGTGCGAGCTACGATCGCAGAAACGGTGTGGACACCAAATACCCTGGTGCAAAATCTACTCTCAACGACAATATCAACAGCAATGGTAGCGGCTACGGGGCAAATTATGGCCTCAACCGCAACCAAATAATCGATAATGACTTTGATGACGATTCAGACGAGGACTTGAACTACGAGTTCAACGCCATATTGAATAACATGACAAAAACCAACGAGAAGCTAATGCATAACGACACACACACCCTCCCGTCCAATTACCCAGGTAAGTTTATGGGTGTCTCTAAGGCGGAGCCAACATACAATCCAGCGCCAGTGAATCATGAAAACACGTCGCACACCCTGACGTTGAACAGAGAGATAGAGTCTCTCCGGAGAGAAATAGATCGTGAGGAATCCGAAAGGCAGAAGATCAAGGCCACGGCAAAGGACAGCGCTCAGCTTTCTAAGCGAGAACAACTAAAGGACGTTGTCGACAGGCTTACAAAAAACAATGAGTTTCTCACAAACATGAACGACTTGGTGGATTTGAATGGTCAGAATGTAGCTCCGCCGGACCTTGCGCAGAAGTATGAAACTTTGAAAGCTGAATACTTGAGCGAATTGAAAAACATGGAAACTTTTTACAAGGCTTACTACAAGTTGATGTTCAAATATCGAACCTTGAAGTCCAACAAAAAGAAAACATCCACCTCGGTGCGAGAAAAGATCAATCTCATCAAGGCGTCCACCACGCAGTCGTCGATAAAGACCCTCTGTGATGGTTTGCTCGCGGACATCACTCACAACGACGACATGGTATTGTATTATAAAGAAGAATTGGCAAAGGCACACGAGAGAATCGCCCAACTAGAAGGGCGAACTCAAAAGTAATCGAAGACTCTCTATAGTCCTTCTTTAGTAAAAACCTAGTAATCGAAGCACATCTTCATCTCCATAAGACCCGCCAAGCGCCATCGACGGCACATAGTCTTCTCATCCATCCCCCTTGCTTTGCAGTTGCAACTCCATTTCGCAGCTACTCTCACTATTTGCGCAAAAATTGCAAATTTTTCATATATTGCAACAACATCACTAGACCTCTATACACCTACAATTGCCTCACACAGAGCATGTCAGAAGTCAAAAAAGCATATATTAAATCGCATCCCTACTGGAAGCGATACGACCGAAAATATCGCTAGCCGCCATGGTATCGGCTCCCGCCGGCTCACAACAACACAGCGGCAACGGCGGCAAGACCAACACCGGCTCCAGCAAACTGGCCGTACTTGCCGGCAGCGCCTCCCTCGTACGTGGAAATACCGCTGGTGCTGTTGCTGGCAGATGTAGAGTGTGCGGGACAGTCGGTCACCGAAGAGTCACAGTCGGTGATAGTCACCAAAAGCGAAGACGATTCAGTGAGTGTCACTGTATCGGCTGCGACAAATGCAGCCATCAAACAAGCGATTGAAAGTTGGGAAAATTGCATCTTATACTAATATTCTATATAGTTAACTGTTAAACTAATACTAAATGTTTCGAACTTTGCAAGAAGAGACACTTGCTTTATATATTAAGATCCTTAAACTTTCCTTTTTGTTTGCACCCCTAATCTAGATAAATTATCTCTCGATAAGGGTTCGGATAGTTAATACTGTATAGTGTCCTTCACCTGAAATACCCTTCGATGTGACTCTTTCACTAGCTAAGAAGAGCACCTGCACATACCACAACCTTATCACTCATGGAGTACTACTCCGTCGCAAAACGGCATACGGGGCAACACATAGGTGAAAAAGGATACTGTAGCACGATAGGCCGCGGCCAAATGAAATCAGGGGGGAATACGCGGGGTGACGCGGGATAGTTGCGGGAGGGTTGCTGGAGGGTTGCGGCAAGTGCAAGACAGAAACTCGCTGCAGACCCAGATCGATGGACAAGACGGTTATATGTAGGTGCTGCTCATACTGGGCACGAGCGAGTGCACGTCCATGGTGATGTTGCCGTTTTCCATTATTCCCTCGTTGACACATTCGTTGATGATGGCATCCCAGTCGCCGGTGACGACAAAGTAGCACTGGAGCACGGAGACCACGAAAAGCGCGATGATCATGCCCATCCAGAGCCCGATTAGCTCCAAGTGGAACAGGAACGCAAAGAGGAAGGCGAAGGGCAAGGCGATAAAGTAGTAGCCGATAAGGTTGAGAATGCCGCCGATCTTCTGTCTGCCCTGGCCCCGAAGAGTCCCTGCGGTGGCACAGGCGAGGAAGTCGTTGATCTGGTAGACGGAGCCAACAATCAAAACCTTGGATGCTAATTTGATGACCGGTTCCTCATTGGTGTAGAGAGATGCTAGAAACTCTCTGAAAGTGAAAAGAATCGCACTGTTTATGAGACCGAACGTCAAGGAAGTGTATATGGTGCACTGGGTTGCAATGATAGCTGCCTTTTTAGACGCTGCACCGATATACCATGCAATTCTGGTGGATGCGGCTATCGAGAATGCGAATGGTATTTGATAAAGCAAGACGCAGGTGGTGCTGACGATCGACTGGGCAGCGAGGACATCGGTGCCGAAGGTGGATGCGGTGAAGGTGATGATTTCGAATGCCAACCACTCTGCCTCCACCATCAAAACACCAGGTATGGAGAGATTCATCATTTTCAGCCAGTTAATCAAGTTGTTCTTACTGAAAGTCAACCCCTTGGGCCAGCACTGGTACCCATCCACAAAGAAGATGTACATGTACAACATCAGTGCCATAAGCCAGTTGGTGATAACCACAGAAAGCGGCGCCCCTTTGAAACCAATACCTATGGTGCTGCTCCACACCAATGCATAATTCAAGAAGGCGTTGAGAGGAGCGCATACCGCCAAAACATACGTAGAAGCATGGAATATACCCTGACTTTGCAAAAAATGCTTTGCGTTTTCAAACAATATGAACCCTGGTAAGCCAAGTCCAAGCGTACCCAAGTACGTCGAGGCCAAGTGGGAGAGTGGTGCGTTTCCCACAAGTGCAAAAAGAATCGGCTCTGATCCAAACGCCCATAAAATGCACATGGGAACTGAGAGCATGAGCAAAAGGTAATTACAACGCATAAAGTGCGTTCCTACTGTATTATAGTCCTGTCTTCCATAGCTTTGAGCACAGAGCGTGTCAAGACAAGTACTGACTCCCTGGATGATCGCATATCCCGAGATGTTGGCTGTCATGGAGCTCAAACTGACCGCCGCGAGCTCGTCTGACCCCAACCGCCCCACAGAGAACACAGACGCCACGGTCAACGAGTACTGGAGCAAAAAAGTTATGATCAAAGGCACACTGTACTTGAGAAGTACCCTCGCCTCCAACATCATGTTGGTTTCGGGCTCTGCCATCACGTCGCTCTGCGAAATCAAGTCCGACACTTCATTCGCGGAAGACAGCGTCTTCACCGCAGTGAGTCTGTCGTGTGAGATCGTCTGTCTCAATTGAAATCCAGACGGAATTCTGTCTGCTCCACTCGACATGATAGATGCCCTCCTTTGCTGGACATATGAGATTATCTCTTCTCCCGAAATCCCTGCTTCATTGCCATCAAACGACCTTCTGGTCAATGGTGTAGTCTCGTTTGGGCCCATCGACATGATATCTTCACTTATTGTCCTACCAATGGCCTTGGGAATACTAGATATAAATGAATTAATAAGTTGGTGTTTCTAATTTATATATAATTGTTGATAAGCTATATACGAGCTCCGCGAACCAATTCCTCATCGCGGAAGAAATTTCCCGAAGCAGAACTCACTCCACGATGAAGACAGGCTACGAATGACAGCTCGAGCCAGGGGAAAGACGGACAGGCATCTCGGGTGCCAAATAGCCCCCCAGAAAATAGGCGCAGACCACTGTTTGAGCATCGGGCCCTCAATTTTTGTCTATTATAATATCAAGAGGAAATCTATAGGTCTAAATGTGATTCTGGGGAAAGCTAGAATTTTCCATTCAAGAGGTTTTTGAACATATCCCTGGCCGTGAGATAAACGGTCTGAGCGAAGCCGTAGAAGTCCAAAGTCGAGCTCAAGGTGTCGAGGAAACCGAACGGCAACATGGCGGGAATCCAACCCTGGGCTAACTCCAAGGCAAACGCACCACTGGGCATCGAGTACTGTTTGGCAAAACCTTTGGTCAAGTGGTGCATGTCACCGGGGAGGTATACCTCCGGGGTCAATGCACCGGGGAAGGCAGCCTTTTGGCAGCCAGTCAAGATGTAGAAGTAGTCGTCTGCGAAGTGGACGCCTGTGTGGCCCTCGGTTCCTATGGCAGTTCCGAAAAAGATCAAGTACTCGGAGATCGATGCGTGCAAAATGAACATCGTGCCCATGGCTCCCCCGGCGTTGTTGTAGACCCACTCGTCGAAGTTAAGGTCATTGATGTTTTCTGGGTAGTGCTTCTTGAGCTCGGGCGCCAATTCTGTCATGATGGCGGTAGCGTTACCATCGGGGTGGTTTTGGATCGCTTTGTTCGTCAACTTCAACAAAAGCTCTCTGTCGAAAATGTAATTTTTTGGAAGCCAAGTGTAGTACAAGTGGTTCAACACGGTGTAAAGCAACACAGGCACTGCCAATAGGTAGAAAATCTTCATCGCCACAACTGTTTCAAAGATGTTCTTTTCTTGAAGAAATATTTTGTTCGGGTTCTCTATACGAGGTTCCAAAATTCTGAAAAATAAACGAGCCGAGTGCGCAGTATCGAATTTGCTTCAAGAAAGACTTTGGATACTGGGAGAGACGCAAATGAACGTAAACCACAAGATCGAGGAGACTTTGAACTCACCTATATCGGAAGCCGAGAAGATAGACAGATTGAATGACTTAGTCGACGATAGCAACGTTTCCAGTGTTGATTTGAACCATGCTGCCCCATACTGTGATGTCTTGAAATTGATCAAGATCAAGGTGCTAATGGATGTCGACATGAAAAATCAAGACCTCGATGGGCTAATCAAGGAAATGGCGTCCCATGCAGTGATGTACAGTAGCAATGTGGCGGATCTGAACAGCTACACGGACATTTATATCAGAACACTCGCAGGCGATTTGACTTCTGATTACTATTACTTGATGGGCGACACTGAGTACACCATGATAGACTTGGTTAACAGAAAGATGCTCATTCTCAATGGCATTCCAGCAGAGTATGGTGCTTTGAAACAATGGTTGCAGCTAAAGACGCTCGAAGTGTTGGTGGTCTCAAATTACGACTTCCGAATGGTGAGCATGATTCAGTCTATTACAGACAATTTGGATATCTTGGAGATAGGTGAGGCAACTCAGAGACTAGTAGAGCTAATATTGGGTTGCCGGATTATCACGTCGGAGGACTTGGACCCATATCTTCAGAAGACCAAGAATGCATTTTTGAAGAAGTTGGACTATACTACATTGTTCGTTAACATCGTTCAACACAGCATCCACAACCTCTCTAGATATTACACGAGAATATCGATAAATAAGATTCCCAAAATTTTGTCGTTCGATGAGGACGCGAGCAAAATGGCCCTTGACGATTTCATTGCCGATATGATCATCAATCAAAAGCTTCCAGCTGGTACTAAGATTGACCAAAAAGAACAGTTATTGATCTATGGTCAGGATATTTCAGATGAATATAATCCATTCAATATGCACATAAAGCAGACAACTGAGATCATCGATAATATCGAGTCCCGAATAGCCTCTATAGCTTGATCACTGAACAGAAGAGATATAATAAGATAATCTCAACGAAACATGCATGAAAATCCTTGAACAATCCAGAAAACGTACGATTACGACACTGTAATATTCACTAGAGTTCTGTCTTATACACCAGAAGATAAAACTTTTCAGAAGAAAGACGAAGGACTCGCTCTTCAAGATTTTGATAGGAGTCAAAGGTATATTAGTTTATGACGTTAGATTTATTTAATACAATACAGGGATGGTTATATAAACAAGTTTCCAAACCAGCGCATGTTTTGGTCTTGATACAATGTTAACCTAGTCTGACATGTCATGTCGTTCTTTTAATAGATACATATACATTTACTGTACTCTTCTTTCGTTATTTTCACATATCGAGTTAGGTCGCTAAGACTTGTACCCACCCAACTGCAACAAAGACTTAGCAACACTGAAGCTGTTAGGTGTTCCAAATGCGTTGTCCATTGGAGGAGATGTCAAAATCTTGCCATCAAATGCACTTGGTGTTTTTCTAGCAATTGTGGTATTAAGTGTGGCATCGACATCGATGGTATCGTCAGGATTATCTTGAATTAAGCTTCTTGTTGAGTTTGAATGCTTAATTGGTGTTTTCAATATCTTGTTGATGGGAGGAAGACTGGTCTTGCGTGTTGAGCTTTGCTGGTCGCTGCTCTTCAAAGGACGGGGAAGATTAACGTCACTTCGCAACAGAGGAGCACTCTTCATTCTTAGTGAAGGAGCGTAAGGATTTCTTCTTTTGTTTTTTAGTTCGTTGTAGTGAACTGAATCTCTTTTGATTTGGAAAAGCTTCAACTTCTGAATTCTCCTTCTATTAAGTTGAGTTGCGAGTGCAAGCGAGGATGCGCTCTCGTTCTCTTGTGGATCCATGAAGCTGGTTTTAGTCTTGAGATTGATGTTGGCGGACGATGAATAGTTCATTTGCGGTGGGGTTGGAAGCTGTTGGGCTGCTGAGACTTGCGCTTTTTGCAAAATTGGGGGTGTCTCGGTAGCACGTCGGTCCTGCTTGTTGTTACGCTGTTGAACCTTGTACAATGCTAGTTGAAGCTTCAACTTCAATTTGGTGGCCGCTAAGCCGGCTGCATTGTTGCCACTACGGCCATTGCCCTCGGAAACCGTCCATGTAGTGCTGGGGAAGCTCACCGCCCTAGTTGCGCTGGGAGACATCTCGTTGATGCCTTTCAAACCCAATGCGCTCATCTTGTTTTTCCCGCTTGGACTTCTGTTCAACCGCTTCTCACTGATCGGCGCTAGAACCATTCTGCTGCGACTGGTTGCTACGGACATCCTGTCGGTCATCTGTTTTACTGAACTATCTTGTGCAACCTGCTCAATGTCTGTTTATCGGCAAATGCAAAAAAGTCGCCGTCGTGATCTCTGCTGCTGGCAGTCGGAAGCACACTCAGGACAACTGATGTATAGGGCCGTTGGGCGTCAAATGCTCTCGACTCGAATAGCTATCAACAAACAAGTGGCTGATCCAATTCAAAAAATCGTCAACCGCTGAAGTCCCGGCTTTCAACTGTGTTCTGGCTGGTCTACTGGTTGATCTACTGGCTGCTGTGCTGCTAGCTCGGTAAATCTCGTAGCGTTCTACCAACTTTTGTTATGTTCTCAGTCTGCGCGTACACTGAGATGCTTTTCGAATAACTTTCTCAGCTTCTCCGATCTTCAATTCGCAGTCGTTTCTCTGAGTCTTGTGCTGGACGTAACTGGCACCTTTCGGACTCGCTTTGGAAACTAGTACACTCGATATAATCCCACTAGACTCTAGCTGGACTCTTGATATTCTTCACTTTTATACAATCGCGTAAACGTTCAATATAAGTATACCAACATCATACTCTAGCATTCTCTATAACGTGTATTTGGCATATAATTATAGAGCTAAGACTGTTTGTTAGTAAATATTATTGTATTGCCTAATGAAGAATTTAGTGCGTGTTGTTTGTTTACCTGGCTCGCGAGATAGCGCGGGCTCGGGCTGCGCTAGGGAAGAGTTTAGCGAGAGAGCGCGATGGTTGGGACGGCCGGGAGACGAAGTGGGGCCGGGACGAGAGAACATGACGTGGAAACGAGCCAGGTGCAAAGCTGTGAGCGCGAGACGGGTAGCCGAATAGTAGGATGCGACAAGGGGCGAGGTGAGGGCTATCGGGGCCCGATACGAGTAATTACGTGAAATAGCAGATGCAAGCCGATGGTTGAAGTTGGGCAGAGTGAGAGAGCATTGGCCAGGACGGCGTCCTCGACGCCGTCCTCGACGGGTGTGGCAAAAAGCATGCCGAGATACAGATGGGTGCAGCGGCATAGAGGTGTGTGGAGGCATAGACACGAGCGACATGAAGACAGAAGTTGAAGGTGCTCTGGAAGTGTGAACTCAGCATTGAGCGAGGTTGACTATTTGCCCATGAAGTATAGCGGCCGGTGCGAGAGGGGGTGCCAGGCACAGGGCGTCGCCAGTAACTGGGGAAACACATCAGACCTGCGCGCTAAAGAGTGGGCGCCGTGAAGCGCGCACGGTGTGGTGGCAGCCGGCGCTGGGAGCAGAGGTGTGTGACTCGATAACAGAAGCAGGTAGCTGTATCACCCGATTGAGACGATTTGGACTGTGCTTAACGCGATCGCACCGCGATCGGCTGCATCGTCGCCGGCACGACAGGCGACGACGGTGGCCTTTTAGCGAGGGCGCGGCTGGTGTCGTCGTAAAAAAGTGTCGCGGTAGGGTCCCAGCTGTAGGGACGGCGGGTGGCGACGCCACCCGCCGTACCCTCATGAACATTTGGTGGCAATTCTTCGGTAGCGGTTGGGAGACACACTGGGCAGGGGCGGCAGGCCCTGGGGAGACCCACTGCGATGGATTGATCAACACACGACCATCGATAACCGCATTTCTCATCTTTAGATAGCAGTAGCACACAAGAAGGGGTTTATTGTGACAGATAAGCATACCATAGATAGTTAACGATGTTGCGGTCAAAGCTTTCTTCTCTTAGAGAGTACTTGACGCCGATAAACCACAGCTCGAGTTTTACAGAGACCGGGGAGATTTCGCCGGAGGAGTTTGTGAAGGCGGGAGACTACTTAGTGTACAAATTCCCTACATGGGAATGGGGTAGCTGTCCCAAGAACTTGCAAAAGAGTTTCCTTCCAGCAGACAGGCAGTTTTTAGTGACTCGCCACGTTCCCAGCTATCGACGGGCCTCGAGGTATTTGGGGACCCTGGAGGGCATTGACGAGGAAGAGGAAGAACTTGAAGATGGATGGATCAAGTCGCACAGGCTTGAGAAGTTCAAAGAGCCCACAGACACAGGTGCCGGTGAGGATCAGATAGAGGATATTGACGAGCTTATAGACGAGGACGCAGAGGAGAATGATACAGACGGCGACGAGGAGTTTGAAGGCGATAACGACTTGGAGATGATCAATAATGGCGAGAACAACCTCCGAAGGTACGATCTCTATATCACATATTCCACATCCTACAGAGTACCCAAGATGTATTTGATTGGGTTCAATTCGAACGGTATCCCCTTGCTACCTGATAAGATGTTCGAGGACATCGAGAGCGACTACAAGGACAAGACAGCTACAATCGAGAACTTGCCCGTATCTCATAATGCAACGGCTGTTTCCATTCATCCATGCAAGCACTCCTCTGTGATGAAGGTTCTCATGCAGCATTCGAAGCGGAGACAGGCTTCGCCAGAGATGAAGGATCACTTGCTGAAGCTCTCGTTGAGCGATAACAATACAGAAAGTCCCACGAAAACCGATACGGACCCCGACTATGCAAGGGAAGAGGGGATCAGAGTCGATCAATATTTAGTCGTATTCCTCAAATTCATCGCCAGCGTAACTCCCGGAATTGAGTACGATTACACCATGGATGCTCTTTGAATTTTTAAATTAACTCTCAAATCACTATTTATCACAATCTAACGCATTGATATTTCTCCTTGTGTAGTATTTGCCGTTCTGTTGCTGCTATATTTACGCGTCAGTCTTAAGGTTCTTCGGTTGCTTTCGTTTGCCGTCGATGCCATCGGTACCGTTTTAGACCTGCACATGCAATTTGAAATCGGTATCAATCCAGTCAAATGTATAGTTACAAAGGCCCTTGGTGAGCTGTTGATACCAAATCCACGCAAGTCCAATGAGTGAGCTAAGTAAACGAAAAAGAAATTCTTCGAAGGGAAAAGGCAAAGGTGGTGACGTGGGGGTAGATAAGCATGGTCATGAAGCTGTGGCATCAGGTGTCTCTGATGTCGTTCCTTCTACTGTTGAGGTGACAGGAGAAACAAAAAATATAAAGGTCAAAGAAGATGGAAAACTGCCCAAGGAAGGGAAAGAATTGAAAAAGAAGCTTCACCAGTCTAGGCGAGTGGTTTTCGTTTTGGGAACAATTTTGGGATTGGCATTGACCATCCTATTCTCGTCGCAGACAAACCTAACATTGGGTAGCGAGTTGGATAAGCTAGTTAATTTTGACTCGGTGAATGGGGTCATCGATGACTGGAAGTTGATGATTCCCACGAGCTTACAATCTATGATCGGTGATTTCGATTTCTCCAAAACCGACGATAATTTGCACGATTCTGCCGAATCGTTCTCAGTGGGTAGAAGAATGGCTTTGAATCACAACTTGACAGACAAGCATAATGTCGTCATGGTTCCAGGCGTTATATCGACAGGGATAGAGTCTTGGGGATTGAATTCGGATGGTGAGTGCCCCTCGTTGCATCATTTCCGTAAAAGACTCTGGGGGTCCTTTTATATGTTGCGAACAATGATTCTAGACAAGACATGCTGGCTCAAACATGTGATGTTGGATCCAGAAACTGGACTAGACCCACCTAATATCAAGCTTCGAGCTGCCCAAGGATTCGAGGCCGCTGATTTCTTTATGGCAGGATACTGGATCTGGAATAAGATCTTGGAGAATTTAGCTGTGATTGGGTATGGACCGAACAACATGCTCAGTGCAGCTTATGATTGGCGTTTGGCCTACTTAGACTTAGAGCGAAGGGATGGATATTTCTCCAAATTGAAGTCGCAGATAGAACTTAGCAAGACATTGACCGGAGAGAAGTCTATTCTTGTGGGCCATTCAATGGGATCTGAAGTTATCTATTATTTTATGAAGTGGGTGGAGGCAAAAGGGGTGAATTATGGAAATGGTGGAGACAAGTGGTGTAACGATCATATCGAAGCAATAGTGGATATTAGTGGTTCTTTTTTGGGTACACCGAAAGCAATACCTGCATTAATATCTGGAGAAATGAAAGATACTGTTCAGTTAAATGCGCTAGCAATGTATGGTTTAGAGAAATTCTTCAGCAGGAAAGAGAGAGTAGATATGCTTCGGTCCTTTGGGGGAATACCCAGTATGTTTCCCAAGGGCGGCGATCTTATCTGGGGGAACCTCACTCTCGCCCCTGACGATCCTACAAACAGCTTGGAGACCAACGATTCAACTTTAGTTCCAGGGGGCACCAAGGCGAAGAGCTTTGGAACGTTCATAGAGTTGGAGGGTACAACAGAAAAAGAAGTTCGAAGGTTTACGGTAAAGGAGAGTATCGACTACATTTTAGATTCTTCGCCGGAATGGTTCTCTAACAGAGTAAAGGAGCATTACTCTTTTGGCATCGCTAAAACAAAGGCGGAACTTACGGCAAATGAACAAGATCACTCCAAATGGTCCAATCCTTTGGAAGCACGTCTTCCTAATGCCCCAGACATGAAGGTGTACTGCTTTTACGGTGTCGGAAAGCCAACCGAAAGAGCATATACATACGTGGAAGCAGACAAGGATTCAAAACTCGACATGATTATTCATTCAGATCTGGAAAATCCTGTGTATCTTGGTGACGGGGATGGAACTGTATCATTATTAACACATTCAATGTGTCATGAGTGGCAAAAGGGCGACAAATCAAGATTCAATCCAGCAAATATATCGACTACAGTAGTGGAAATCAAGCATGAGCCAGATAGATTCGATATTAGAGGGGGTGCAAAAACAGCTGACCATGTTGATATTCTAGGAAGTGCCGAATTGAACGAACTCGTTCTCAAGGTGGCTGCGGGCAGAGGCGATTTGGTGAAGAATAGGTATGTGAGTAACCTTCATGATATTGTAGCTAACATGGATATTTAACTTAGTCTAATGCGAAATGATGTCTAAAAATTTATAATGAGATGTAGATGTAGCATTGATGGGCGATGACGGTAAGCAATACTACGATGAAGAGCAGAGTGAGTACTTAAACATAGAGCGAGACGAGAGTATCTTGGACTTTGAATCGTTGCCTTCCTCCACGAATACAACTGGTCTGGTTATCGAAGCATTTCCGGCTGACGGGGACACTAGCAAGAAGAAGATATGCCAATTTTGTAAGTGGGAGTTTACACATCCTGGATCCTTGGGCCGTCATCTAGATCTGAAGAAGGGCGACAAGCTACATCCACTTGATGAGATCAATGAGTTGCGGAGCGGCGTGAAACGACGGGGAGCAGGACCAACAGAGAAGAAACCACCAGCCAAGAAGCCTAAGCTTGTTGTAACCAACATTCAAAAGCCCAGTGACAAAAACAAGGTACGGCGCAAGCTCAGGGACCGGATGATCAAGTCAAAGATACTTGTCACAGAGACATTTTTGGGCCAGTTTGGCCATCATCCGGTCAAGGTGGACAATTTCGCCCAGCTCGTGGCATTGAAGCTTCCAGCAAGCAAGATTTCTTCTGATCACCCCAATGAGCTGACGTTTCGGGAGCTTGTCAACGAGATTCGCTCCGAAACTACACCGGCAGCAAGTAAAGAACCAGGCTCACATGTCGTGGTCGAGGAAACCGTGCTACGTGCTGAACAGCTCTATGAGCGGTGGAATTTGATGTCAGATATAGAGAAAAACCGCATCTGGGTCTCAGAGCTAACCAAAACCATGGCAGAAGTTCTTGGTGCTGTGTCATTAGACAAGCTACATAACGTCAATAGAATTCTTGCCGAAGCTGAAGCTACTGAGTTCAAAAGAGTCTGCGAAAAAGATAATCTTTTGAGCTACATTGATCTTCCTTTGAAGAAAGAAGAACAGGGGATTACAGAGAATACGGAGTAGCAAAGTCTTGAAGTACATAGCTCCCTATCAGCATAAAAAGCGTCCTATAGCTCAAGTTTGGTCGGTTTGAAAATCAAACGCGTACATGGATATAGTAATTTTCAAAAACGATAAATGAAATCTGGCATTTGGTCTGAATTAGTTTATGGAGATTACGTCAATAAAAGATATATATAATGAGGTAAGTTAGATGAACACTTTGTAGTGATTGAGAGAGTACTAATCAAAGATAGTGGGAAATTTGTTAGAGCTTCGAAATATCGTCATGTTTTTGGGCAAGCGGCCAAGAGAGAACTATGTTACGAGAACTTGAAGATTACCAAGAATGCATGGGATTCGAACATTATCAACTCCAATGGAAAGTACTTGTCGGTCAATTGGGATGCATCTGGAGGTGGAGCATTTGCAGTGATCCCGTTGAGCGAGATTGGCAAGGCACCAGACACTGTTCCTCTTTTCAGAGGACATAAGGCACCCGTATTGGACACAGCGTTTGACCCTTTTGACAAACAAAGGGTGGTCAGCTGCTCTGAGGATGGAAATATTTGCGTATGGAAGATCCCCGAGGATTTCTCGTTTCACAAGTACCTTGACGAGAATGATAACGTGAAGGATATCATCGAGCCCGAGTCCGTTCTTTCTGGCCACACGAAGAAGGTTGGCCACGTTGAGTTTCATCCCTGTGCCAGAAATATACTTGCTTCCTGCTCGTTGGACTATTCTGTCAAGATTTGGGATTTAGAGACGGGAAAAGATGTTATTACTCTTCCCCATAAAGATTTAGTGACTTCATTCACTTTCAACTTTAATGGTTCATTATTGGCTACCACTTCTAGAGACAAAAAATTGAGAATTTGGGATATCAGGGCCCAAAAGGTTATCTCAGAGGGTCCGGGTCATACGGGTGCAAAACCATCGAGAGTCACTTGGCTAGGCAATACAGACAGAATCATCACCACAGGATTTTCAAAGTTGTCAGACCGTCAGGTAGGTGTCTGGGATATCAACAAAATAGAATCTGGTCCAATTGGTGGGTTCTTCGTTATCGATTCATCGTCCGGAGTTCTTATCCCGATTTTCGATGAGTACAATTCTATTCTATACTTAGCAGGGAAGGGAGATGGAAACATACGTTACTATGAATACGACAACGATGAACTTCATGAATTGTCCCAGTACGCATCCATTGATCCTCAAAGAGGGTTTGCAGCTGCTCCAAAATCATCTGTTAATGTCAAAGAGAACGAGATTTTGAAGTCTTTCAAGACGGTGAAGGATAACTCAATTGAACCAGTTTCTTTTATTGTTCCTCGTAGATCCGAACTTTTCCAGGAAGATATCTATCCCGATTGCGCTTCTTCAGAGCCCGTATGCTCTTCAGGGGATTGGTTAGATGGAAAGGAGGTGAACGGTCCACTCTTGATGAGCATGGAATCTATATATGCCGGTACTGAACCATCCATTAAGGAGTCTGAACCTGCCGTATCCATTTCGTCTAAGAAGGAAAACGATGCTAAGACAATAATTGAGGAGAAGGAGGCTAGCAAGGTGGAGGCAAAGAAGGCTACACCTGCCGTGGAGTCTCCCGTCAAGGCCTCAGATGATGAGAAAGCCACAGAAGGTACAAAAAATATGGATCAGGCATTGAAATCTTCCAACAAGGTGACTGAACTATTAGAAAAAGTGAATAATACACAAGATAATGATGATACTAATTTGAATGACAAATCAGATGAAGGTTGGGAGGAGATTGAAAAACCGAAGCTTCCTAACACAGTTGAAGTTTCTAAGAAAGAAATAACACCTGGACCTGCTGAAGTGACAGAAGATCTCGATGATAAAAGTCAAACAAAGTCCGTATCCCCTTCCGTCTCAACATCGTCTCCATCGAAAGAGGCTTCGTCAAGTTCTGCCAAACTGATATCACCAGAGATTGTTTCATCACTTGCTGATTTAGAGGCAATGATCAAGGAGTATGCAACTTCTACCTCCAAACTCAAGGAACAGGTAGGTCACCAAGAGACAATGTTGAAGTCAATGCTGGAGCTTCTCAGTCAAATCAAATCGAAGGTATAAACATCTTCTATTTTGTATGTACTTACTATGAATCAATATAGAGCGAAGACTATTCTCCCTTAATATCGTAGAACTTCTTGAATATGAATGTGGCCAATTTATCAGTGTCAAATATCACCGCCCCATCGAAAAGGAGCATTTCTTTTTCACTTTCGTATTGCAGATTGAGAAGTTGGTCCAAAGTTACGGTTGCAAAAGCACCAGGAATAATAATGGATCCATTAGCCGCTTCAATGGTGAATTGCCCTGTCTCGTGACAGTTGAACATAAGGTCTAATTTAGATGCGGATGAAGACGATTTAAATAATAAACCAGCATAATCTTTGACCACGCCTTGATCAATCAATTTCTTAGCTGAGTATTTGTAAGAGCCAAACTTTGGTAGTCTATTTGCCTTCTTCAACTCTCTATGATAGAAATACTGCTTGCTGAAAACTGGAATTATATTGAAAATTTTTTTGTCCTTGGGTTTCAGTTGCAACTCTGAAAGAATTGTCTCAACATGCTTATTGTATTCAAGCAATTGCTTTGACAAGAAGCTTTCCTTGCCAACTAATTTTTCTTGTGCTTGCCTTGCAATATCCAACTGCTGTTTTCTTACCACTCTTTGCGAGTCCTTCGTTTTGATGTCGATTGCAATCTGATTCAATAACTCCTGATAGGAATTTCCTCTCGACAAATAACCCATAGCTTCTAGATTCAATAGCTTTTCCAAACACAGTTTCTTCAAATCATGATAACTAACGGAATCTAAATCACCCAATGATGTCTTATGATATGGCCTTTTCCTTTCGTTGGTCATATCCTTTTCTGACTCAGTTTTCTCGTTGCTTACGATTTCCTTGAAGCGAGCTTCGTGTTCTGGCTTTATACCTGATATCAATAATTCAAGCAATTCGTCACCCTCTTGTATACGTATTATATACAACAAGCTTCTTTTGGCCTGGGTAATGAGAGACCTAGCCTTTGCATCTGCAACAGACTCTTCCTTAGTTGTAGGATTGAGGTTTAATGTTACCAGTCCTAATTCAGAGAGAGAGACAAAGTCATCAACGGTGTTCACAAGAACATTCAACTTATTCCAGATTGAGTATAATTGATCGTCAACACTGGGAGCAATGATATCAATATATTTGTCAAGCGATTTCTCCATCGATATCATGTCACTTACTCTCATGGTCAACTTTGGACGTTCGTGGGTGACAATATCGTCGTAATCATTCATATTGTATTCTTGATCAACATCCGTAACGTCTATCAATTGTCTTACTATTGATTTCACAATTTGGATCGAGGAGGTGACATGATCATTCAAAGGCTTGAAGTAATTATCTGTGAATGTCTTCATAGAGAAGATCTGAAGGAGTACTCGACTGAGATATTTCAAATTTGTCTTAGCCTTCTGGTTATAGAACATTGGGCTAAATGGATCTTTCACCAAATATCCAAATTTCTCAGGTGATTGAAGGATGTTGGAAATGTAATGTTTGATGAAAATGACTCCAACGACTGATAAATGCTGCTTCTCAGACCTTTCAGGGAAATTAAGATTGGAGAGTTCATACGCCTCTTTAGCGATCAACTTGACATGAAGAGGGACTCTTTGAACTGAATCCCTTAATATATTTAAAGCCTGCGTGGCATAATCTCTCAACGAAGTCAAATTTTCAACGAACCGGCTTGCCACCTCGGCATCTTTGATTGCGGATTGAGGCGGCACATTCTCTGGCCTGGAGGATTCTCCAGTTATTCGTATTTCTCTTTCTCTAGCAGTTACATAAATTTCTGAAGGATCTGACTCGAAGTCTAACTCATCATTATCAATAATATTCGAAACGAGTTTACCCATCAACAATTTGAGGTGTTGCCTTTGATAAGTATAGTTATTGAAGTGATGAAAGTAATCAATCCAAAACGTGTTCTGCTGTTTCGTTATATCACTCATGAGTTTGGCGTTCTCTTTGAAGTCCATTTCTAAAATGTTCATGATGAACTTCACGAAGAAATACTCCTCTCTCGAATGATGCTTAATTGACGAATTATTGATGGGGAACAATAAGAATACCAATTTCAGGAAATCGGCGTACAAATTAGAATCCTTGCACAGTATTTCCCAAGATTTGAAAAGTCGTGATATGTAAACCGGCTTGGTTTGAAGAAAGTAGAAGAAGTATTGATATAGCTCCATCCTCTCCCTTGAGGATTTGTTCAATTTCTCCATATTTTTGATGTTGATAGCATCTTCAGTAGAATTCTTGCTCTTGAATTTACTGCGATTTTTCATGAACTCCTCTACTGTGATCTTATTTTTATCCAATAAGCCTAATTTGATATCGAGGTTCTCAATTTGAAGCTCTATGTCCTCGTTGTGTTTGGAAATATCTATAATTCTGTCCTTAATCTCAGCTAGTTCCAATTCTTCACCATAGTCAAGATCAGACTCGGAGAGTAAATATGCAAATCTCTTGATGACCGAGAGTGGCGGATCCTTCATGTTGAGAAGCAGTTTGTATGCTGTTCGCATGAACTTGGCCTTGATGTAGTTTTGCACCTTGGTTAAACTGTTCATGTTGATTTCGTAGTGTTGGAGCATCAGATCAATTCCATATCTTATTTTATTGCCTCTAATAACACATTGCAACGATATTAGTCTATCTACATCATCATAGACATCATCGAGTTTGATCTCTGTCTGGAATCTTGAATAGACACCTCTGAATAAGGTCTGAACTGGAATGATCGAGAGCTCTTCATAATACAGAAGTTGTAACTTTGTGGCCCTTACAGAGCGGCGGAGGAAATTACCTCGTACTTTTGCATACAACTTGTTCAATACTACGTCTTCATAGAGAAGAGTAACTAGAACATTGTTGCATAATTTAGTCCTTGAGATTCCACCACGAGCGATACTTTGTAACTCGACCAAGGACCTTTTGTACACTTGCAATTGATGACGAGAATCCTTTACTGTTCCACGGACTTTACAAGCCTTTATTGCTGCCTGTAAACCAATCACTGAATCTAATGAATCTGAACCTGATATCTGTGTAGCAGGTAAAAAGAACATGAAAAGCTTTCTCCTGGCGCACGCTTGTAGAACAGTTATTGGAGCATGAATCTCGTCCTTGATAGGAATTAAGCGACCAGTTAATCTTCTGACAAATTCACCTCTAATCTTGGCCTGTAAAATTGAAAGTGTTTCAAGATTCTTCGCAATATCATAGAGAGTAGAGGAAACCTTGTTTCTGGTAAGGGCTCCTCTTATTATGCTTTGCAATTCGGTCGTCTCTGCAAATTCATAATTCTTTGGAATGCGTTTTTTCGAGAGCTTGAGACGAATTATAGACTGCAAGTCAATGATATCATATTTGTAAAGTATGAGCTCATCTCTATGTTTGTGAACAGTTTTGTTTCTTGACAAGACACCTCTGATGATGGAGTTGAATGTTGTAACTTCCTCGCTGAAAGATTTCAACATGATTTTATCAATGAACATTCTGTATCTGAAATTTGCTCCCCGAACAAGCGATTGTAGCTTTATGACATTAAGAGTTTCGTTGAGCAATCTATCGACGTAATAATTGTCGGGAGAGAACCCAGATATCGAAGTTGGCAGTCCCAGGAAGTTGTCGTTCGAATCAAAGAACTTTTCCGGCGACTGAGACTCTGGTCGGCTAATCTTCTCATCAAGAAAGGGATTGTCGTCTTCCTTCCGGCGGATGGGAGACACTGGAACGTGCTTTCTGTTAGGTTCACCAGCTGTTATCTTCGTAGGGGAAAGCGAGCCTCTCAATTTTTCAGGAGATACAAGTCGATTCATATAGCTATTGTCATCCGAATTGGATTGATTTGAAGCATTTGCACTGCTAAAGTTCGGTAAACTTTTCCCAACCAATGCCCTGTTGGCTGAGCGAATATCATCAGCCGTGAAATCCAATTTGCCTACCAAATTCTCTATCAGTGGATATCTATCATCTACCTTATTGAGAATGTAGCTCATTGCGTGTAAGCAAAACCATACCTTTGGAATGTTCTTAGCATCATAAAGATCAGTCAATTCAAATCGAAATAGATCTGGAATGTTCAAATAGTCCATCAACTGGAAGAACCTGTTGATGTTTTCTGTGTGCTTGAACTGAAGTTTGTTATCTCTCATAAAAACTGAACGCTGGTTAGGAAGAATGACATTGCAAAGTTTAGCCAAATGTATTCCATTTCTAATGTAATCTATCAACTCAACAGGATCTTGTGCGACTTCCTCTTGAATAATGCACTCTAGCCATTCTCGTATGGCCTGAATCCTGCAAAGGTACTCATATCCGGGAGATGCCTTAGAATTGTTATCGTTATGGGAGTTAAAATCAGGCCTCGATCTCGGAGTCTTGATTTCGGTCTTGAGAGGACTCAAAGTCATGTCGTTGTAGTTCGTGTGTTCGGAGTCACCACCTCTCTTTCTTTCGAAGCGGCGAGTAGGAGATACGTCGTGGTTCTCTTGGGTATCATATGCTTCCTTGTCTGAAGGTTTCTTGAAGGGGGATCCTGTTGTACTGTTGACTGATGATCTGCTCAGCGGACTTTTGAAAGATGTGACGGTTGCAGATGGTGCCTCGAAGCGAGTCCTAAGAAGCGCTGTCTTCGAGGATACTGTTGGGGCTATATTCATCTCCTTGGCTAAGATGTCAAGATCCTGTTCTTTATACTTCTTACTAGGCGAATTGCTCTTGACTGGTCGAAGAGGAAGTCTAGTGGGAGACATTTCTGGTTCATTCAATGAATCCAAATACCTCATGGCCACATTTCCTCTGCCTGGGGTATTCATGTTGGTTGAAGGTTTCTTCTTACTAGTACTTTCATACAAAATGACTACAAATTGACTGTATCAATTGTTTATGGGTTAAAGCCAGTGAAATCGTTTGTTGATAATTTCGCCCCAAATAGGAAGTTCATAAATAAATTAAATAAACATACACGGATAACAGCATCTCGATTAAAGATCGACCTACATAGAAGGTGATGATGTGAAACAACATTCAAGGTAGTGAACGGCTCAGACCAACATGGTCTGAGCGGTGACTCTGAGTGAAGCGGAGACGCAATCGTATTTGTATCCGAAATCCTACGTTTCCTGGACATTAAGGTGTGAAAATATGTTCCATTGGATGATATGAACACCGCGGGTATGGCTATAGTACAATGCAAATGACGAGAGACAGCCCGACCTATTCCTTGGCCTGCTGGTTGTAGGCGGATTCCAAGAATTGTATGGTATCATTTATTCGATCGAGCTCCACCTGTTTTGCCGGTATTGTATTCTTTAGATTTTGGAGAATCAGGAGATGCTCTCTGTAATCCAATGACACTTGAGAAAAGTCTGGCGTTTTCTCCAAGTGCTCTTCTTGCTCTTCCTTTTGCGAAGTTTGCGAGTCAATATCCCGTATCAAGAGAGAAACCTCGTTATCAACTTTACTTACAAGATTGTCGTATGTTTCCAGAGCTTGTTTCGGTAACTCTCTTCGCATTTCTGTGAGCTCCATCGTTTGCTCTTCAACCTTGAGTAGGATCTCTCTTAATTTAGCGTTGATGGAAACATCAAAATCCTCCACCTTTTCGCGTGGTTTTAATGACAACATCTCCGAAATAGAGTTATGCGAGTTGGACTTGTCTGACATATCTAGCCCGTCTATCACAAGCGACGACTTCGCCAATTCGAAGCAGCCCATTAAAAAATCATCCAATGCATTAGCCACCTTGTTTTTGAGAGGATCGTTGTCTGAAGTCGGAAGATGAAGGTCCAACTTTGAAGTCGTCTGATTCAATATCTGAATATAGACATGTCGCAAGTCCTGCTTGGAAAGAGCAATTCTCTCGTAGTCATCATTAAAGTTCATGTTCGAGACACATGAGATGCTTCCATTAGGGTGCCATAGAGTTTGTTTTGACCTCAGTAGATATACAAATGTCGTCTAAATGTCGCTCGCAAAAAATGTCGCCAGGATTAGCACTTTCACTGGAAATGAACCAAAAATATGGACATTGAGCGACGAAGCTAGTCAACAGAACAGTATACAATGTCAGATGTGGATTCCGAGTACACTCCAGCATTCGCTCCTTTCTTAGGGTTCGCTGGATGTGCAGCAGCAATGATATTTTCGTGCGTGGGAGCAGCGATAGGTACAGCTAAGTCGGGTATTGGTATTGCTGGTATCGGTACTTTTAAACCCGAGTTGATCATGAAATCGTTGATTCCTGTCGTTATGTCTGGTATCTTGTCGGTTTACGGATTGGTGGTTGCAGTTTTAATAGCTGGTGGGTTGGCCCCCAATGAAAATTATAGTCTTTTCAATGGATTTATGCATTTGGCGTGCGGATTGTCAGTTGGATTGGCCTGTTTGGCATCTGGCTACTCTATTGGTATAGTGGGAGATGAGGGTGTGCGTCAGTTCATGCACCAACCAAGGTTGTTTGTTGGAATCGTGTTGATATTGATTTTTGCCGAAGTCTTAGGGCTCTATGGTATGATTATAGCTTTGATCTTGAACACCAAGGGAAGCGATTAATGACTCGGTATAGAATTCTAGCTACTAGGTATGGCATACATTTTTCACCTTTATCAAATATTCGAGTACATACACATTTTAGTAACCAATAAATTTATTTTTGATTGATACATAACTATACAGAAAGGGTCGACGGAGAAAGACCTTCTAATTCTTTTCTTGGAGCACACTAATCAGTTTGCATTTTATCTCCATCTTGCTTAGTTTTATCATTTTCGTTGCTCAAAACTACGTTTCCACTATCATCAATGTAATGCGACGACAATTCTTCCAAGTATTGAACAGATCTGTCGGAGTCCAAAAATAACATATAACCTCTTTTGACATCTGCCAAACTAATTGTAGTACTTCTCCTCTTCAAAGCAATCTGCTGAGTTACAGATATCAAATTGGAGGCATATCTCAAACTTGTCTCCTGACCTATCTTCGTGAGCAAGGACAATGCTTCTGGAGCGAGCTCAACATCTTCCTCCCCAGCACGGATAGACAAGATTGTCCTAATTTCATCAGCATTGTAAGGCGAAGTATGAATTATAATTGACCTGTCCAACAAATCTGCGGGCAAACCATGTGGAGATTTGTAATTGGTACCTCTGGTCTTGCTGATTCCTCTGTTGGTTGCCATGATTAAAATAGGGGCAAAATCATCTTCTAATGCTCTATTTATGAAGGAAAAGCACTCTATGTCCAAAATGTGGACTTCGTCTATGAATAAGACACCTGGTACAATATCTGCTTTACCCTCTTCTTTCCATTCAGCGACTTTTGAGTTGATTTGATCACGAACTTCTGATCTGATTTCCCCAGTATCTCCGGAGAAAAGAGCCAAAAATCCCTGTTGCCTGGAGTTAATCACATCTATTTCGTGCAATGAAACCGTGTGAACAACTTCCTTTCTTTTCTGTAATTCGCCTTCTGGACATTGAACGAATTTCGTCTCGGGGCCCATTGCATCATAATCCCGAGCTCTTGTAAATGACTTTCCAAGTTTGGTGATCTTTCCGGATGCCTTATCAATCGAAATAACGTCTCCTGCTAAAACCTTCTCTTTTGTCAAACCTTCTATCATTTTGTGACCCAATTCGTAGATGGTCTCCATATCGGTCGTCTTGATAGTCAACTTACCTTGTTTGTGACCACCGGTAATTGACCTGTCAATTTGAATCTCGACCACTTCGCCTTCTATGATTTCTGTTTCCTCCTTAATTCTTATCCCAATAGATTTTCTGAAAGCTTGTGTTAAGGCCTCAGTCTTGGAAAGATCCAAGGAGAAGACCTCCGATCCCGCAATTGCTGTGAAAGGAACCTCAGAGCCCAAACTCTGAGACAATCCCATGGCAATAGCCGTCTTACCTGTTGACGGTGGACCAGCCATCAATATGGCTCTTCCAGCAATCTTTCCTGCTTGAATCATTTTCAAAATAACGCCGGCAGCCTTCCTTGCCTTAATCTGTCCCACCATACCCTGATGAGACTCTTTAGGCGTCAAGTTTTCATCAAGACCAAGTCCACTAATATGAGAGTGAGCTGCTATTAACGATAAACCGTTCAAGTCCTTGCTTTGAACTTTGGTGTTGATTGTATCGACTGACTAAAATAATGGTTAGAATCTAATAGAGAAAACCAAATGGAAACACACTTACCATAATGTATAGATTGAGTTGATCAACAGCTATGTAGAATACTCTAACCTTGGAAAACAAATGGTGATGGAATTTAAGTGAAAATAAAAAAGACGACATTTTTATATATTGCGACATTCATATGTGAATCTAACTATTCTAACTGTACTATATTTTCGCTTTAGGTACCAATGAACCTTCTTTGTACATTCTAGCAATCTCAGACCGAAAGAATTTAGCTGCAATGGGCCTTCTCAACTTCATGGTCGTTGTTACGACCTCCCTGTCGGGCCTCAAAGGCTCAATATCTATGAATATGTTATGAATCTTTTCAAAACCTTGCAAAATACCCTTGGTAGAGACATTAGCATTCAAAAACTGCAAGAAAACTGTTCTGTTATCGATTTGATTGATCGTCTCGATTACTTGCTTAGTGGAAGTCAATGAAGAAGTTGGCACCTTGCATTTGGAGGTGAGAAAGCTCTTGATTCCGTTTGCATCTACGCCCACTACTGCAACAAGAAAATTCTCTGTGGATATACCATACGCAAAGCATTGCGTCAACAAGGAATTACTTGATAAGTAAACGTTTTCTACCTTCTCAGGACTGACATATTCACCCTGCCCCAATTTGAAGAAATTCTTAACCCTGTCAATAATGTAAAGTCTACCCGTATTCAGATCAATTCTTGCAACATCCCCCGTACTGAACCAGCCATCTGACGAAAGTGCGTCCTCTGTTTGTTTCTTGTCTTTATAGTAACCTGGGAATATTTGCGCACCTCTGATTAACAATTCGCCTCGAGGACCACCGTCATCTTGCAATCTATAATCCATGGCTGGAATCTCTCTCAATCTCATCTCAGTTGTTACACCAATAGGTCCAACAGATCCAGGTTTTCCTTGAAGAGGAATTGATGCTGTAATTGCAGCAAAGCATTCGGTCATTCCGAATCCTTCAATAAATCCTGCTTTGAAAGCAGCCTTCAAGAAATTGACTGTATTGACCGAAATTGGAGCTGAGCCACTGAGAAGAAACTTTAAATTGTCAAGGCCAAATAGCTTTCTGATAGATGGCAAGTACAATTTATCATACAACAACAGAGAAGCTAGAATCCCATCCTTTTCAGTTTGAGTCTTGATCTGAGAGTCGAAGACGGATTCAAAAAAGTTCCTCTTAACGACATTGTCACTATCTATAGTCACACTCTTGATACCAGCTTCAAACTTGGTGTAGATACGAGGAACATTAGCTAGCTGAGTTGGTTTGTAAATCTTCAAGTCTTCCACAAGTGTTAATGGAGACCCACCGTATTGGGGGAATCCTACGCAGCCACCAATTAGGAAGACCCAAGAGAACATCTGTCTTTCAAATATATGTGCCAAAGGTAAAAAACTAAAGGACTTCGCATCTGGAGTTCTGGGTAGATGGGTCAAAGCATATGTTGCTCCCGCAGTAGTCATACTATGCGGGATTATTACACCTTTGGGATTGGCACCTGTGGTCCCAGAAGTAAAACTCAAAGAGTAAACGCTATCCGGGGTAGGACTCAATGGCAGGTGGGGAAATATATGCCCGATTTGAACAACCTGCTCAAAGTCATACAACTCGATGCTGGCTTTCCTGGCTCTCTTCTTTATCGCTAAATCGTTGTCATCCTCAGAAGATAAAGGGTCCATGGATATAATCATGATCAAATTTCCAAGGACATCTGGTTGTTTCTCCTTGTATTGAATCAATTTCTCCACACAATTCTTGGACGCAACCACCACTGGAGATTCAGTCAACAGAAGGATGTAGGAGGAGGTTTGGGGACCCAAAGTATCATATAAAGCCGTATTGGTGATGGCAAAGTTTGTACAGGTGAGATCTGTTATCACCCATTCCTTTCTGTTTGGTGAATAAAGAGTCAAAACGAAAGAGAAGTTGTCCTTGTTGTACGTCTTGAAATCCCTGGTGTGATTGTCTATCTTCCGATGGCTCTCGAAAACATCTGCTCTTTTGAAAGGGTTGTTCTTCAATAAATACAAAAGACCTGACCCGAGCGCATCTCTAATAGATCCAACCTCTCTGTAGCTCAAAGTAGTGAAATGCTGCTCCGATTGCTTCGTCTTGTAGTCGTACCTTCTATACGCAATGCTGGGTTTTTCAGCAAACGTCTCTAATGCATAATCCACCAACCGGGCATAGGTATTGAGTTCGGGCAACAAGCAAGGTTTCAAGGTAGCGGGTGACATTTTATTGCGATAAATGGGACTATATCCCTTTTGTTCGGTTCCCAGTATGGCCACTGAAGTACTGGCTAACTTGTCGGGCAAGGGAAGTGCTTCCTCTAACAAACTAGCTAATGGCAATCCATCTGGGTTTTGCAATACATATGGAGAGTCTGGTGGTGCCAAATACTTAGAGTTGGTCATTTGAGCGAAGATGTTTGCAGAAACTAAATATTGACAATAATCGTTACGCTTAAATACATTCTGCACACGGGGTTTGGAAAAGTGGAGAAGATATTTTTCCTTTGCTCAAAATATCACCTGTGAAAAATGAATTTCACTTTAGTTTTTTCGCTCCACTAATGTACTTGAATCTTTCTGGCGAATCCATAGGGTGTGTAGTCAAATCTAATAGCTCTATTTTCGAAGGATCGTCAACATGATTCTTGAAGTAAGCGTCGAACTCTTCAACGTTCTTGAGTTTAGCAGATTTATGCTTTTTCCCGAGGGGATCACCGAAAGCTTGTAGCAATTGGCACCAGTTCCAGGGGTAGATATTATTGTAGGCACGATTGGGCCCTTTGATCATACGTTCAACCGTGTAGCCTCCGTTGTTGATGACAAAGATCTGCACATTAGTGATATCATATCTCAAAAACGCAGTAAGTTCTTGAATGGTCATCTGGGCCGAGCCATCGCCGACAATTAATATTACCCGATCATTTCTCTTCTTATCTCTGGCCGCTAAAGCAGCACCAAAACATGCCGGTACCGAATAACCGATAGAGCCATAGAAGTTCTGCGAGACGAATTTGACTCCCCTCGGAAAAAGAATGTCTTGCATGGCGAATAAGAAGGAACAGGTTTCCACAACGACCAAATCATTTGGCTGGAGATAGTCGTTGAAAAAGTCTACTAGTCGGGTTTGCGGTATGAAATCTTGCTTGGCCTGTGTCGATGAGTCGTAGATCTTTTCTGGTACATACTTGTAGGTGATATTCTTCACACTGGGGGCATAGTGAAGGAGTTCTTTGGTATTGAAATTCTCGTCCAAAAACTCGATTAAAGACTTCAAGGTGAAAAGTCTTTTGCCAGAGTCCCAATTTTTTATATGTAAATACTCTCCATCTATCAAAATATAATCCGGATGTATTTCGATGTAGTTCCCCACATCGGAAAAATTCCATGAATATCCGGCAGTATTGGTTTCAGTGTTATTATAGCCAAATATCACCACACAATCGGACTCCTTTTCAAGATTGTATTGCAATTCCTTAGTAGACGATAGCAATCCAAAATAGATCCCAACATAATTCGAGGACGTTTCGTCTGTGCTTCTAGCCAAGTTGGTGGAAAAAAGTTTGACAAAATTAGCAGGAAGTTTCGAGATCAACTTGTCAAAGGCTAGCTTCAGTCTGAATTTCGAAAGCAAAACATCCTCGAGCACCGCTGGGTGCCGTGACTCGTAAATCTTTTTCAAAATTCTCTTGCTTATGGATTCTAATGCCTTTCTTCCTTCCTCGCCGGAAATTTCTTCAACATTGAAGGGAACATCTAATTCGGACTTGGACACCCTGATATTGGGCAAGTCACTCGGAATGTACAAATAGCCTGGACGGGCTTCACTGATGATGGCTTTCAAAACTCGATCTATCTTTTCAAAATCATCTCCGCTGGTGATCCCCTCGAGGGACAATGATTCGTTGGCCACAGTGATCGGCAGTGCAGTATCCTTGTAAACGTCGTGGTCAGGGGGTAGAAGGGGATTCTTATTTGGGGCCAAATGGTGAATATTTTTGATGGCTGCGGTGCTGCATTGATTGGCGTAATCCACCTGCTGCGTGCTAGTCGTTCCAATTATGTGCAAAACGGGAGTATATTCCGCAAAGGAACCCAGAATAGCATTGATGGCTGAAAGTTCCCCCACACCGAACGTCGTCACCAATACGCTAAAGTTGCCGAGTACCTTGGCATACCCATCCGATGCGTATCCCGCATTGAGCTCATTGCAGAACCCGTAATACTCCAATCTGCCTCCAAGATGGTCGCTGTAGAGACTCTCTAAAAGGTTCAACGTGAAGTCTCCAGGAATACCAAAGACCGATTTCAACTTGGGATTTGCCTGGAGCACTCTCAAAAATATATACTCTCCGAGAGTAATAGCGTCTGTGTTCATCTCTGCACCAGTAAATTTTTCCCTTGGACCAAATAATGAGGTTAAATTTGGATCTACAAAATCTTGAGATCAATTATATTATATGTTCGCCCAACGTGACATTTGATTCAATGCTAACCAAGTGTGTGAACCCCTTTTTGTGATCGGCGTCTGTGCCGTATTCCGTGGCGTATCAATTGACGATTTAGAACATACTTTCCTCTTATACGACTCGCTAAACCACTAATTCATCCATTGGCTTGCATAGATCGTCCATGCTAATTTTCACTGCGACAATCCCCTGATCCGTCTGCAGGTTTCATCTTCAAGTGGTCCGTCCGCGGCAGAGAAGACCCACTTGTAGTCAGGCACTCTCGAGTCATAGCTTGACATGTACTTGTAATTAATGTTCTCCTCGGTTTTTACGGGACAATTGAAGTCATCTACCGAAAAGTCTTCTGCTTCAGGATTCAATTTGACAAACACTATATTGGAGCAGTCCTCTATAATTACCTTATTCGAAGTAACATCCACAAAAACCGTCGAGTCGACAACGGTATGAAGTCGCAATTGCTGACACGACACAACGATGGTATTCCCTGACGCATTATTCAAGTATACTGGTCCATCGGATTGAATGTGGACTATAGAGTTGGAGATATTTTCTGCATGAACAGAGTGCACGATGGAAGACAAGACAATTATAGAAGAGTGAACATTTTGCATCAATAGATGGTGGTGCGGAATGCGTATGGTTTTCTTTTCCTTGGACAAGCCATCTATCACAGGTGTCAGTTGGGATGGTGTAGTTGTAGGTATATGTGTGCGAGTCGTCAAGTGAGTGGACGGAGGAACAGGAGGCCCTTGAAAAAAAAATCTGTCTGTATCGACTTGAGACTCCTTGGCCTCGATGTTTTTGAATACCTGTACTACCAAATCGTGTAGTTTTCGCTGGCCGAAGCGTGGCATTCCTATCATTGCTTTCTGTATTTCTTTGTCGGTCTCGATCACCTTGAATTTGAGTCGCTTCAAGGATTCCTTGTCATTGTGGTCGGTGATTTCTTTAATGTAATCTGGAGGTTAGTCTAATTGGCCACCTAGGAAGTCTTGAAGGTACTTACTTGTGCATATTTGGGCGTAATGGTCAGATATCACGCCTGATTGTTCAGCATTGGGCATACTACAAGATTCTGTAACCGTTTGATAATTACGATTTTGTGATGAAGTTTTTCACGCTTAAATTGAGATTTGAATTTCGTGGGGCAAGAAGGAAAATACTAACAAATGGGTGCAAATATACCGGCTAGGGGATCTGTAAGTTTATCAGGACAATATGTTTTCTTCAAGCTTGGAACAACGCTCTATACTATTGGCAAATTTGGTGCTGCTCAACGAGATCTCGTCGAGGGGAATCAACAATCGTAGGGAACGTTTTTTGTGAAATACGTAGGTTTTGTGACAAAGGTAGAACAAGATAATGATCGTGATCCCTAAAGTCTTTTGTAGAAAGTCCTCTACATGGAACTTGCCATCTGAGCCAATTACAGCCACGTATATTTGGGCTACTATGACCACTAAACTCAAAGTGAATCCGTACCAGGAGCCTAGTGTACCGGTCTTGGATCTGAACAATAGTTGAGTTTTGTAGTCCTTGTCATTGAACTTGAGTGTCTTTCTGAACCGCAAGTGGCAAGCACATATTGTAGCATATGAGCTTATGACTGATATACCAGAGATGGCCATCAACCACAAAAAGATAGTCTCGGAACCTCCCGGCCAAATAACCGATAGATATGCTAGAGCTCCTACTGATTCGCAAATCAAGGTTGCAATCAAGGGCCTATGTTTCTTGTCCGCATATTGCAAAAAACGGGGAGCTTGTGAATTTTCAGATAATGCAATTAACGTCCTCGATGATGCATATATAGAACTGTTCCCTACTGAAAGAATTGAAATCAAAATAACGACGTTCATGATAGATGCAAAAGCCTGGGTATTGCTTACGTTTGATAATGCAAGAACAAAGGGGGAAGCATTCACATTGGATTTCGATGATCCCACTAGTTGGGGATGATTGAATGGGACGACGAGGGAGACGATAAGTAATGACACTATGTAGAAGCCTCCGATTCTCCAAAATACTTGTCTCATTGCTTTAGGTATAGTGGTTTCAGGTGATTTGGACTCTGCTGCTGCAATGCCTACTAACTCACTGCCAGCGAATGAAAATGATGCAGTGATTATGCATGCAATAAATCCTCTTAGCCCCTCTGAAGAGAACATTCCCGGCAGAATCCAATATTTGAACCCAATAGGTTCTCCAAATACTCCAAAATCGACGAACAAAGCCAAAACTGCAAACACCATAATAGCAACAATTTTAACGACTGCGAAAAATATCTCCGCAAAGCCATAATACTTCACACTCAACAAGTTTAAACACACAATGACTGCAAAAAACACTGAGATCAGCAACCAGTCGGGAAGAATTTTATGGACATCTGGCCAGAAGCCGATAGTCATTGTTACAGCCACTAGCTCCATGGGTAATAGTAACATCCATTGAATGCAATAATTCCATGCCATTGCAAAACCCCAACTTTCGTCAATGAATCGCGAGGAATAATTGGCGAAACCTCCGTTAATCGGCATTGCGACAGTAAGCTCTCCAAGTGATTGACACATACAGTAGATAAAAGTAGACACCAACAAGTAGGATATGAGTAGAGAGCCTGGTCCTGCGGTTAAGGATTTACCAGATCCAATCAATAGACCTGTCCCAATGGCACCTCCGATAGCAATACACTGAATAGAAAGGCCACTGATCTCATGCGAGAGTTCGGTCTCACCAGACTCAGGATCGTCTCTTTTGGCTCTTTTAAAGGAGTGGATACAACGAGTGAAGATACTTTTATTTTTCTTTGCTTCACTCGTCCTTTCCGTAAGCCATTCCTCCCCTGCACTAGCTGCTTCCTTGGATGGAATATCGTCTTTTTCACCACTTGATATTTCCGTAACCTCGGTCAATGTGTCGAGTGACCTAGGAATCTGAAAGAATGAGGAGTTGCTCATGTCCATTTAGAAATCTTTCACTACTGGTCCAGAGTTAAAAGTAGACGAAGTTAGTTACGTAGCCACTGTAAAATTCAAGCAATAAATATTTGTACTGTCCATACAATCAACACTGAAGCAGCCTTAATAAATAAAGTTCAATCTTTGACAGATGGTTTGTGTACTACAACTATAAAATGAATTGCCGCAAAAATCGCATTTATGTATCATGGAGTTCAAAAGTAAATGATAATAAAAACTATAATCACACAAAACGAGATATTTAATTATTGTGAGGTATCTTGACTCTGCCTACCAATTGATCTGATATTTCTCTTGTGTTTTGCCAGTGTATGGTCTTAGGCATTCTTTTAGTCAATAATGTTTCGAAGTCGTAAAGCTGTCTGATTGACTTGAATCTTAAATGTGACGACTTAACACCTAAAACAGCAGCTGTTGATGCTAACTCATTGGAGTTCACGGGGTAATCAATACTATTTTTGTAAGGGCTTATAACGTCATGCGATTCCTCGATGAATTGAACCGCTTTCACAGCAAAACGCGCAGCTCTTGTTCTATCCATAGGTGATGGCAATCCACCTTGTTGTACGTGACCAGGTACAGCAGCCTTGGCATCGAAATCATTTTTCGATCCATCATTTATGATATCGACGATAACTTGAGCTGTCAAAACCTTAGATGCATTCGTACTCTTCAAAATCAATTTACCTGCCCTAGACATTCCTTGCTCATTGACAAACGATTCTCTCAAGTTGCTTATGTCCATCTCCAATTGATCTAAGTCAATTCCCTCCTCGGGGACATAAGAGACCTGTGCACCCGATACTAGAGCAGCATGTGTCGCTATGTAACCAGAATTACCTCCCTGAACTTCGATTACAAATGCACGATTTCTAGTAGATGAAGCAGATTGTTTCACAACATCACAATAGTCCATCAATGAGTTTAAGCAAGTGTCTGTACCAAGCGAATATTCAGTTCCTGGAACATTGTTAGATATTGTTGCAGGTATTAATGCCATGGGTATTCTAAATGCAGGGTAAAGTGACCTAGCTCTTTCCAATTGCTCCAAAGACAAAAATGCTTCGAAACCTCCGACTAAAATCAAGCCATCAAATTGATATTTCTCGAAATAGTAAGCGATCATACCAATATCCGTGTCCAGTGGGGTGTTTCTATTCGTTCCTATCTCCGAGCCACCCCTTGAGTTCCATCCTTCGACTTCTAACCATTCCATCAGTCTGACAGATTCGTGTCTCGCTAATCCGGAGAATCCATTGTGAATGGCATAAGGAATATGTCCTCTAGACATACAGTAGGTTGCCATGGAATATACTGCACTGTTCATTCCGCCAGCTGGGGCACCCACATTCACGATAGCGATCCTTTTCCTCTTATCCTTAGGTAAAGATGGCTCATTATGGTTTGCAGAGTTCATGGCCATGAAGTTTGATAAATGCTCCACAAACTCGGAGTCTCTCAATGCCATTGCTTTCTCAAAGTTACGCGTCTCTA
Source organism: Debaryomycetaceae sp. CAB 1570 (assembly GCA_031081755.1). NCBI lineage: Eukaryota > Fungi > Ascomycota > Pichiomycetes > Serinales > Debaryomycetaceae > Debaryomycetaceae sp. CAB 1570. The sequence goes on from JARYSW010000002.1 coordinate 1,312,907, forward strand.
TGGCCTCTGCTACAGACTTAGTGATCTTCACTGCATCAACTAGCGGCTTTCTGACAATTTTGTTTTCTTCAATGGCGATTAATGGTGATGGGACATCTGGAGTACAGTCCAATATAGCATTGACAGCTTCAACACCTTGCATTGTTGCTAAGAATCTGTCGTAAGCTACCGCAGTTCCTCCTCTTTGCACATGTCCCAAAGTAGTTACTCTTGTATCCAATCCCAATTTGTCAACCAAAACATTCTTCACATCCTTGGCAGATATTGGTGTCAAATCCGAAGTTATTGCACCCTCAGCTACAATCACAATGGACTTTCTCTTTCCTTTAGATCTGTGTTTGGCAACAATTTGACACATCTGATCTTGCCAATCCACAGAAGAGGAGGGCTTTTCCGGGATTAAGATGTAATCAGCACTCGTGGCAATACCTGCCATTAGAGCTAACCATCCACAATGTCTTCCCATCACCTCTACCACGAATGCTCTGGAATGAGAATTGGCGGTGGCATCAATATAATCAATGGCCTTGCATATACGGTCCAATGACGAATAGGCACCAATGGTTGCATCTGTAGTAGCCATATCGTTATCTATAGAGCCCACAGTACCACATATATTCAAATGTTTGTGCTTTTCGTACTGTTCGTGAGTAATGACCCCCTTCTCCTTAAGTTCCGAAATCAAGGAAGGCCATTCGGACCTGAAAAGATCTGCACCGGTCAATGATCCATCTCCTCCGCATACAATCAAGGCATCGATTCCCGCATCTATCATATGCTTGCACCCCTTGAGTCTTCCCTCACGCTTCTTGAAAGCCATGCATCTAGCAGTACCAATATTGGTACCACCATCGGAAAGGAAACCCCTGACATCATGCCAGCTCATTTCCCGTATGTTTTCTGGCCCACCTTTGACTAATCCTTCGTAACCCTCCATCACAGCAAATGCTTTGCAACCTCTGAATATCGCAGCCCTAACAATAGCACGAACGTTCGCATTCATTCCTGGGGCATCACCGCCGGAGGTCATCACTGCGATGTTACGCCTGTTCTTGCTATCCGTTACCTTGGTGGAATCCGAAATCGATGCCGACGTGGCAGCTGCTTGGACGGTGGTCAGCTTATCCGTGGGAAGCACCACCGTCATTCCGTTTGCAAGACTGGTGAAGCCAACCAACGTACCCAAAGGATCCAACACATACACCTCGTTGGGATACAACTCGTTCGGCGTTATCTGAAGCACGTACTGGTGTTGCCTCAAAGTGTCAACCAAAACCCCCAAGTCTTCAACCTTTAGCACCATCGCCGTCTCGACCGCTCTCCAGTCGTCCTTGCCCAACAGTGCCTTGAACCTGTCTACCTTAGCCACAATAGCATCTTCGTCCAAACCCCTGTCATTAGACACCTCAATCCGAAGTGAGTACGTTTGCGTGGAGTTGACTAAAGTGACGCTTTTCGAATCATCCATGGCCTTTCTCAACCCTAAAATACTCGAATAGAACGTCACCGCATCTTCGAGCCTCAGCTTGCTACATGCAAACAACAACTGACTGTTTATTCCGTTTACAATCGGAACAGTCATATCGCTTAATTTCTCTTGATCTTTCTACCTGAACTATGCTACTTGGTGTTCTATTTATTACATGGGTTTGGATATCCAAGAAGGCCTATCACCTGACTTCCCATCTCATGTTGGTCGGGTGGGTGTTGTGCGCAGGCCTATGATACTTCATGAGATTCTTCAGGTGACGTCAGTATAGTGTAATGCTATTCAGTCGACAATAGCAGCCCGCTGAAGCACACCACCTTCGCCCAACGTGGTCGGCAGTCCACCCAGTGATTAGTGGAACCCTAATACCTGAGCAAAACTCACTCCGAAGGTGTACATTTAATTCCGTGACGAGAGCAGCTTGATGTAGAGAAGGAATTCTGTCACAAGAGCCGTAGGATGAAGCAAGAGCGGCGACGAAGACCGCTTCTCGAGGAGCTACGAGGTTTGTTGGTGGTGCGAGGGTGGTGCGAGGATGGTGCGAGGGCACCGGAAAATCTGCTACGGGGTCTGAGGAATCTGACGCAGTTGAAGTGCAACGGGCATACTCGAGCGTATGCTCCGATGCTCCCTTGTGTTTAGCGTCGGACCATTAAGCCCTGGTGCTTTCTGCGGGCCACACAACTCCTAAGCACGAAGCAGCACCCACGTATCGCCAAAAGCTCCTTCTTGTAGTATGGTTAGAGCCAAGCACACCCAAGTGACACATCCGTGGTGAGATCCATTGGATCACGTGCTGGATCATGTGTCGCATCGATCTGATATTTACGCTGAACATACTTTTGTTTGTGCGGGGGACATAGTTAGTGTCACAGTAAATGTGATACCGGACGTTCGGTAGAAATTTTTCAAGAGATTCTTACTCAGACTCGACATCCTAGTATAGGTATTTCTTCTAGCCGTCAGTGAAGTTGAAAATACAGGTGAGAATAGAATGTCTAGTCAACCAGTTGTACCAGGCACTAGTCCAGAGTCATTAGGATATGCATCCAAGCTAAATGTGGGCACTTTGCCGGGAGTGGGATCGCAGTTGCCCAAGTCCAATGGGTTCTGGTCGTCAAATCCAGTTTTCTCGTACTTGAATGATGTATACATCACCATAAGCCAGCATCGTAAGTCTTTGGGGTTGGAGAATCCAGGTACCATCGAGGATTTGAATAGAGAGGTGAGCCGTGATGTGTTCTTGGGACAATATTTCTTCACCGGATTGAGAGCCGACTTGAACAAGGCCTTTTCAATGTCGCCTGCCTTCCAAACTTCACACACATTATCCATCGGATCCGAGGTCCTCCCACCATATGCATTTTCTGCTTTGTATGCTTCTGAAGACTATTTAGTGCAGGGAAACGTTGATAACGACCTTTCCTTCAGTGGAAGAATCAACTACGGGTGGAATCCCCACAACATCTCTAAGGTCACCTTGCAATTAGCTAAGGGCCAACCATCTATGTGCCAATTGGAACAGGACTACCAAGCTTCTGATTTCTCGATTAATGTCAAGACATTGAATCCATCTCTTTTGAATGGCGGATTTAGCGGTGTTGCTGTGGGATCGTTGTTGCAATCTTTGTCCCCAAGATTGGCATTGGGTTTGGAAGCTATGTACTCCAAACAAGCGGGATCCGTTCCTCCTGATAGTGCTATCTCCTATGTTGCTCGTTACAATGCTGGAAAGTGGATCGCATCTGCTCAATTGCAAGCTCAAGGTGCGCTTATTGCATCCTTCTGGAGAAAAGTTTCCGAGAGAGTTGATGCTGGTTTGGAGACCCAGATTGCAGCAACCATGAGACCAATCACTGACTCATTGATGGGAACACCCATCGGATTTGAGCCAGTTATCGAGGGACAAACTACAATCGGTGCTAAATACGAGTATCGTCAATCAGTCTTCAGAGGTCAACTCGACTCTAAGGGAAAGGTTGGTGTCTTTATGGAGAAGAGAGTATTGCCCACCGTCTCTGTTCTTTTCTCTGGTGAGATTGACCATTCCAAGAATGCTTCTAGATTGGGTGTTGGGTTGCAATTTGAGGCAGCAGGAAATGAGCAATTGATGATGATGCAACAGGGATTGATTGATGCTAACGGAAACCCGATTCCAGGTGCTCCTCAATTAAGTTAAGTGATGTAAATTGACTACATTGCAACCATTTCAACAAATAATGTTGATGACTTTACTGTTGAATCAAAATCGATTTACGATTGGATATTAATGTCACTTTTAGAATTGATGACACTTTGTATATATTTCATACTACCAACTTTTTATTTACAGTGATCAAAGATCGAATGGTAAGGCTCATTATCCGTAATGAACTAACTAGTAAATGTATTTTATTGAAACCCTACCAACCGAAGAGACGTGCTGCAATGCCGGGGGAGTTTGCTTTTCCATTTCCCCTACTGTTGATTTCACTCAGTGGTCTTGAGCTGGAGCTGATTAGTTGATATACTTCGGACGAATTCAAGTTCAAACCGTTAGCACCTCTGATATCATTGATTGCGTTGGTTTTGCCGTTTCTGCTTCTGTCGTTATAAGATCTATGGTTGTAATTCAAAGAGTTCCCTTTCCTCTTGCTATAATGCTTCTCCATCATCTCATTTGTCTTGATCAGGCTTCTCCTATCGGCATCATTACTAGTTCTCACGTCCGTCTCCCCGTTCAACATCGAATTTACGTTTCTATGAGAAAGCGATTTGTAAATCTGTCTGTAGGTACTATTCAATGCGGAGTCCTTGTAAGATGTACTTACAACACTATAAGACGACCTTGATTTGGGAACATGATTCGGCTCCATCCAATTACTTTCTGAAGCATACAATTCGCTCACCGAAGACTTTCTTGACCGAGTCATTGCGCCATTTATCACTCGATTGTACTCACTTAACGAAGCTCTGGGAAACTCATCACTGGCTTTTGACATGTCATCTCTTCTTCCATTAGCGAGTGGAGCCATGAAACTTTGTGGTCTCGTGGAGCGTAAATTCTTCGCGTGTGTTGATTGTTTCTGTGGTTTCGATAATGAAGTTCTTTTGGTGGACGTGATATGATCTTCATACTCATCCAACAAAGAGTCCATCGATGACTCTGATCGCTCATCAATTACACCAGGATTCATCGTCTGGAAGTCACTATAAGGGTTAACGAATTTCGGTTTCTTTGGATGCAACTGTGGGCGTGGTTGATGAAGTTTCAAACTGTTATTTTGCGTTTTGGGACTGCTCTTCTGTTGACTAACCTTATTTATATCGAACGATGCCATTGCTCTACTAATTGAGTAATTTGGCTTCTTCTTGTCAAGTGACCACTCAGGAATATATGCAAAATTCGTTGAAGTCATAATGGGTTCATCGGACCCCATTTGGGGTGGCGGTGATGCTGGTACAGATGGTGGGGAATCTGGTATCTTGTCTGCTATTTTCAAATGCGGTATAGAAGGATTCGAATCCGCCTGATGGACATCAGAGGCAGAATCAGCTTCGTGAACAACACTTAGACTATCTGTGCTTCGTAATACTGATTGTACTTCACTCTCAGGTAATTTGTTGGTTTTATCGTTATTTTTTGAGTTGAAATAGAAATTTTGGTATGTCACTATCCTTTCAAATGTGTCCGCTAGAACCTGAACTACATTGTGTTCTTCTGTGTTCAATGTAATCTGCCAATATCGCTCCGGATTCACTAAGGGTAAAATGAATTGGTTAAGGTTTGTTCTTAAAACCTTCAATTTTGGCAACAAAGGATAAATAAAAGATAACCCACATGAAAGGTAAGTCACATCACCGTTATGCAATTGGAAAACCTCCAAATCCCCATGTCCTAATAAACGGCCCGAGGCTTGGTTACTTTGGTTGCTGGGTTGTTGATCAAACATTAAAATCTTGGACGAATGATATTTGAACAATGTCACTTTCTCATTCATATTCAACTTTTCGGGCACCTCTGGTCTTCCAAAATCCACCTTCGCTGGTGCAATCGGGGTATTGGATTTCAAGTTGTCCTTTAGCTCGGAAATATAGCTACCTCGATTCATATGTTCATCACTCTTCTTATACCTCATTATGCTTCGTTTTCTAGGACTCCACACTCCATCGTTGAAGTCACTGACCGGGCCTCCCAGGAGCGGTTTCCCTTGGGTCTCGGTTGTTATCCACAATTCTGCTTTTCTGTCAACCGGCTTTGGCGCCTTGACCTCTTGGTCACCTGTGACCTCATTACTATCCACATCCTGTGATCGCTTATCTTCGTCCTGATTATTCCCCATTGTCTTCGCCTTGGACTTATTGCGTCTCTTTTTCTTCTTATTGCCTGTGGACTTACCGCTTCCGCTTGGCTTAAACTCTGCTTTGCTCTCTCCTGTCACCTTTTCTGTGATGTTTACTTCTGGTCCATTCGCCGAGGTATATCGCCTGTCTTTCGCACTTATTCCTTCACCTCTTGTCACCTCCTGCGATCCAGTTTTAATCACCTCGTTTCTCTTACGACTACTCATGCACTCGTTGCTGTCGCTTATGCGCTTGTTTAACAAAATTGACTATCTCTGTGTCTCATAAGACCTTCTCTTGCTAAATAGATAAATTTTGATTTACTAGTTCTCGCGCTAATTGGTTGTGTGGAGTATTTTACTATATAAATGTGATGATGTAAACACAGAATGGTTCGAACGTCAATGGTCGCATGTAAAAATCGTAGAGCACGTAAATTATACATTAATGAGTTAGAACGAGAAGAAGGGGAAATCACGTAGCTCCAAGGACGTTTCCATCGCCTCTGAAAGTTGTGCTTGGTGCCTCGGAGCCTGTCTCCAAGTCTGCACCCATTAGCGAGACGTAGGCCACCGATCTGTTGGGCTGGGAGTCTGCTTCCTTGTAGTAGACAGCGAATCCTGGGATCTTACTTATCACGACTTCAAGCTTTCTTTCCACAAAGGAGATGGCACTGGTGGGTGGGTACATGAAGTTGAGTTTTCCCAAGGCCAACAAGAAGCCAGCAGAGATTCCAGACAAGTGACCGACGAAAGACGAGCCGGGGATCACCACGAAAGTGACAGCAAGCAAGATAAAGGGCAAATGAAGCGTCTGGATGTTGATCTCACTGCTCAGCGTCCTGAAGGTATAGAGCACGGGCTTGTGGTGGTGCTCCTTGTACGCATAGTAGGCACAGAACAGGAACACGATACCAGACAAACCGATGACATGGGTGCCACTAAACAAGATCGTCGAAATAACACAGAACTGGAGTCCAGCCACCACGGTGAGAATGTTCAAGGTAACTCCAGTGTATACCGTGCCGTGCTTGCTCTCAAACACGCTCAAAGGCTGAAACAAGGCAATACCATTGAATAGCCAGTGGAGCAAGTTCTGATGGAAAAGCGGATAGAACGACAACCGGTTCAATTCAAAGTGGAATGGCGCATAGGCGTAAAGCGAAAACTTATGGTTGGCCCATCCATTGGTGGAAAAGTTCAAAATCAATAGCAAAAACGTGAATAAAATCAACCCGAGAGAAAGCGCTGGGAACTTGGAGTTAGCACTGACACCTGGCATCGCCAAGTGTGTAAAATGGGGTATAGAAGACATCTGTATCTTGATCTGATGTTTCGATACGTGGTTTGTTTTTGAGTCGCGGATAATTTTTCGACCAGACGATTACCAAGCTGGAAGAGTTTTGATACTTGTTGATTCTTGTGGTTCGAAATTGACACATTCTGGAGTTGTTTACGTGTAGAATGAAGAGTGTGAGGTTTATTATGTAGACGATATGTATTGTGCACTGTTGGCTTTTCGGGGCCTTTCAGTGATGAAATGCAGTTTTGGAGAGATGGCGAGAGACCAGCTCTGGACAGTCATGCCTTGGGATCGAGATGTCCGTTGACTTTTTCTCGGAGCAGAAGAAGCATCTCGCTTCTCTTGTTGCGGCTGTTCGAGAGTCTCTCGATCTTCATCTGTCTCTCAGCAATGGACTCCATGATGTCTGGTATTTGCTTCAAGAGAACTTTCAGTTCGCTGAGCTTGAGTCGTAAGCTGCCCGCATTGTTGTCAAAGTCCTTGGCCAGAATTGCTCCTGTTTGTAGGTCCCGAAGCAAGCTGAATAGCTCGGGAAGAATGTCCTGGTTCTTCAACTTCTCTATGATATCCTGCGATGAATCTTCCTCCTCCTCGATCAGAGCAACTTTCTCGTCGTCCACTGCCATGGAAACTGTGGGAGTCTCCTGTATATCTGAGTTCTTCCTCGATACGGGAGTGACTATACGTGATTCCAGTGCACTCATCCTCAAAGTTGACTTTATAGCTGGGGTTCCAATTTTTAATTTTCAATATGCGAGAAACATGAAAACGAATATCTATCTCTGCAATTTGGTGGTCTTTTGTATGAATAGATGATGGAAGTTTTCTACACAATCTTGAAGGTGTGCTTGCCTTGCTTACCTGACATATCAGCCCCCCATGTCACTATTAATAATAACAAATATAAAATTATTAGACTTCTAGGCGAAGGAGGGTTCTCATACGTTTACCTAGTATCAAAGAAGTCGGATTACAACTCTCGATACGCATTGAAGAAGATAAGATGCCCCTACGGCCTGAACGATGAATCGTTTAAGAACGCGTTGAAGGAGACAAGAAATTACCACCGATTCAGCAACTCGAAGACACCCTTCATTGTCCAGTCCATCGAGGAAGCAGTTGTTGACGAGAGGGACGGGTCCAAGATCGTGTATATATTGTTGCCATTTTTCGAGAAGTCGTTGCAGGATATAATCAATTATAATGTGTTGAACGGTGGGAGAATGGAAGAGCCTGAGGTTTTGCGTCTTTTCGTGGGAATTTGCAGAGGGCTTCAGGCAATGCATAAGTTCAAAACGACCGGACGTAATAATATAACTAATGGCACGGGAGAGGAGAACGAAGAGGATCAACTCTTGGTGGAGGATAGCGAGGATGAGCTTAATGATAGCCCAGAGCCCGCAGATGCGACAGAACTCCAAGAGCTTTGCCCTTACGCTCATCGTGATATAAAACCTGCAAACGTGATGATTCTGGCAGAGGGCTTACCAGTTCTTGTTGACTTGGGGTCATGCACCAGGGCCCGCGTCAATATTCACACAAGACAGCAGGCTTTGAGTTTGACTGACTTTGCTCTGGAGCATTGTACCTTACCATATAGAGCACCGGAACTATTAGACGTGGACACGAAAGCGAAGATAACGGAGAAAACTGATATTTGGTCGTTGGGATGCTTACTATACTGCTGCTGTTTCGGATTTTCGCCATTTGAAAAGCTAGAGATTGAACAAGGTGCCAATTTGTCTGTAGCAATATCGCAAGGTAAATACATTATTCCAAATGACAGGAACGGTTATTCGGAGGGATTGGAGGGATTGATAAAACGTTGTTTACAATTGAAGAGTGAGGATCGTCCCTCTATTGATGAGTTACTTGACAGTGCTTTGGAGCTAACTAGAAGTCAATGAACTTGCAATGATCATAAAATGGACCAGTTACGTCGATGAAACTATGAACTGATGGATATTTATGGGTTGTATAAAATCGTTATTTACCTTACTTATTATACATACGGGAACGCATAATATACATGATACATATACGTATATTCCACTTGAACTATGCCTTTTTTCTTCTTCCAATTTGGGCTTGGAAACCAGTTTTGATGGATGAAACAGATCTGGTAGATCCACAAGCTTTGCAACTCAAGAAATGTAATCTGTTGGCCGACTCTCTCTTCAACTCTGTGTTCATAGACTTACATGTCTTGCATGTAACGTATTCAATAATGTATCTCCTCAAAACACTTTCCATTTGCTTAGGTTGAAACTTACCTTTCAATACTAATCTCTTCTCTCCATCAATGGAACCAGACGTTCCCAACTCAGCAAACAAAAACTGTATCAAGTGCTCTGGGTTTCTTTGCAAAACTGTAGCGATCTCCTGGACGTTGGCAAACAATGTCTTCTTGGAACCTTCTCTTTGACACACGGGTGGCGGGATACGGAATTTAGGACCAGACCTGTCTCCAGCCAATTCTGGGTTATTCTTCTTCAAGATAGAAAAAAAACGGGAAAGCAAATCCTCATAAAGAAGATCATCTACAACCTCCTCAGTAGATTGCTCTGTGGCTGGTGCTGCATTTATGTCTTCGAGACCAGCTTTCTCTAATTGCTGCTCAAAGTCTGTAGCATCCAGACTCTTGACTGACTTTTTCTTCTTTTTCTTGAGATTCAAATCTCCCAAGGTTGAAGTCAAAGAATCAGAATCTACTGCGGTAGTACTCTCTCCAGTCAGTTCTGGCTTCTTCGACTTCTTCTTCTTCTTTAACCCGGAAAACATGTCATCGATGTCGGCGGAGGGTGCAGGTGAAGAGGCAGGAGATGCGCTGTCTTCTACCTTCTTAGACTTCTTTTTCTTCTTCAACGAAGGATCAAACCCTAAATCACTCATCTTGATTCTTTAAAATGCAATTATTTGATTCCTCTAGCTAACGATTAAGATCAGTCTCTCCTTCGAGTTAGTCACTATGAAAAAAATGTGAAAAATTACAAAATGTATGTCGCACGACTTCTTGGTTTTACGTGATTTTGAAGAGTATATATGAATAGAGGTGATTAAATTGGGCTCTATGTGAGTAGCGTAGTCTAAACATTGAGCTTGTCAATGCCTTCTTTGACTGAGGTGATGTTTTGAGAATTTTCCGCTCTTTTTTCGGCCTCTCGACTCTCAGTTCCGGGTTTATATGTGATCTTTGTGTCCTCACCGTCTTCTTCGACCTTGAAGTCATCCTCTACTGCAAAACGCTTGAGCAACCAGTTGCTTATTTCCTGCTGATTGTTTGTCTCTGCCTCAAAAATAGCATCATGTCCCGCAGAGTTCTGCACTGTGACATCGACGTCGTACTTTTCACAGAGTATTTTCACAACCTCTATGTGGCCGTTGTAGCATGCCCAGTGTAAAGCAGTGTTTCCACTCTCGTTCTTTTGACTAGCGAGCTTTTTGGCATCCTCCTCGGAGATTATTGAGAGTAAGTATGATACGACCTCCTCGTGGCCATTTCCTGCTGCCATATGTACCGGTGTGCTTAAGGTATATTCATCCTTCACCTGGAGTAATGTTTCGGGCGGTATCTCATCAAATATCTCCTTCAATGTGCTAACGTCACCATCCCTTGCATCAAAGTTGATGCAATCCATCTCCTCCTGTGTAAGGTTTATAGCTTCATTTTCAGTCATCCTACAACCTTTGGAATATCAAACTTTGCGATATTGAACGTCAAAAAGTGTACGTGTGCCTTTCTATATAGAGCCCTCACACTAATATCAACTTATATAACCTGTCTAGGCTTCCTTGGTGTCAATGAATATACAAGAGTTAAAAAAATCTACAGATGAGAAGAGAAGCTCTTCGCGACTGCACAAATGATCTTGTGGATATTCGAAGATATCGATCTTTTAGTCATATCACTTTCCCATGCTGCCATGGCACCCAAAATAGAGGAAGTAGGACATTATCCTCTCTCAGAAGAGAGAAAGAAAGGTAATCCTTTCGAAAGGAGAAAAAAAAAGGTGACAGTAAAGCGGGATCCGAATGAAATATACCCATTGATGAATAAAGAGTTGAATCTCAAGAAGCCGAACTCTGTATCGAATTCGCCTCTAGACCAGCTTTTTTCAGACGTTGAGTCACAAGTGGATTGCGGTATTGAAGATGCAACTGTGGAAAAGCTTCACGAAAATATTTTTGGAGAAACGAGCAAAGATGACGGATACAAGATGAGATACATGGTGGTGGAAAGACTACTTCATTACTTGACCGAGATCCAGAGACTTTCTAACGAAACCACATTTGCCGAAGACGAGCACATGCTCAAAATATCGTTACATGATTTACGGACTTTCAGCAAAATCCTTAACTTGGTGATAGTTTTGGGGATGTATCCTGCTCTCAAGGATTTCAGTATAGGAATTCCTTTGAGCCAACGTATGCTCAACGAATACAGCAAGACCAAGAAGCCCATAAAAATTGGAGATGTACACTGTGGAGCTCATGTTCCTGCAGAATCAAGATACTCTGCCAACGAAGAGCTACTACAATTGATGTATGACAGGTTTCTTGTTATTTTCTCGACCAAATCTGATGTAAAGGACTTACTTCTTCGAGGTACTGGATACTCCGATTTCTTAACCATTTCTCTTGCATTAGCTTCTGTTCCATATTTCAGCAAAGTGACTAGGGAGAAGACAGAGTCAGATTTAGATCGCCTAATCTTACCAATGTCAGATACATATGAGTTGTTTCAATCATTCTCTTTGCTCATGAGTTCCAAGTCTCCTGCTTATTTCAAAAAACTAGTGTTTGGAAAGCTACAAAGCTTGCATTACAAGGCACCACGTGGGGATGGTGTTTTGACGCTCATTGAGTTCGTGTTGGGATTGAGAGAACATGAGAAGGTAGGTATCGACAAATTCGAAAATGTCGCTAATGTGATTCTTGCTAAACCCAAGGCGGTAGGTGTGGTCGATTATTTCAACACCATCGGTTCTCAATGTTACGATTTATTGGTGAACATTAATAAGCCTGATGTTACAAGTTGTGTAACATATGTAATCGAGAGACTTTGGCAGAAAAATGTACTAGTCACCCGAGACTTTTTCCTCAAAAAGGTTCACAATGTGTTTAATCCAGACATTGAACAGGAAATATTAGCATCCGAGAAAGAAATGAATAACGGAATCAATGTGATAATCTCCTTGACTAAGAATGCATTGCCTATTGATCTCTATAGTGAACTAATCAGTCCTATTTTTCTTCAACTTTGGGCATACTTTGTGTTTTGTCAATCAAAAGGGAGACAAACGGGTGTCATCAAAGAAATATTATCCAACTATATTGTTACCATCACTTCTGATAGTGTCGAATCAAATATGACTGAGCTCCAACGTTTAGCAAAACACATAATGTATCAGGGTGAAGACACTTGGGAGTTCATGGTAGGAACAAATAACCTAGTCCAGATCGTCAAAAGGAATCCACCATCGAACAATACTAATACTCAAGAGAAAACAAATGTTTTTCTAAACAAATTAGAAGTTGCTTGTGACTGTTTTGTATCTATCATGGAAGGTCTCGAGGAAGAGATAATTGTGGAAGTGCTTTTATTTGTTTTGAGTCAATGGCTTAATAAAAATAAAGTGAATGTAATAGGTGATACCAACCCCTTTATACTTCTCAGTGACATGACATTATTAGAAAAGATTATGAACAAGTTCAAAGACACGATAGCCAGAAATCCAAAAGGTATGTTGCAACTTATTCAAAAATACTTAGAATCCTTTAGTCGTTCCACCCCAGTTCAAAAGCAAGATGTGGTCAAGAGCGTAGGAAAAAAGGAAGAGATTGACTCAGATGACGAAGAGACGACAGAATCTCACTTTGATACGGGAGAGATATTGACTTTGTTGGAATTATTGGGGGCGGTATTATCTGAGTCAACGTTCGAGGCAGACGCTTCCAATTCTAATCTATTGAGACTAATTTTGCAACAGTTGTTAAAACTTAAAGAGATGAATATATTACAACCCAGCATCTGTGAGACAGTAGATCTGGTATCCCAAAAAGTCGAGACAGTAGTCAATGGAGTAGACCCTACTTTACCACGCTCAAACAATGATTCAAAGGTTTTGATGAGGGCCATGAATAGCTTGAATGACCCGTTGATACCTATAAGAGCACATGGTTTATATTTGCTCAGATCTATCATCCAACGTAAAAGCAGCATCATTACTTTGGATTACGCAATTAAACTACACCTTGCACAATTGGAGGATCCCGAGCCTTTTGTATATTTAAATGTTATCAAAGGTCTTGAAGAATTGTTATTCTATGATGAAGAATCGGCTTTGTCTTCTTTTCTCGTACTTTATTCCAAAAATAGCAAGACTTTCACTATTGACAGTCGATTAAAGATTGGGGAGGTGTTACTAAGATATGTTCAAAAATCTAATGAGTTGCTATCGAGAAAATCAGCGTTATCGATCTGTGAAACAATGTTGGGAGTGATTAGAAGATACCATGACAAAGAACTTGATTTTGATATCAATCTACGAGTCTCTGCTATGTCGCTACTAGGAACATGCATCCGTATCAATTGTCTAAATGCTTTAGAGGAACTTGACTCTTCGATAGAGTGTGCTTTGGGCGTGCTCAAGTTGGAGACCAGCGATGATAAAACACTTTTGAGGCGAGCTGCCACAGTTTTATTATATGACGTTCTCTTGGGACTTTCAAAAGCAAATATGACACTTCCTTTGGGCCCACAGAGAGACGCGTTGTCAACTTTGGAATACGTTTGCGCTACAGATGGAGATATTCTTGTAGTAGAACAAGCGAAGGACCTCATAGAGACTATCTCAAAATAGTAACATACAAGTTTATGACACTTTTCAATAATTCTATTTCATGAATTGAACCTTGTATATAATTTAATGATCAAATCTGAACTCTAATCTTTTGTTTCCCTTGTCTTTTGTGTTTAATATATAATTTTCCCTTTCTTCGACCGTCATGCTATTCCACTTTTTCTCTTTATATTTATTTCTTGCGATGTAATATAACTTGGTCAACGCAAGCAATGGAATCATGATAGCAGAAAGTATGAAAAGGTTCCTGTTCCCTCTATGGTAAAGAGGAGCGTCGTCTGCTCGGTAAATATTACTAGCAATGATACTTCCTAGCTGAACTGCCATATTGTATAGAGCTGTTGTGACTGATCTTGACAGTGTTGAGTGACAATTTCTGCTCACCCATGCAACACAAATTGCGTGGATATAAGGGGATCCAAGTACCAAAGTGGTGACAACCCAAGTACCCCATCCATTGATCATGGAACCTTTCCACCAACTCAAAACACCCACCAAAGGGATATTCCATAAAGGCAACAGAAAACAAACGAGAGCTCTATTGTTAACGTATTCCGATAGCCATGTAATGATAAGCAATAAGATAATGTGTATCACATTGTAAGGAATGTTGAGAAGATTTGCTTGGAAAGTCGAGAACCCCAAATTTCTTAATACTAGAGTAAGGTATTGCGTGAGGACACCGGTCGGGATATAGGCAATGATTCCAATGGCATACACTGGCCATAAATCGTAATCCCCAAGAGCCTTGATTATTTGAATAAGTGAGAGAGCACGTCTATTGTGCATATCACCCTTCGAAGGATCATCCCTCAAAACCCGATTAACCACTATTTTTTCTTCCCTATCTGTAAACCAACCTTTTGGATGAAGCTTGTTTTTGGTTTGCACCGCAGATGGCACCATTAGATAAAATCCAGCAACGCCAATAATAAAAGTGAAAATTCCCTCCAATATAAATAACCACCTCCATCCTTCCAAACCTGCAACACCTCTCATTTTCAAAACTCCAGAGGCTACAAGAGAGGTTCCGATTTGAACAAGCGATAACGTTGTCCAGAACCAAGAGAGCCGGAATGGAAGTTCAGCAGATTTGTAGAAGTAACTTAGCCACAAGACCAAGTCAGCGATAAATCCACCCTCAAGGATTCCAATGAGCGCTCTGGTAGCAAGGAATGATGCTCGACCCAGTAATGCACCTTGGCTCATTGCGACAATACTCCATGCAACAATTTGGATTGGAATAAATATGTCGGGCCCAACTGCCTTGGAGATCAACTGTGAGGGCAACTCAGCTAGTAAGAATGACACATAAAAGACTGTGTTTCCTGTGTTATAGTCATTGGTCGTCAAGCCCAAATCATTCAACAAGTTATCAGCTGTGGCCTGTTGAAGATTTCCCCTGTCGACTTGTAAGGCAACAAACAATATACACGATGTCAACGCAACTCTATAGTCAACTTTTCGCAACACTGCCTTTTCTTCTTCCGGCGTCCATTCAAAACTGGGATCGAATGCTTTCCTACACTCGTAGTGGGAATCTTCATATACACCTCGATAGAATTCCGCAACCTTAGGATCTAGAAACGGATTGCTGGCCGAGAGCAGAATCTCCGACGAGTCAGAATGGATAGAGACATTTGCAGAAGGTTTCTGCTTGTCCTCACTATCGGGAGATTCATAGCTTTGAACTACGATGTCCTTGTCCTCTTCCTGTGCCATTATTCACTACTCCCTTATGCAAATCGGCACCATTTCCTCTATCTTTATAGTTATATTGGCATTCCAGCTATGGCTCATAGATCAATTACATGATCGGATATACTAGTTGATGTGCTCACTGTGTGGCTTCATATTCGAAATCTTGCTCCTTATCGTATTATTCTCATGTGACAAAAGTGTCAAATCGAATTTATGCGTGCAACACTGTATGTCTTAAAACAGTTTCTGTGGAAGAAGCAATCTCTTTTGACATACATACTGATGGTCTTTGACAGTCTAGTGATAGGGACTGGGTTGTGTGAGTGAAGTGTGACAGTGTGAGTTGTCTCCATCTATCTTTGATAGCTCTCGTAGTGAAAAGAAATGGTGGCTTTTCCGAGCATTTTATTTTTTCTTAGTACTCACGTAACATTCGCAATCACCATTTTGCACTCTTGGCTAGCAACGATCGATTTGCGCCTCCATAATTCAATAGGTCACCGATGCCTTGAGTAGTGTACCAATGGGTGTGAGCTTATTTACTGCCTTTTTTACGCTGACTTAAGAGACATGAAGTTTTTACAGAGAGCAAATGAGGCACAATAGCCGGCCCAGACCATCTGGCTAATGATACTTTAGATCGTAATGTTGTAAGCAACACCGCCAACAAGCCACAATATCGTATTGATACGAAAACGGTAGATTCTATTCTACTCTTTGAAATCTGGGGCATTGATCTCAAAATATGCGAGGATTGTGATAATCGATCATGTCAATGATCGATTGTGGCGGTCAGATTTTGCAACAGTTGACAATGCTGACAACAGAACCATCAAAAGAGAAGATAAACACAGCCTACTCTGTTGGCAACCATATACGATTAAAAACAAGTCTTCAAAACGTTCTGTTAATCTGATGTTGTGGCACTTCGTATTATTGTATTCGAGAGAATGACGTTCTATTAGTGAAATGTGGCTGCAAGGACGTGTGGGTAGATCAAAAATTCTACATTTGGTCTATTCCATTGACAAGAGCTCTACTGCTGTGTGAGCCACTACCTTTACTCCTATGAAGCCTACGCTTCGTGGTAAATTGCAACCAGGGGAGTTTTATTGGTCGTGATCGTGTGGAGTAGTGTTATCTATCCCCTACCCCACATATAATTACTACTCCAGATTAAGAAATTATGTCAAGTGCGAAATTACAGTTTCTTAATCCAACAGTTTAAAGTGTGTACAGTTCTATATACGGTACGACTAAATAGCATAGAGCACAAAAGACGATGATCGCTTCAAAGAAACACTCACTGGAGGGTCAGCGTAATAAGTCAAGAGTATAGAGGCATCCGATCTTGTTTACAGTAGGGTTGTCAAACGAAGTTCATGGAATGATGACAATGGCTTCAAAAATCTGAGCGGACGATATCATGATAGATCACTATCTAGTGATATACGGCCAGCATCGGTCTCAAGCAACAGTAGACACAATATTTATATGTGTTGTTATTTTGCGACATTGCTTACAGTCTTCATGTTCCGTAGAAATCTCATTTTTTGCAACTTTCTATAAATATTTTTGTGATTAGGCTTGAGTGATATAGCTTTGAACATTAAAAATATACAAAGCAAAAATATTGCTAAGGTCCTTGACAATCATCCATATGTATATTTCTGATAGGAAGCAAAATGCCCTTCAGCGAACAAATCGGTACTTTTAGCCCAGTATAAATCTTTAAGATAAAATTTCACAGAATTGTCTCATCTTCAAATATCTACTCATGTGACCTAGAAATCGATTTATCATCTTCATTAGTGATAATCAAACACTGTACCATCATGTCTTTTCTCAAAGGGAGCTTGACAGAAGAACAGAAGAAACGAATAGTAAGTACACTGGAGATGATATCACTTTTTGAGTTGAGACTAACAGCTTACAGGAGGAGAATAGAAAGCGGGCCTTAGCAAGAATACAGAAGAACCCGACCCCAAATGAGCAAAGTGTAAGACTATCTCATACTCACAATGACAATGGTCATGTTGCTGTCGGTGGTACTGATAGCCATTTTGCCAATAACAAGAGAGCAAAGGTTGACCTTACCCCTGAGCAAAGAAACAAAATAGAGAGTAATCGACAAAGAGCACTCGAGATTCGGAAGAAGAAGGAGCAGAACAATCGGAATGCAGCATCGGTCGATACTCGAATTTCAAAGGGACAAGAGGAAAGCTCATCTAGTAACGGCAATTCAAGATTCACTCGACCATCGATCAAGACTAAGGATTACATTGAATATGACTTCTCGACCATGAAAGATTCTAAAGGAGGATTCATATCAGTAGATGATAGCAACGATACAAATCAAGATTCCAAATCTCTAGAGGAGTGGAAGGAGAAGCAAAACCAGCAGCATATAGTAAGAGAATTGCCACCACCTATGGACCTCGCAAGCGCACCTAAATGTTACGAGTGTGGATCGCTCGAGCTCGATCCCAACTTGTACGCAAACTTCAACCAGGTAAGAGTGTGTCGCAAATGTGCCAAGAAGATGCCTGAAAAGTATGCATTGCTCACAAAGACAGAGTGTCGTGAGGACTATCTTCTCACAGATCCCGAGCTACGAGACAAAGGCTTGCTCCCTCGTATAGAAAAGCCCAACCCTCATGGTTACTCACGAATGCAACTCTACCTCCGTTTTCAGGTCGAGGAGTTTGCTTGGAAAAAATGGGGCTCCGCAGAGGGCCTTGACCAGGAGTGGGAGCGCAGAGAGGAACAGCGTTTAAAGAGGAAAGATAAAAAGTACCAGGAACAACTCAGGGAGATGCGAAAACGCACAAGAGCTGAAGAGTACACCCGAAAGCTTCGTGACGGCTACAACTTGGGCGAGCGGCATGTCCACGATTGGTCTGCTCCCGTCATTGTGCCTGGCGGTGAGACAATCCACAAAAGGCGTTGCATTGATTGCGGAGTCGAAACCGAAGAAGTCTTCATATAGTATGTGTCTCTCACACTGAATGCCTATTATAAGACCGCACGGTACACCGTCCAGCCCATGTATCTCGAGACAGTGTGGCATCTGGAAGCTCGCGTAACCACTTATCTACAGAGACCGGTAATGATATATATGTGCCATGTATCTATATAGTCTTCCAAGGAAAACCACTCCGTGGGAACGAATCTACGGCTTTGTTGCACCCAGTGTCTATCTGGAACCAAGTAGAACAACTCTGACTTTTGTGCAAGGTCGTGTGTTCTGTAACTTTTAAATAGAAGCTCATAGAAGCTTCCTGGAGGGCGCGAAAATTTGTCGACCACTTTTGCAACAGCACTATAAAAAGGAAGATGTTCTCTCAAATCCACTACTACGAGGTTAGGACTAATAGATATTTCCAAGCAGTTAGGTCGAGTAATTTAGAGAGTGAAAATGTCTGACACTAAGGTTGAAACCCATGAGTTCACCGCCGAGATCTCACAGTTGATGTCGTTGATCATCAACACTGTGTACTCCAACAAGGAGATCTTCTTGAGAGAGTTGATCTCCAATGCATCAGATGCGTTGGACAAGATCAGATACGAGGCGTTATCTGATCCTTCAAAGTTGGAGAGCGAGCCTGAGTTGTTCATCAGAATCACACCCAGACCAGAAGAGAAGGTTTTGGAGATCAGAGATTCTGGTATCGGTATGACCAAGGCTGATTTGGTCAACAACTTGGGTACGATTGCCAAGTCCGGAACCAAGAGTTTCATGGAGGCATTGTCAGCTGGTGCTGATGTTTCCATGATTGGTCAATTCGGTGTTGGTTTCTACTCTTTATTTTTGGTTGCCGACCACGTTCAAGTCATCTCAAAGAACAACGATGACGAGCAATACGTATGGGAGTCCAACGCTGGTGGTAAGTTCACTGTCACCTTGGATGATTCCAATGAGCAAATTGGTCGTGGTACCGTTCTCAGATTATTCTTGAAGGAGGACCAATTGGAATATCTTGAGGAGAAAAGAATCAAGGAGGTTGTCAAGAGACACTCTGAGTTCGTTTCCTACCCAGTTCAATTAGTCGTCACCAAGGAGGTCGAAAAGGACGTTCCAGTTGACGAGGAGGAGTCCAAGGAAGAGTCTAAGGACGAATCTAAGGAGGAATCTGAGGAGGACAAGAAACCTAAATTGGAAGAGGTTGAAGACGAAGAAGGTGAAAAGAAGGAAAAGACAAAGAAGGTTAAAGAGTCCGTCACCGAGACCGAAGAATTGAACAAGACCAAGCCATTGTGGACTAGAAACCCATCTGATGTTACACAAGAGGAATACAATTCTTTCTACAAATCCATTTCTAATGATTGGGAGGATCCATTGGCTGTCAAGCACTTTTCCGTTGAGGGTCAATTGGAGTTCAGAGCTATCTTGTTCGTTCCGAAGAGAGCTCCATTCGATGCATTCGAGAATAAGAAGAAGAAGAATAACATCAAATTGTATGTCCGTCGTGTTTTCATCACTGATGAAGCCGAGGAGTTGATTCCTGAATGGTTGAGTTTCGTTAAGGGTGTTGTAGACTCTGAAGATTTGCCATTGAACTTGTCGAGAGAGATGTTGCAACAAAACAAGATCTTGAAGGTCATAAAGAAGAATATTGTCAAGAAATTGATTGAGACTTTCAACGAAATCTCTGAGGATCAAGAACAATTTGAGAAATTCTACACCGCATTTTCTAAGAACATCAAATTGGGTATCCACGAAGACCAGCAAAACAGAAGCGCTTTGTCTAAGTTGTTGAGATACTACTCTACCAAGTCTACCGAAGAGTACACTTCTTTGTCGGACTACGTTACTCGTATGCCAGAGCATCAAAAGAACATCTACTACATAACTGGTGAATCGATCAAGGCCGTTGAGAAGTCTCCATTTTTGGATGCTTTGAAGGCTAAGAAGTTCGAGGTTTTATTCTTGGTTGACCCTATTGACGAATACGCCATGACACAACTCAAGGAATTCGAAGACAAGAAGCTTGTTGATATCACAAAGGACTTTGAGTTGGAGGAGACCGAAGAAGAGAAGAAACAAAGAGAGGAGGAAATCAAAGAGTTTGAATCATTGGCCAAGGCTTTGAAGGACATCTTGGGTGACCAAGTCGAGAAGGTTGTTGTTTCCCACAAGTTGGTCGACGCTCCAGCTGCTATCAGAACCGGTCAATTCGGCTGGTCCGCTAACATGGAGAGGATCATGAAGGCTCAAGCATTGAGAGACACAACTATGTCCTCATACATGTCGTCCAAGAAGACCTTTGAGATTTCTCCAAAGTCACCTATCATCAAGGAGCTTAAGAAGAAACTTGATGCCGATGGTGCTGAGGACAAGACCGTCAAGGACTTGACCACATTGTTGTACGAAACTGCTTTGTTAACCTCTGGTTTCTCGTTGGAGGAGCCATCTTCCTTCGCAGGTAGAATCAACAGATTGATCTCTTTGGGTTTGAACATCGATGAAGACGAGGTCGAGGAGGAAATCGGTGCCAACACCGCCTCCACCGCCGAGGAGCCAACCGAATCTGCTATGGAAGAGGTTGACTAAATGACTAATGTTGAAAATCTAATCTTTTCGTGTTAATATATAATCGCTTCCTTTGTGTATGTATTTTGTAAATGGGCTTAGAGAATATAAAAAGAATGTTAAGCGAGGAATAAAAGTTTGTAGGTTGCAGACCCACGTGAAAAATTTCGATTGCGTTGATCGAACTTCGAAGTTTTGATCTTAGGTTTAAGCAGGCGACATCAATTATGGGACTTTTTATACCTCCCAATAAGCTTGAAAACTTGAAATTGTACAAGTATTCCTCAGAGGATCACTCAATTATATCCAGATACGTGTTGAAGAGATGGTGGAACTCGTTTGTTGAGATTTTCCCCCTCTCGATGGCACCCAACGTCATCACTTTATTGGGGTTAGGATTCATCATTTTGAACCTTTTGTGTGTTTTCTACTACGATCCGTATTTGAACGAGACTTCGCCAAGATGGTGCTACTTTTTCTATGCGTTCGGGTTGTTCATGTACCAAACTTTTGATGGTTGTGACGGTTGCCATGCTAGAAGAACAGGCCAAAGTGGGCCATTGGGCGAGCTATTCGATCACTCAATTGATGCTATTAATACAACCTTGGGGACATTGGTATTTGGATCTGTCTTTAAGATGGGGTATGGAGGACTTTTGGCTCTATCTCAGTTTGCTTCCGTTTGCAACTTCTATACATCCACATGGGAGGAGTATCATACTCACACTTTGTTCTTGTCCCAGTTCAGTGGCCCAGTCGAAGGTATTTTGATGATCATCGGTCTCTACATTTTGACGGGAGTTTTTGGACCAGATATCTGGAACATCAAGTTGTTAGATCTTAACCTCGAAAGTTTGGGATATGGTACTTACGAGATTAGCAGCTCCATCTTCTATGTTGCCGTGGGGTTACCATCATTGTCGTACAATATCATTTCTGCTATGAAGAATGTGAATGATTACTACGAAACGCTTTACAGTGAAAACCCAGAGATGGCTAAAGAAGAGACAGAAAAGGCATATAGGGGACTCATTCCTTTCATTTCGTACTACGGGTTGATAATCTTCTACGTCTTGCAATACCCAGAGCTCATTTCTCAGTATGGATTCCCCCTTGTCTTATCAATAGGGTTAACTGTCGCCTTTTCCGTTGGTCGAATTATTCTAGCACACTTGACGAAGCAGGTATTTCCCATGGTTCAATACCCGATGTTCGTGCCTCTCGGCCAACTTTTAATAAGTAAGGTATTGATTAGCTTCTATGGCTTCGACTATCACACTGTCTTGAACTCTGTCAGTTGGTCCGGTTTTGGGTTGACATTAGGTATTCATTCCTTATTCGTGGTCGAGATAATCCATGAAATCACAACTTACTTAGATATCTATGCCTTGTCTATCAAGCATAAGAAAGCTTAAATTATAAAAAAGATTCGAAAAGGTTGAAATCACATGTATTTGAGATAGAATTTGACTGATAGAGATCACTAGTGTGCTAGAGAAACAAATATATACAAGAGCAAATACCACATTATTGCGTATTTAAGCTGTAGCTGGAGTTTTTTCGTTAAATGCTTCTTCAGATCCAGGAGCCAACACACTTTGTGCGGATTGTCGCAAAGACATCTCCTTCTCCATCTCCTGCAACTGTGTCTCGGACAAAATAGCCAAGGACAAAGGAACACCGAGCAACAAAAGCGACGATGTCACGCCCCACAATGCAGAACCTCCCTTGTTAAATGCACAGACAATCTTCAGCTGCAAACTTTCAGTCACACTGACAAACTGTGTTCTTTGTTTTGGTGGGATAATGTCTTTCAAGGCTACAACTCTGTCGTAGAAGGTTTCGTTCTCAACATCAAGATCGTCCTCAAAGTCGGAATCAGACTCCTCGGATTCACTTTCGCTGAAGCTTCCAACTGTTTCTCTCTTGGTGCCATCCTGGTTGAAGGCAGTAGCCGTCTCGTCATCTACTTGTGTCAATTTGACCATCTTTTATGTCTATCTGGTTCTTATATTCCCAATTGAAATATCGAATTTGGGCCGGTAATTTGTCAAATTTTTATTTTGGTATTTACACTACGCACTGATATTGTCGCATTAGCCATCTATGCTATTCAAAGTGATGTTCAACGAGGGAATATCCAAGTCGTCGTCCTCTGTAAGTGTGTAGCCCATATCCTCCATCAGATCCTTGTACTTTCTCATGTTGTAGAACTGGAGCAAACTTCTCAAGGCGATTTCCTGGTCGAATGAATTGTTGAAATCTTTCTCCAAGTCTCTACCACTTAACCAGTCGTCCTTTAGATCGAGCTTCATCCTCAAATATACCTGAGATATGAGATCCATATTGAGAGACTTCCACTTACGACCCTGGTAGGGTATGAGTTTTTTGAAGATTTTGAGAATCGGAGTTGAAAGACATGGAGTGTCGTAGTGGATCAAGATCATCTTCAAGAGCTCCGAAGGCTTCAACTCGTTCAAGGAAAGCGTACGCTGGGTTGTGTTGCGTGCGAGGATTTTGTTCGTGATTTCCAAGATGTTGCTCAAAGTGAGACAGTAGTTTTTGTTAAACTGATTAATGTATATATTCTTGATGTTGCAGGAGTCGACCTCATAGTCAAAATTTTGTAAACTGGTCTTGTTGATCAAATTGTATCTGATTGGGTCAGGGAAGTCGCTTAAGCAGTTGTTAAAAAAGTCAAAAGAAGGAAGGTCTATTTGTGGGTTCATTACTTTATTTTGACTTATACTAGTTTCGTAGTCTGTCAAATCCTCCCCCTTCTTTTTGTCATTCAACACCCGTATATTGGAGTTATTGAAGCTCTTGTTCAAAAAATCGTAGGCAACATCAAAAAAATGCTGATCAAATAAGATCGAGGAAAGGTAATAGTATTTCAACACATGATTGGTTTTAAACCACTTCAAAAGAAGCAATATGATACTAGTACTTACTTTCGAAGTAATCTCTTTTGTATTCAAGACTTCAAGTTGCTGCAATAAAATGAAGTGGATGTTTGTTTTTGTCTCCTCGTCGTTAACCCTTTCATTGTTCAAACATGAAGTTTCTGGATTCAATTCCCACTCGGCGAAGTTCAAATTGTAGTCGAATCTGTTCGACTTGATTGTGTCTAATAACACGGTGACCAAAGTGTGTAGTTGGGGAAGTATCTTAGCATAAAGACTTTCAGTTCTAACGATTGAATGGCATTCGTGTCTCTTGGAAGGATGATTGGAAAGAAGACTCTCGCCGTAGTGAAATTTGTCATCTTTTTTCTTATAGCCATTCACACAACCTCTTTCTTGAGTCATGAATCTCTCACGTTCATCCCAGAGACACTTGTCTGTATACTTTATGTCAATAGATTTCCTCAATATATTTTCAGCTTCTTCAATTGCGAAAGGTACACCACCATCACTACCGTTGGGATAGACAAAAGGTATTCCTTGGTGTAGCTGGTAAGATTTTCGAATTTTTTCTCCTCCCGTCATATATTCTGAAGGTGTTGAAGGGGGAGAAGGCGCAGGAGTCGCAATATGAAGAATTTGTGAAGGAAGTTGACCAAACACTGAATGTGACTTATTTGGTTGTGGCGTTTCGATAAAATTAGTAAATGTACTCGAGTAATTATTGATAGCCATGAAATATTGATAATCCTGATCAATACTGTCAGAGTTGATTGTGGAATTTTCACCCGTTTTATCTAAATCATCACGGCTTGAATTGCCATCCTTATCTCTCTGTAGCATTGGGAACTTATCCAACAAATCTTCTTTGAAAGTAAAGTAATCCAACACAGAACACTTTAAATTGGATGCTTCATCTGTCTTCGATTTCTTCAATCCGTGTATTTCAGATATGAATTTCTTGCAATCATTTTTGTGCTGGGTATCACCCAACTCCACCAAGAGGAGTTTCCATAAGAGGAAAAGGATATTTCTGATACGGAGACCATCATTTAGTTTCCATTTCCAATGTTCCACTAACTTTAGCAATTTAGGCAAAATATCAGCCTCGGACAACAAGATTTGAAAGCTCATATGCTTGTCTTTATCTTCATGTAGGACGACATTTAACATGAAGTAAAATATAGTCAAGATAGAGAAATATGAAGACTCGATCTCAGGTGTTAGCTTTGAAAAGGAAGAAGGTTTATCCTTCTCCTCAATCTGCAGCATTATAAATTTTGAAAGAAGAGTTAATATGTGCTCTTGTAGATCAAGCTCAAGCAAAATATTGACATTGGTCTTTATTTGCTTGATTTGAGAAGCTTTGTCGGTAAGCTTCTCATATTCCCCAAATGCAAAATACGTCAAAACTTTGGTAATACCTGTGAGGTTGGGATCACCTATGCTATCAATGGACTTGATTCGCTCCACAGTACGCCTGATTAGTGGCAAGGATGCCTCACGCTCATTCTTTTTGAAACTTTCAAACACTAATGGAAGGGTATCCAAACCACCCAATACTTTAAAGTCGTGATACACGAACCACTCCCTGATTTCGTTTGCTAAATCTTCATAGTCACGGAACTCGTAATTCAAGTGATATTTGGTTATCAAGAACAGGTAGCTATTGGATCGTTTGCCAAACAAGTCATCAGTTCTTTTACCAGCGCTTCTGTCCTGTCCGTCAGACTTGGTGGTCAGATATTGACTGGCTATTTGCTCTGCTCTTGCATTGAGCTTCTTCTGGAACGTTTCATCCAATGAGTCGTCCAATTCTCTTTTCGTAGAAGCATCTGGATGATCTATCAACTCGTCCTCTAGCTTATCAATCAGAAGCAGTTCTTCCTGTAACATGATTCAACACAATACACTTTTTCGGCAACGAAACTATTATATAGCAGCAAGAGTGAGACGAAATTATTCTTGTCAATGGTACACTCAGAGCAATGTCATTGGAGTCTACAATATCTAGATCGTGAATCGTACTACAGTATTTAGCATATGGTGATACATTCAAAGATTCAACATCACGTGAATGTAATGCCAGACGAGTATATACATAGCGAGACATAATACCATGAAAGCCATTAAAGGAGCTTAGCGGTGATCATGTGTTCATAGACGAGTAAGGGGTTGAAGATGCGAGTACAAGAGCATTTTCGTTGTGAAGAAACGTCCTCAAAAAGTCGTTCAGTTGTGAGGTGGGTGCGAATTAGCTCATAGTCGAATACTGTGTTGATACGGTAACATACTCAACAGAAATGCCAATTGAGCGGTGATCATGTCGCTCTAATCCAATATATGGTCACTCTAGTGAAGAGCGGTACACCTTTTTGACCTGTACCTTTATATCCATCGAACATACTCCAAGTTGCAGTGTAGCACCCTGTAGATTCGCCTGTCTCAGAGGCCGTTTTTTTTGCGGATTCTATAGCTAGGTTGAACCAGAGATAACAGCAACTGTTAACCTCTATCCTTACGTCAGGGATTTTTTCAGAGAGGTCAATGGTTTCAGGGAAAAGAATTTCAATCCTGTCGTCATCATGCAATACAGCGGAGTTTCCCTTAAGTGTCTTGACGCTCATGATGTCGACACCGTTGATGCAGTTTGTTGATTTAGCATAGTTCTGCAACTTCAAGGTGAAATTGGAGAGATCTGCCATTTGGGGACCTGTGATGACGAGTCTAGTGATACCCAAAAATTCGTATTTGAAGATGTTAGACCTTTTTATGGCAGACAAGTCTGATATCACCCCTGGTATATCCAAAAGCCCAAGCCAATAGTCAAGGTATCGTTTCTGGGATATTATAGATATCCCTTTACCAGCCGATGCCCGCATACGTTTACTGGTATAAAGATCATTGATATCATCAACAGTGGGTACTTTCTTCGATCGTGTCTCATCAAATAGAAGATATGCACAACATATGGTGCCGGATCTACCCTTTCCCGCCTTACAATGGAGAACGGCCACATTCCTCTTATTCCTGGATAGGAATTGATCAATTTCCTTCACCGAGTCGACCATTATATCAATTGTAGGAACCTGGTGATCTGGAAACTGATGATAGCTGACTTTTCTCAGGACCTCGTCATCCAGATAGCCGGCCCCCTCTTGCCGAAAATTCCATATATGCCAATCGCCATCCTCACATAAATGGTTTTTGTCCAAGAACCGAACAAAGTGTTCAACCGGATAGCGATAGAAGCTCTTCCAAAGCCCGGTAACAGGCGCCGAGCACACAATTAGCTGCGGGGTGATGTAGGATAGATCCAACTGAATACCAAGCTCTGGATCATAGTGTGATTTCTTTGGGGCAGAGACGATGGACCTGATCAACGATTTCATTAGGTTTATGGCGTGTGCTGTTTACGATACTTCTTCCGGATTATCTTTATAATCATTACTGCAATCTTTAATAGTGATAATCAAAAGATGCAAAATTCCACCGCACACGTTATTCAGTAGCACAGTCTTTATATCAGTAAGATTTCGATACGTTAATTAAAAAATTTTAACACATAGAAAAAGGTCAGTATGAAACGTATGTACAATAGTAGAACAGGCAAAGGACCGAGAATCTTGGAAATTTACATGATCTAACATAGTTAGACAGAAATCTTCGCTCATCTGTCTCCAATTAACTAAACACCTCAAGCTCTCATGTTCAATCAAAGTAGGGCTCCACTTTGTCTCATGACCTCTTCAATCTTCTTAGTCAAAACGGGATCGTTCTTTATCCTTTTTTGCATTTTGGTAGCCTCAGCAAAGGAAGTAGCTTGAACCTTTTCTTCGATGGTTCTTGCCAAGTCTGATGATTCTTCAAAGAGAACGATAGCCTCATCAACCTGCTCGTGTTGCAATTTGATCTGTGCTAAGGAGATTCTTGCCAATTCAGACTTTGGATCCAATGCACAAGCCCTGATCAACAATTCCTCTGCCTCATCCATCTTCTCCAAACTTTCTCTAGAGATCAAAGAAGCCTTATTAATCAATGGCAATGCGCCGACAGAGAAGTTTGGTAAGGCCGACTGTAACCTTGCAGCGGTATCAAACTGTTTGCAAGCCCCCTGGATATCACCCTTGTCTGCCAAGATCTCACCATAGTAGTTGGGCACCTCTGGAGAGGTAGGGAATTTCAATTTGGCCTCGGTGAACTTGTCTTCCGAGCCCTTTTGATCGCCGTTCTTGTAGGTGATACAGGCCAATTGTATGTATGTGTAGACGTTACCAGGATTGAGCTCTTTAGCCTTCGTGAAGTTCTCCTCTGCCTTTGCCAAATCGCCTGTCAAGTAGAACAACTGTCCCATGTGGTAGTAAGTGTCCGAGGAATTTGGATCCATAGCAATTGCCCTATCGAAGTCAGCGATAGCTTCAGCGAATGATGCCTTGTCAGCATTGATCAAAGCTCTGAATATGAAGGTTCTTGGTCTTGGCTGTAAAGAGATGGCCTTTTCGATGTCCAAAGTAGCAGAAATGGGATCGTTCTTCAAAAATTTGATTGCCGCAGAGTATTCCAATGCAATGGATGCATTTGCAGCATCTGTACTTTGTGCATTCAACTTTTCAACTTGAAAACCTTCGACAGCTTGATTGATCAAGGTGTCAGCCTTTTCGTATCCCTCTGGCGTATTCACACTCAAATTCTTTAAAGCATCAAACAAAAACTTATTGGCGCCATCAGAATTTTCGTCGACGTTCTGAAGGGGAGGCTCTTCAACAAAAGCGCCAAAGAAGGAACCAACAGTAGAAGCCGATGGCAATTCAGGAACTCCGCTCTTCAAGTTGCCCTCCACGATTTTGACAGAATGTTTCTTGAGAACACGCTCCAAAACCTGCTCAACAGATTTATTGCTGAAACCCCCATATATTGTTAATGCGGTTAAATCGAACATGGCATCTGTGTACTTCTCTAAAATCTCGTACGAAGTGGCACGACGTAAAACACACTTGGTATAGTCTGGCTTGAGTTTGATCGCCTCTGTGGTGTCTTTGATCACGTTCTCATGGTCATTTAAAGCAGCGTAACAGGCAGACCTGTTAGAATAGAACACAGGATCCTTGTTCAACTTCAAAGCAGCAGAATAAAATGAAATTGCATCCTTGTAGTTCTTGTTCTTAAAGTGGGCATTTCCGTCCTCCTTCAATGCAATCGACCACTCCTCCTTCTGTTTATCCGTCAATGATTTCACATCGTCGTCTCCGAGTACCGGCAACCCATCGGAGTTGACAGGGTACAACTTGCTGCTCTCCTCCACGGCAACGTCATTAGGCGTTTCATTTTCGCTGACACCATTCTTCTTGGTCTTCTTTGCCTTCTTCTTTTTCTTCTTGGACGATCCGTCGGTCGTAGTGCCTGTTGTCTCTGACTGTTGCTTAGACAAGTACAAATATGCACCAATCGCAGAGGCACTGAGTGCTGCTGTCACCACAAACGCTGTCTTATTCCTGGCTAAAAAACCACTGGTCTGACTCATTCCAGATGTTACTCTACGTTGTTTGATCTGGGATGGGATTTGCTTAACAACCTACAAGAATCAACAACCAATTTTCACTGGTTGATTAAGTTTGAAAAATTTCCGTCGCACTTTTGATATCTAAGCGATTACATAATCCGAGAATATGAAGAAGCAAGCACTCACCAACGTCAAGCTAGTTGGTGTCGTGGTAGTAGCGTT
This sequence comes from Debaryomycetaceae sp. CAB 1570, assembly GCA_031081755.1. NCBI lineage: Eukaryota > Fungi > Ascomycota > Pichiomycetes > Serinales > Debaryomycetaceae > Debaryomycetaceae sp. CAB 1570. The sequence goes on from JARYSW010000002.1 coordinate 1,342,743, forward strand.
CGTGTTGCTGGTATCGACGCCTGGCTCTAAGATGGTCACCCTCGTTTTGGAAAGATGACTGTAGAATAACATCATTGTAGTTGGGAAGCAGGGAGTTTAGATCGGAGATGCTGTCTAAACTTGTAGAGGACGCATCGTGATTGCGTGCATCATCCGGCTGCGAAAGATGTTGGCTGGCAGAGCTCGACTTGCGAACGCTAGCACCAGAGCTGCCAGTGTGGAAAGGTACAGACGGTTGTTGGTTACGAGGAGAGGAATCGATGCTGGTGGACGATGCTGAGTGGAGCTTGCTTGTCATGCTTAAACCGCTGAGAATCTTGATGTTGGGGCAATGAAGGTCTGCATTTGCGAGCTTGCCATGGGTGTCATGAGAGCCGGACAGGTTTGACAATTTTTCACAGGAGAAGGAAGCGACAACTGAGAGGTCGTATTTTCGAGCAATATTGCATGTTCTGAAGGAGGGAGCAACATGGTCGGGAACAATGCAATTTTCGAAATGTTGTTCCGGGATCTCTAGTTCATATTGGTAGTGAGAGGGTGAAGCAGAGCTTGTAGCGGACGACGATCGAGTCGTCGAGGAATTTTTCAAATCGAACTTTAGGTTGTGGTAGTTGTTATCACATAGGACGAGTGATTCCTCGTTTTGAGACCTGTGTATTTTTTGCTTGGAGCTGTCATCCTCTATGACTGAGATAGTAGTGATAGAGTTGAGTATCACTTTTAGATGATGTAAATAAACAACACCTAGTCCGTTGCTGTCTTCTGGACGGTCATATTCTGCCAAGGAGTACTTAGATGGCTTCGTGTTGGACACCAAGTATAATTTGAACGAAGGTCTTTTAGTCGGAACCAAGAAATGCGGGTGCCTGAACCTGGCTTCAAATGCAAAGGAGATGTCAGTGGGATTTATCTTCGGAAACTGAGAATACTCCAGTTTTGATGAGACAGGAGCCGAATAGCCCACAGACGGCAGAGGAAGATCAGGTCCTTTCTCGAAAAAGCGTTTTCGGATCGTTGGTTTCCTAGGCTGAATCGATTCAGCCCTGGTGTAAGTGATCGGTTTTGACTTGTCAGAGGGGATCTTGACACCCACTATATCTGGAATGCGGTTCTTGAAAACGATTTCCTTTCGCACAAACATTTCCTTGTATTCTTCGTAGTCCCCACCAAGCTCCTGCTGTCGCCATTCGGTGTCAAGATCCAAGGGAAGGAAAACAAAGGGGTCGAAGGCCCTGATGTTTGGCTTAAGAATCGAGGCTCGTTTGCACGTCGCCTTGACGTAATACTTCACACTGGCAAACCGTTCCTTCCCACTCAACGACGGGGGAAGCTGTTCATTGACATGGTTAGGGTGGGTCGGAGTGTACGGCGGTGCCGGACCCTTGATACCCATCTGGTCGGAAAGGTAGCCCATGGCTCGATTCTTGATGTAGTCCGATGTAAGGTTTCCATTCTTTAGCACAAGATCCATACGTCTTTTATTGAAGCCCACTTTGTTGGTGATGCCCTCCATCTTCACGCACGAGTTGTTCAATGGTATGCGGAACTCGAACGGATAGCTGTAGGTTCCTGGTGTGAGTGTAAACTCTTGCGCCTTAGACACCTTGCGCACATTCTCCGGGGGAAAGACCACCACCGTATCGTAGAGAATCTTGTGCACGTCCTCCAAGTATATGTTATCGTTCTCTGAGTTTCGTCTCAGACCTCCTTTTCTACGATTCCACGGCACCACCATCTCGGATTTTGCAATTCCCTGGAGCTTTACCACAATGCAAGAGACGCTTATAGATCCTGTTACAACCAACCTAATTATGCCCTTTATTTCGTCATAGTTGGTGAATGTCCCGCCAGTGCTACTCCTTTCAATTTCAACCTTCAAGGAGTTCGATGAATACTTCATTATGGCCATTTTCAACTTCTCTTGCTTATCCCTAAGAGTCTGGAGTAATAGGGATTTCCAATTCCTGTATAGTGAATTTCAACTCACCAGTGGAGCCATTGGAAAATTCAAACTCTTCAATGATTGCCAGAACAGCTTTAGCGAGACCAGTGATCAAACAACACATCAATTGTCTCAAGTTTAACTACAGAGGAATTTCATCGAACAGAATAATGTCAGCACCAGCTTCTACCCAAATCGAGACCCTTCAAGAGGGAGACGGAGTTACCTTCCCCAAGGTGGGGGAGAAGGTCACCATCCATTACACCGGGACTTTGGACAACGGTAAAAAGTTCGACTCTTCTCGCGACAGAGGTCAGCCATTCCAATGCCAGATTGGAGTCGGGCAGGTGATCAAGGGATGGGACTATGCGATTCCCAAGTTGAGTGTCGGGTCGAGAGCCAAGTTGACCATTCCAGGCCACGAAGCGTACGGTCCAAGAGGATTCCCAGGAATCATCCCTCCAGACGCCACTTTGGTTTTCGACGTCGAGCTCCTCAAGGTCAATTAGGATGCTCAGGGACCGTAGAGTCTGCTCAGGGTGGCTTTATATGTATGAGTATGTAATTGAATAGCCTTTGAGTACAATAATCAGGCAGCTCAGTCAAGATGTAGAGAAGCACGAATGATGTCGGTCAATTGGATTGTTGGAATTCTTCAGGCTCGATAACGATAATGGACGTTTCCAAAGAGATAGGAATTATAATAACATGTATTGAATTTTCACCCTCGACGCTGGTCTCTATAAATGTATTATGTATGCTGCCAATCAAGCAAGCTTCGTGATCAACTTTCCGTTTCCTTTGTCAGAGGAGAACAACTGGCTCCAAACCTCTGGAATTGCTGTTACATCTTTGTCCAGGATGTCAACGATACTAGATCCCTCTTCCACTTTGACCTTACCAGATTTGATAGCACCAATGATTTCTCCCAAGGCTTGGGGATACTCTGATCTGTAGTCAAGAACGATAAATCCTTGCAATTTCAATCTGTTGATTACAATCTCGGAGGCGTTCAGAATTACCAATTTAGAGCTATCATTGTAGCCCGCAATGGCACCACATGCGGCAACAACTCCAAACTGTTTGATCTTCGTCAACATGAAACTGAGCATATCGCCACCCACATTGTCAAAATATAAGTCAACGTAGTCATCACCTAGGATATCGCTCAATTTCTTCTTGTAGTCGTGATCTTTGTAATTGACCGATGCATCGGCCCCAAGAGACTCAATCCACTTGCACTTTTCATCGGAGCCTGTAATACCGATCACTCGCTTTGCGCCGAAGACGTGCTTGCAGAGTTGCACCACTAAGTATCCCGTGGCACCTGACGCAGCAGAAACCACGACGGTCTGCCCTGGCTGAATATTCCCGATCTTCTTCAAGCCGAAATATGCTGTGAGTCCGTTCAAACCTATTGGACCCAAGTACAATGGGAGAGGAAAGCCAAGAGATTCGTCTATCTTATTGATGATTGTACTCTCGTTGACAACCACGTATTTGGCCCATCCAAACAGACCCGATACTTTATCCCCCACGGCGAACTTTGAGCTCTTGGACTGTAACACTTCACCAATACCAAATGCTTTGACAATCTCATTCTCCTTAACTGGTTCCACATATGTTCTATTAGGATCTTCTGGCTTAGAGAGCCAATTCCGCTGGGCAGGATCGTTGGAAAGGTACAAAACCTTGACTAATATCTCGTTATCGCCAGGTTGCTGCAACTCGCTCTTCTCTACTCGGAAAGTAGAGTCTTCACTACCCCAGCTGTAGTTCACTTCACCTGTAGGGTTCTTGTTTAACACGATCTTACTAGCCTCTTTTGGTACACTCATAGCTACTACGTTTATGTGATCCAAATTGTCCGCAATGCATTGAAATTCCCCCTTCTTATAAGATAGAGTTAGCTTGACATAAATTGTGCCTCGGGTTTCGATGTCAATTATCCGAGCCGATGGCCCACATTTCCGTTGACATGATCGGCTCGCTTGTTAGCAATGGCATTTTACTTAGTAAGACATCAAGTATTTAGATAATATAGCAACTAAAGACGACATATTTCGAAAAAGCAGTCCTGTGAAGGACATTCGATGATGTATACCGCCACACAGCAAAGCGGTACTTTGCACTCGTTCAAGGATCGTTGCTATCGACGTTGGTGATTGACTTGCCATTTGGTTTGTCAGCTGAAAAAGGTAGTGTCCATATCTCGGGTACATTTTGGGGCCGGTTAGAAGAATTCTGAGAGATCGATCATACTAATGGCCCCTGATATCGATTTTCACCGTGACAGATGAAACTGCTCTGCTGCATGGTTTTCGGAGAGCGGGAGCGGTATCGGAAAAAACGACAGCGTAGACCTCAATCGGATCTGGAAGATTTTGGACCATCTGGTGAACAAGCCTAGGGTACGCTCATCATAGCCAACAGCGGTACCATATTTCAGGATGTGACCTAATTGCCTAACGTTTTAATCATAAGACTAAGTATGGCACCGTCCGCCTTGACGAAACACAAGCAAACGTAGTTGCTTCCAAAGATGTAGCTCAATCTCTTGTATTTGGAATCTTCGTGATTGACCGACTCATCGACTCTGGGTGATTCGGCCTGTTTGCACCTTTCATCGGAGCATGTAATTTCAACGGCCTTTTTTGCACCGAAAGCACATTTGGCCAATTCTACAACCACGCTGCCATTGGACCCTGCAGCTGAAGAGAACACAACGAGTTGTCTTGGATCAATATTCCTCGACTCTGAATGTTGCGTTAAATTGTGCCCAACTATAGATGTCTTCATTGAGTGGGTGTTGGTAGACTACAACTCTGTTTTGCTAACTTGCAATAGACATTTCTTGATATTGTGTAGGACGTAAAACTTCGCCAAAAAGTGTGCCGAGTATTCTAATGAAACCTATACTGTCCGTTCTACTTCTAAACTCGAGTACTCTTTATAAATGTGACTTGAACATTTGCCTTCACTCTTCTGTTCCATTTCGTCTTGATATTTATTACCATAATGACGAAGATATGCCACCGGAGTTGAAATAGAACCAAACCCTATACAGAAACAACACAAGCAGCACGTATGTTCTTGTATGTAGATAGATACAATCAATCAGAATCCTTTTCGGGCTTTAAAGGTGAAGGGTGAGACTCATCTGCCTCGTCTTTGATGAATTGTTCCTTATTCCAACTCAACAAATTCACATCACCGGTTTTCCGTGGCTTGATTGTATTGATGATTACCAAAGTTAACGCTAATAGCAAACATACTCCACCGCCTATCATCCAACTGTAGCCTAGAAAAAAGTTCTTACCCCCCAAGACGGATCTTTGGGTGATGTAAATATACTTTTTCCCGTTATAGCCCTCAGTGGGGAAATGCAATCCGATAGACACTTCATAGGTTCCAGCTCTGAGAACATCGTCGTCGTTACGAAGAGCCAATTTGTTGAAGGGAGATAAGGCCGAAGGATGCATCCAGTTTTGAAATTGGTACCATGTGGATATGTCAGGAAGATTGGATTCATTATATCCATCTGGAAATCTCTTTCTCCAGTTTGGAGGAGGTACAACTTCCGAAGGGTCGTATTCCGTCTTCTTGAATCTATCCTTGTCTGTGGCCCACGCAATACCTCTGTCAGTCATCTCATAATCCTCCAGCGTACCGTTGACTGCCCTCAAAGTCGTAGCAAACGTATCGTTAAACATACTGTTGGCGATCAAACCACATGGATAGTACCTTCTGCCCTCATCATCTGTGGACAAAGGTTCACAGTTTTGACCAGTGGTGTGCTTTATGATATCCTCCGATGCCGCATGTCCCTCCAACTGTTCTTCACTGAAGGACTTTACATATCGACGGTGGTTTGCGTAGAAATTTTTGAGCCTGTAAAACAAATAGATGGGTGCACTGAGATCTTTAGGGGTGACAAATTGTATCCTACAGACATCTGTCTCCCCAGTGTATTCTTCGTTACTGTCGGTAAATAATCTCCAGTGTGCATTCATAGTCTCCTCGCCAGAAGATGATCTGATATTATTCGTTATGTACTCAGCTGGTATAGATGTCCAGTAGTCTCGCTCTGCTTCATTTTGACACTCGGTGTATTCAATAACAAAATCCTCAACGGAATGCGCAGCATACCACATTCCTCCACCCAAGGGCACAAACAATATTGCTATCAACATAAGAAATGAAATCACAGTCTTTGCTGTGAAGACAGGGTTGAACGAGCGGAGTCTTTGTTGACTGAACGCATTTTCTGGTGGCCTTCTTGATTTCTCTTTCTTCTCCTTCACCAGTATATCATCGGATGACGAATCAGATTCGTCATTGTTATATTCCACTTGTTGATCAATGGATGGCCTCAAATCGACTCCGGAAGCAGCAGAACCTACATCCGGGTGATTGTCGTTGACTTGAAATGCCATAATAATCCTCTTGTATGAATACGTATACCTGTGTTTGTCTATCACTTTACTATTTGGATATTAATACCATCTCCCATGTGCAGGCAGCATAAAGGCCCAAAAACGTTTCGAAAAAAGTTATGCCTCCACGTGATACCGATTCTTTTTAAAAATTTTCATATAGCTGTTGAAGCTAGAGAGGAGGGTATTGACCGTTGTTTTCTCTAATAGCATAACACTGATACGTAGTTAGTATGTCGTCTACTCAAGCAGAGTCAGAACAGAGCATTGAGGTTTGGAAAATCAAGAAGTTGATCAAGGCTTTGGAGCAAGCCAGGGGTAATGGGACATCTATGATTTCATTGATTGTCCCACCCAGAGGTCAAATCTCGCTTTTGCAGAAGATGTTGACGGTTGAATACGGTACAGCATCAAATATTAAGTCGCGAGTCAACAGGCTTTCTGTCTTGTCTGCGATCACATCCACGCAACAGAAACTCAAGTTGTACAATTCAGTACCGAAGAATGGTTTGGTGGTCTTCTGTGGAGATGTAATCACAGATGAAGGAAAGGAAAAGAAGCTTAACATTGACTTCGAGCCTTTCAAGCCCATAAACACATCCCTTTACTTGTGTGACAATAAATTCCACGTGGAGGCCTTATCTGAATTGTTGCAAGACGACGACACATTTGGTTTCATTGTCATGGACGGTAATGGTGCCTTGTTTGGTACAGTGCGTGGTAATACAAGAGACGTGTTGCACAAGTTTACTGTGGATTTACCGAAGAAGCATGGAAGAGGTGGTCAATCCGCGGTTCGTTTCTCTAGATTAAGAGAAGAAAAGAGACATAACTATATCAGAAAGGTCGCCGAAGTCGCAGTCCAAAACTTCATCACAGCAGACAGGCCTAATGTCAAAGGGTTGATTTTGGCAGGTTCTGCTGACTTCAAGTCAGAATTGAACAAGTCAGATTTGTTCGATCCCAGATTGCAAAAGGTTGTTATAAAGATCGTTGATATTTCATATGGAGGAGAGAATGGTTTTAACCAAGCTATAGAGTTGTCTGCAGAGACTTTGTCAAACGTGAAGTTTGTTCAAGAAAAGAGACTTTTGAACCAATACTTCGATGAGATTTCGCAAGACACTGGAAAATTCTGTTACGGTATTGATGATACATTGAAAGCGTTAGACGCTGGTGCATGCGAAAATGTGATTGTTTACGAGAATCTCAACACAATGAGATATACATTAAAGGACTCGGAGGACCAGGAGGTCGTAGTTCATGTCAACCCAGAGTTACCAGACAAGTCATGGAAGTTGGATAAGAAAACAGGAACAGAAATGGATATCGTTAAAGAAGAAGCATTTTTGGAATGGCTTGCAGAGAACTACAAAAATTTTGGTGCTACCTTAGAATTTGTCACCGATAGATCATCCGAAGGTGCACAATTCGTCCAAGGATTTGGTGGAATCGGTGCTTTGTTGAGATACAAACTTAATTTTGAAGCATTGGTTGAGGAATCTGATGATGATGAATACTTTGATGACGATGAAGATGATTTCATTTAAATTGCGTAAATCAATTAATACTTTACATTTTCTACGAAAATTATGTCCTTGTGTACTTTCATTGCTATAATAAAAGAGAAAATGAACTGTAACGTATAGCATTGTCCATAGATCATTTTTTCACGATCTTCGATATCTTTGACAAGGATTGCTTCCCTTTCTTTGCTTTTTTCGTCTTTAGTTGTTCTAATGCATTGACTTTTTCGTGTCCCAATATATCATGGTGTTTATTTCCTGTTACAAGAACGTGAGCAATATTCTGTATACCACCGGTCAAGTAGGATCTCCTCGCATTATTCTTGATGGGTTGAGAAATAAGGCCTTTGAGTTCGGCTCTAAGTGACTTCATTTCTGCTTTAGTTAACATTTTTCCTTCTTTCCTTTTTTTCTGCTTCTTGAGGAAATCATCCAGGAAATCGTCAAGATCAGATAAATTATCAATTCCCAATTCTTCGGCAGCTTCCTGTACCCAAGAGTCTTCCTTGTTAGTGCTGCTAGTGGATATAGTAGATCCTGCTAATTGTGATGCAAGCTTGACTCTTGGTTTGATCTGAGACACGATTTGCATTTCTATGGGTAAAAGTTTTACATCGCCATGCATGTTCAAGCTACCGGACTTCTCAGAACTATTCGCAACTAGCATTCTGAGCTTCGTTAAAGGCCCGGAAGCTTCTTGTGGAGAGCAAAACATTACTGAAACACCTTCCTTGCCTGCTCTAGCCGTTCTTCCGGATCTATGTATATACACATCAGCAGTTCGGGGAAGATGATAATGTGCAACATGATCAATGTTAGGTATATCCAATCCACGAGCGGCAACATCAGAAGCAACGAGAACAGATCTTTTGTTCTTCTTGATAGACTCGTTGAATCTCTCCAACGATCTCAATCTTTGCTTCTGAATCATCGATGAATGTATTGAGAATGTGGGGATTTCTAATGAGTTCAAAAGAGGAACCAATCTTTTCACGGAATCGATTGAATTTGTGAATACAAGGGTGGCTCCAGTGTACATCAACAAAAAGTAATACAAGTAAAGGTCTCTTTCTAAAGGTCCACACTCAACTAATGCTTCTGTAACCATTCCACTCACCACGTCATTAGGATTTGCATCAACGAGTGCAGGCTGCTGATCCTTGAAGGTTAATTTCTGGTTCAATAAAGATATAACTTCATCATTATGCAAAAGTCCAGTATCAGCATTATTCTTTGTCTTCTTCCCCTTATCCAATTTTCCGAACAAGTCTCTCGAGAACGTGGCACTAAAGACTAATGTCTGCCATCTCCATGGGACTGACTTATCTTTTGGACGGTGTACTTTGAACAATTCAAGAATCTTCTCGAAATCTTCGAAATGCCCTTCTTGTAATAATCTATCAGCCTCATCAAGAACGACGATTTCAGTCTTTGATAATCGTTCTACAATCTCAATATCTTTTCTGATCAACTCCAAGAAACGTCCAGGTGTCGCAACAATAATACTAGGTCCCTGAAGCAAAAGCCTTTCTTGCTTTTGAATTGAAAGTCCACCAGTTATACTAACAATGCCTCTGGTAGATAATGGTAAATATTTCGAAATAGCGTCAAGATGGCCAACCACCTGATGTGCCAACTCTCTGGTGGGAGTGAATATTACACCAGTTGGTGGATTCACACTCTTCAGCTCCACGTTCTTTTTGATTTGATTGATATTAGCCAAGTACTTTTCAAGAATTGGAATACCATAGGCCAAAGTTTTACCAGAACCTGTTGTAGCTTTACCAATAACGTCTTTTCCTTGAACTGCTAAGGGAATTGCCTTTTCCTGAATCGGAGTTGGTGTCTTAAAACCCAAATGATCAAGTCCATGAAGAATAAACGGATTCAAAGAAAGGCTTTCAGTATCTTTTTGCCAATTGGGCAAATCAACATTGTCATCGGGCAAGGATGCATCGAAATTATGGAAACCAAATCCTAATAACTTTTCATCTTCATCGCTCCCTGTTTCGTCATTCGAAATCTCAGGAGAATTCTTGCTATCCGTGGAAGGTTCGGAATGAGCTTCTATTATCGAGGTAGGTGCATCATCGAAACCTGTGAATTCTTCCTCTTCCTCATTCATATCGTCGTGAGTGTGACCCACTTCGGCATTATCGTCAGTATCTATCTTCGAGTCTTCCGATTCCTTCACAACGAATGTCGCTTTACCATCCACCATTTCCACATCAACTCCTTCCAATTCCTCTAACCCATATAGCCCCTGATAATCATCTAGATTGTCTGGGATATCGACCTTCTTCCATTGCAAATCATTGACACGAACTATCTTGGAACCTTTATCTAACTTTTCTTTCAAAGTAGGTGGAGTAGGCTTTTTCCCTGTCCCTTTCCCCTTCGAGGTCTTTGCCACTTTCTTTGTCACCTTCTTTGTCTCCTTCTTGATCTTTGCAGGTGCCATTTTTCACGTAAAGTCAAATATACGGAGTGGTGAGTTCAAAAAGTCATCTCATCGGATGAAAAAAATTCCTGTACTTTAGCGCAGGTTATTATGGTACACTTTTGAAAGATCATCACAAGAGTGGGTTCAGCATACGTGGTGGGCCAAACATGGGAAAACGGATCAGAAAATCCAGAACGGCGAGGCCTCTCAAGACCATAACAGGTAAAAGCATAGTCACTAAAGCTTTGAAGCCTCAAAGAGCAAGGTTTACAATCCGTCGATTTCATACACTACATAAAAAAAGGGCATTTCTTGTCAGTAAGCTTGACAAGTGCAAGAAGTTTGAGTTCAGCACAGAAGCATTGAACACCGATAACTACAAGGATGTCATCAAGTCAGATAGCCGGCTTTGGAGGATATACAAAGATAATTGCATGTCTGAGGGTGAGCTTGCGAGAGATGATGTAGACTTGTCGAGAGCCGAGCTTGCCAGTGTAGAGGAGCTTTTGAAGTGGTTAGGAAACGTTGACGCAGAGGAAAGGCGATTGGGAGGATTGCAGGCATACCAATTGGCATCTACCGTCGGTCAGGGCTCTTCCAGAGGCGGGGACTCCTCTAAAAAGCTTTTGGACTGGTTGCAAGACAAAGATGGCCAGTATAATACGAAGCTCCATGCAAACTCGAGGGCCTTAGAAATAGGCTGCTTGAGTCCCTACAACGCAATATCAACATCTAAGATTTTCAAGGACGTTGTGAAAATAGACCTAAACTCACAACATCCGCAAATTAAGGAACAGGATTTCATGAAAATGCCTATACCCCAGACCGAGAGCGACAAGTTTGATGTCATATCTTGTTCTCTCGTACTCAATTTTGTTCCCTCAGCACCAGCGCGAGGAGAGATGTTGAAACGAATTACGAAGTTTTTGAGCCCACCGTCGCCGGATTCCCCGAGTGCATTGTTTCTAGTTCTCCCATTACCTTGCGTCAACAATTCCCGTTATACCGACCATCTGCATCTAACGTCTCTTATGGAGAGTTTGGGGTTTCGTCAGGCTTATTACGAGGAGACCTCGAAACTCGCATACTGGCTTCTTGTCTGGGAAACTAAAACCAGCATGGAAAAAGTTAAATTTCCAAAGAAACAGCTACACCAAGGTGGCAAGCGCAACAACTTCGCCATCGTTCTAGAGTAGACAACCTATTTTCTTCGCCATATAGATAAACCGTCGAATCGATTCACAGCCTATGTAGATTATCCAAAAGCGTATCTGAATGATTACTTGGCACAACCGTAGCGTGTAGCTCGGCGATACAGGAGACGGCACCGTCGACGATAACATCGTCGACGTCACTGTTTTTGCCAGCACTCGGTTTTTCCGGAAACATCAAAGAAATCCACTGCAAAGGATCGTCACCAGCGTCGTTGAGGCACAATTGGGTAATCGCCCCACATAATAAACCTGAAATCTGCTAATGGCTCCACCACCGCGAATGTCCGCCAGCTCGTACGACGGCTACCGCTTTTCTCAATACGCCGGCTGAATGCACCGTACAATGTCTCCTTATCCCACGAGACCATCTCTCCGTTGTTCCGGCGCTCGAACCTGGCTGCCATGAAACCCCGACCTGTCACCAGGGCGACTATTCCTCCGGCATGTTCTTCCGGCATATTCTTCCGGTTGCGTCCCCATTCCAAACCATCACCTGTTGGGGTCGGATAAACAGACCACTGACGTGGCGGGTGCGCCGGCGTGAAATCGGCTGACTCGAGTCGAGATACCACTTAGACATCTAATCAGGCCAGCTGTGCTGTGTGTCGGGGTAGTATCACCTGTTCCAAGTTGCTGGCCACAATTAACCACACCCCGGCGCCGCCGGGGTGTGGTGGATTGCTGTCCGGTATATCCATCAGGTAGTTTCTTTTGCCTGGCACACTTGCCTTGGGCTCTGTAAATCTTTGCCGGCAGGGATCTCCACCATGAAGCATCTCGATATGTACTCCTCCGTACCCAGAACGAATAGTGGGGTTACTATTATACCCGTAAGGGCAATGTAGGTGCAACCTCCGCTCATCCAATCGTATACCTGGAGGCGAGATCGGAACAATTCTCGAAAATCTTTTTCCGGACAGATGGGCCGAATGGGACCTCACGCTAAACAACATGCAATTATGTAGTATCACGCATCAAGTGGGGCCAACCAATTGTTTTTCCGGGGCATTCACGGAGAAACTGGAGCGTGTGTGGGACAATAAATGATATGCCATGCAAAAAAAGATTTTCCGGACCAGGTGAGTACTACATGGCATTACAATTCTCCAGCAATATAAATAGAAAGAAAATCTCCACAGAGCAAATTTCAAATGTTATTCACTAGTTAAAAAATGTCTCAAGAAGAATTAAACTCAGGTGTTCAAACACCTGTCACAGCTGACTCGCTTGTCGAGAAGCAAGATAAGACCGCCGATGGGTCTGAGCAACAGAGCGACTTGCCTGTGTTGCCCGACAAGTCTTTCAAGGACTACATTCTCATTTCTATTTTCTGTTTGTTGGTTGCATTTGGAGGATTCGTTTTCGGATTCGACACTGGTACCATTTCTGGTTTCGTGAATATGGATGACTTTAAGACAAGATTTGGTGAGCTCAACGGTTCCGGAGAGTATGTTTTGTCGAATGTGAGAACCGGTGTCATGGTGTCTATTTTCAACATTGGTTGTGCTGTTGGAGGTATCGGATTGTCGAAGATTGCTGATGTCTACGGTAGAAGAATCGGTATGATGTTTTCTATGATTATCTACATCATCGGTATCGTGGTGCAAATTTCCGCCTCGGACAAATGGTACCAAATCACTGTCGGACGTGCCATAACTGGTCTTGCTGTTGGATGTGTGTCTGTTTTGTCTCCATTGTTTATTGGTGAGACTGCTCCAAAGACCATGAGAGGTACGTTGGTTTGCTGCTTCCAGTTGTTCATCACCTTAGGTATTTTCTTAGGTTACTGTACAACATATGGTACCAAGACCTACACTGACTCTAGACAATGGAGAATTCCATTGGGTTTGTGTTTCGCCTGGGCCATTTTCTTGATTATTGGTATGGTTAATATGCCAGAGTCCCCAAGATACTTGATTGAGAAAAACAGAATAGAAGAAGCAAAGAAATCAATTGGAAAGTCAAACAAGATTAATGCTGAAGACCCCGCAGTTTACACTGAGGTCCAATTGATCCAGGCTGGTATTGACAGAGAGAACCTTGCAGGTTCTGCTTCCTGGTCACAGTTGATCACTGGTAAGCCAAAGATTTTGAGAAGAGTTATAATGGGTATTATGTTGCAATCTATGCAACAATTGACCGGTGACAACTACTTTTTCTACTATGGTACTACCATTTTCCAAGCAGTTGGATTGAGTGACTCTTTCCAGACCTCCATCATTTTGGGTGTTGTCAATTTCGGATCCACTTTTGTTGGTATCTTCACTATTGAAAAATTCGGAAGAAGAAAGTGTTTGTTAACAGGTTCCACTGCGATGTTCATCTGTTTCATCATCTACTCTGTCTTGGGTACGACTCACTTGTACAGAGATGGCGAGTATGACAACAACAACACATACACGTCCACCGGTAATGCTTTGATTTTCATCACCTGTTTGTACATTTTCTTCTTTGCATCCACCTGGGCTGGAGGTGTCTACTGTATCATCTCCGAGACTTACCCATTGAGAATCAGATCGAAAGCCATGGCCGTTGCTACTGCAGCTAACTGGTTGTGGGGTTTCTTGATCTCTTTCTTCACTCCATTCATCACCTCAGCCATCCACTTCTACTACGGTTACGTTTTCGCTGGCTGTTTGTTATTCTCCTTCTTCTACGTCTACTTCTACGTTAGTGAGACCAAGGGTTTGACCTTAGAAGAGGTTGATGAGTTGTACTCTCAGAACATTGCACCATGGAAATCGTCAGGCTGGGTCCCTCCTAGCACAACGCAAATGGCTACCACCACAGGTTTTGCAGCCGAATTGAAGGCCGAGGACGAACAAGTTTGAATGTTCTCTGCTTATGAAAACGAACATTTATATCAATTTAATGGTTCATTTACGACATGTCTGCATGTAATATATAGATGGAATACATCTTTAGTATCAGATTAAATTAGCATAATGTAGCGAAAGGAGTCACAACAAAGAACAGGGTGACTGTACTCCAGGGCACTAGTTGCATGTCGACTGTCTTCTCGGTGTTTGTGGGCGCCGCTGAGGATTCGAAGGTCGACCCCACGACGATTGAGGTGCAAAATACTGTTCTGCAGTGGGGCGCTCCCCAGAGTCGCCCCACTTAGCGACAAGTCCATGGGTAGCCAGCGGCGATCTAGGGACACCGCTGCTGCCAGCAACGCTCTGCTGCCACTAGGCCTCTCCCCTCCTCTCTTAAAGCCGACCTTAGGGATTTCTCGGGTGCTCAGTTTCTGCAAGCGTTTCACTTCTCTTCATGTGCATCCGTAGGTCCGACCAGTGCGCCCGGCAGGCCCGTTCTCGGGCTTTATCTTTCCCTAACTGTCGCGGACTACTCACTGTATTACTGCCAGGCCCACCGAAGTTAGGCACTCCCCTCTTTCTCCCACACGTCTATTGCCGTTACCGGGGAAAATGGCACTGACGCAAGCTTGGCGCTAGTACTGAGGCTCGTCGCGCGACAGCCACGGTACCGACCACGAGAATGTCGCACTATAGTGAGAGCAGGCCATACGCAGCCGCTTCAGCGGGGACATTTCGCCTTTATATAAAGAGACAACCCCATAACCCCATCAGAAAGACTGAGTCAAGGTTGAGTCATAGTAATTGAGCCAAATTGAATGAGAGATTGAACTTCGGGAACAGACATCTCTTCACGAATACGGTCTTAGAATCATAGAACACAGTTAAAGCAGTCAATTCGGTCTTATAAACATTGCGTTGGCTGAATCAGTGAGGTTAAAGAGGCATAGCGAACGACTATTCAACACGAGCGAGGAAGTGAAAAAGTGAAAAATACGATCACACGGTAAGCAGATATGATCTCCAGAGCAAAAATAGCAAGAAACATTGGTAGCGTCAGACAGTTTTCTGTCGTTAGCAGAGCGCAAAAGTGGAACGAGATTCCATTGGCACCACCAGACAAGATTTTGGGTATCGCAGAGGCCTACAACAAGGATGGAAATCTGGCCAAGATCAACTTAGGTGTGGGTGCGTACAGGGACAACACTGGTAAGCCGATAATCTTCCCTGCTGTGAAGAAAGCAGAGCAGTTGTTGTTGGAGGCAGAGACAGAGAAAGAATATACGGGGATCATTGGAAGCAAAAATTTTCAAAATGTGGTGAAGAATTTCATTTTCAACAACTCTGGAAAGGACGCCAACGGAGCCAAGTTGATCAAGGATGGGCGTATTGTCACGTCGCAGACGATTTCCGGTACCGGGTCATTGAGAGTCATCGCAGACTTTTTGAACAGATTCTATTCTGCTAAGAACATCATTGTACCAAAACCAACGTGGGCTAACCATATTGCTGTCTTCACTGATGCTGGAATCAAATCTGATTTCTATGCCTACTACAACACGGCCACCAATGGCTTGGACTTTGAGAAATTGAAACAATCCGTCAGCAGTGCACCTGATGAGTCTATCATCTTGTTACATGCATGTTGCCATAACCCTACTGGTATGGACTTGACACCTGAGCAATGGGACGAGGTTTTGGAAATCGTGAAGTCCAAGAGCTTGTACCCATTGGTCGACATGGCGTACCAAGGGTTCGCTTCCGGAGACCCTTACAAGGATATCGGTTTAATCAGAAGATTGAACGAGCTTGTTGTTGACGGCGACATCAACTCCTACGCTTTGTGCCAATCTTTTGCAAAGAACATGGGTTTGTACGGAGAGAGAACAGGATCCATCTCGATCGTCACCGAGTCGTCCGACCAAGCAACCGCCATCGAGTCTCAATTGAAGAAGTTGATCAGACCGATCTACTCGTCTCCTCCCATTCACGGCTCCAAAATCGTAGAGACCATCTTCGCAAATGAGCCTTTGTTCCAAGAATGGTTGGAGAATTTGGACAGTGTTGTCTCCAGACTTAACACTGTCAGAACCAGGTTGTACGAGAACTTGGACAAGTCTAACTACAACTGGGACCACTTGACCAAGCAAAGAGGTATGTTTGTGTACACCGGTTTGAGTGCGAAACAGGTTATCGAATTGAGAGAGAAGTATTCCGTATATGCTACTGAAGATGGAAGATTCTCCATCTCGGGTATTAACGACAATAACGTTGACTATTTGGCCAACGCTATTAACGAGGTCATCAACAAGTAGGTATATAGAGCTTTTATCGAACATTCGACCAAGTTTTTCTATATGTTAATCTTATATGCTGGGGCATCAATATTATTTCACATTTCATGTTTGTGTATTCACCAATCAGGTAACACATTTAAGTAAGGTAAAAGTATCAACAACGTAGTTTTTCTCCTCTCATCGATTGACAACGAAGCATATCTCAAGCATGTCTCAATTTCAGGTAGTCGAAACCAAGCCGTATCAGGATCAGAAGCCAGGAACATCAGGGTTGAGGAAGAAGGTGAAAAGTTTTCAGCAACCCAACTATACGGAAAATTTCATCCAGGCAATCTTAGAAGCCATCCCTGAGGGATCCCAAGGAGCTACATTGGTTATCGGTGGTGACGGTAGATACTACAATGATATTGTAATTGATATCATTGTGAAGATGGCGGCAGCCAACGGGGTAAAGAAGATCATCGTGGGGCAAGATGGAATATTGTCCACGCCGGCCACTTCGCATGTCATCCGCATCAAAAAGGCCACGGGAGGAATCATATTGACAGCATCCCACAACCCCGGTGGACCTAATGAGGACTTGGGTGTCAAGTACAATATGGGCAACGGAGGCCCAGCACCTGAATCAATCACTGACAAGATGTATGATATATCGAGAACATTGAAAAGCTATAAATACATGGATTTGCCAAAAATTGAATTGAGCAAGATTGGCACCACAGATCTTGGTCCCATCGAATTGGAGGTCATCGACCCTACCAGCGATTACATAGCGATGTTGAAGGAAATCTTTGACTTTGACATGATAAGAAAGTTCATCGCGGAGGCTTCCCAAGAACAGGGCTTCAAAGTCTTGTTTGATGCCTTGAATGGTGTAACTGGTCCTTATGGATACAAGTTGTTCATTGAGGAATTGGGTCTTCCTGAAGAGTCCGTTCAAAACTATGTTCCCAAGCCCGACTTCGGAGGTTTACATCCAGATCCAAACTTGACATATGCCAAGACTCTCGTTAACAAAGTGGACAAGGAGGGTATTATATTTGGTGCTGCTTCAGATGGTGATGGTGATAGGAATATGATTTATGGAGCAGGCACATTCGTCTCCCCGGGTGATTCGGTTGCTATCATTGCTGAGTATGCTGAATCCATTCCTTACTTTCAGAAAAACGGTGTGTATGGACTTGCTAGGTCGATGCCTACCTCTGGAGCATTGGACAGAGTGGCTGAGAAGAGGGGCTTTCAGGTTTATGAAGTTCCAACTGGCTGGAAGTTTTTTTGCTCATTATTCGATGCGAAGAAGTTGAGTATCTGTGGTGAGGAGTCATTTGGTACCGGTTCTAACCATATAAGGGAAAAGGATGGATTGTGGGCCATTATTGCTTGGATGAATATATTGGCTTACTTCAACTTTAAAAATCCAGATCAAAAGTCTACTATTGGAAATATTTTGAATTCTTTCTGGAAGACTTATGGAAGAACGTTTTTTACGAGATACGATTACGAAAATGTGTCTAGCGAGGGAGCTCAAAACATCATTGATCTCTTGGCCCTGATCGTAGATTCTTCATCTGAAGGAAAGGAGCTCGGGGAAGGGTATATTGTGAAAGAGGCAAGCAACTTTTCGTACACGGATTTGGATGGAAGTGTGTCAAAGAAACAAGGTTTATTCATACGTTTCACTAACGGATTACGTTTTATCGTGCGTTTATCAGGTACCGGATCTTCCGGCGCTACTGTCCGTCTATACTTGGAGAAACATTCCTCAGACGAAAAGACTTATGGTTTGAAAGTCGACGATCATTTGTCTTCGGATATCAGCTTTGTAACAAAGCTCTTGAAATTCAAAGAGTATTTGGGCAGGGAACATCCCGACGTTAAAACTTGATATGGCCTTCACTAGTGCAGTTTAAACCTTGACTTTTTATATTGGTAATATATATTTAATCATAAACTAAGTAGTCGAAATCTACGAAACTTGGATATTTCGTGTGACGATTATAAGACTCAAGGTAAGTAAATCACAATTTTTGAATAATATGCTCACAAGGCCATTAGTCTTGAAACAAGAAGCTCATGCCATTATTCGTCCAAAGCATCATTGAGGGACAATAAATATCAGACAGTAATCGAGAGAGTCACCTATTCAGTGTCTAACTTATTGATCTGTCTTTTGTCTTTTCTGACCATGAGAATAATACTCGTTATCCTCCCCTTTGAGGACAGACGCCTGATCCTCCTGAAAGGCCATGATATCATCCAATCTTTTTCTCAAAGAATTTTCCCTTAATCTTACGGCTTGCTCCATTGCCTCAAGTTCCATTATTCTGGTTCTATACAAATCATTCACCAATTCCAATTCAGATATTCTAGTCTTCAAGAGAGTGACTTCGTGATTTGGTCTAGAATTGTCACGTTCCCTATTACTGTCACCACTCTGGCTACCACGGTTGTTATTGTATTCCCTTTTGTTATTGCTTTGATCCAGGGGCTCTTCCTTACTATCGTTAGACTCATTTTGCCCTAGCGGTGGGAAGTTGTTCTGGAATTTTGGCAACTGAGGTTTACCACTTACCTGAGAGGCCACTTGACTTATTGGCGGTAATGATGGTTTTATATCAGGGGATTGAGCCTGAGATACGGCTGAAGACGTTGGTGTCGACAGTCCTTGTGTCTGGTGTTGAGACTGTTGGGAAGAATGTTGAAAGTGAAACTGAGGACCAAAGGATGGCGAAGATATTGCCTTAGTGGTAGTTCCAGATCCATGATTAGAACCCAACGCTGGCAACTTAGGTGGGTTGCTTTGCGAAGCGTTCAATGCCAAAGATGGTGTTGAGTAAACAGAGTTGCTTGATTGCGACGTGGACTTTGGTGAATCCCTCTTGATTAAAGATACACCATTGAGTGCCAGAGCGGAGGATGACGATGGCTTGAAGGTTGCACTGGGTCCAAGTTCATTTGACATGTTTTCGAGAGCCCCTGCAGCTTGCACTGCACTCAAATTTCCTGTATTCGAAGACGTCCTGGTGTTGGATAAAGATGACGTAGTGGATAATAATAAGGGTGATGTGATTCTTTGTAACCCGGGGGCAAATTGAGTCGGAGTTGATGATGGGTAGTGTAATGGTTGCACCTGGTGTGAGAAGTGATTGTGAGGGTGATGTGTCAAAGACCCACTAGGAGGAGGAAAGTTCAGACTGTTCGGTTGTTGTCCTTGAATGGAACCGATCCTACTGCCTGCGGCCGGCAACAAAGGTGTCAAGCTATTGGAGTCGGTACTGGAGTTTGATCCGGTGCTGTCCGTCTTCTTCTTCATCTTTGGCGACTTCTTACCAGTGTAATTTGTAGGCATCTTCGAGTCCTTCGACTTGAGCTCAGGTGTGTTTGGCCCCGAAGACTTGGACGAGTTGGGTTGTTTGATTCTGTTTCTTGATTTAATAGTGTCCGTCTTCAAAGATATGGGCCTGGGTCTTCCATGAAGCTTCAAGAAGAGCCCGCAGGCATTGCAAAGCACCTGTCCTGTTTCGTCCCTTCTCCATAACGGGGTGGTCTGTGTCTTACAATTCCGACACACTGGACTGGTAATGTTGGTCTTTGTCGTCGTGGTACCGTTATTTACATGTGTCGTGGTCTTGGCATTAGGGTGAACCGGGTTGGGATTCACCGCAGGTGGAAGTCGCTGTTGTATCTCACTCATGGTGATTTTATCTTAAATTTCAACCAGAGCTTTTCTGATATGGACGATAATGAAACGATCGAAAAACAAATCCAAACTCAACTTGACAGCTTGTTGCAGATGTTTGTAACCTTTGGCTCTATTACCTAGCTTCTAAGTATGTATAACTGACTATATTCCGCCCTTTGCCAGAATATTACAGTTAAAATCACTTATCGGTTCAATCCTGATTATCTTCTGATAAATTTTTCAAGAATTTTTTTCTCACCGGACTGGGACTATCTCAATTGAGCTTGAGATATAGCCTTAAATTTGAATTAATTTGCACTGGACTTAATTTGTACAGCGAACACCGACTAGAACCAAAGACCCCTTGAATCTGTAGACAAAGCGATCAATGCTGAACTGAGTAGAAAAATTTTTCACCTTTCAACACAATATAGGGATTTGTATGAGCTCAGAGATTTGGTATGTTTTGTGTAATGTGGCTTATGTAATACTGATAAGGCATTTTGACGTGGAGGCCTACTAGTTACAGACTAGCGTCGTAGGGGACGGCGGAAAGGGCACACAGATTGGTATCACGGTAAAAGTCAGGGTCGTACGGTGTGGCCTAACGGGCAAGCGGACAAATCTTTTGAATTGTAGATTAGGATTTTCAAGTTAGTGGATTACAAAGTTATAGGGGGCACTGATTGTGCGACAGTGTCAGGTGGTGCGAGGTGATACGAGAGATACGCATTTCAAGAAATATTCAAGGGTCACAAATAAGTTCCGCTTTATGGGATATTGTGAGCTAGCAAGATAATTCTATTGTAGTTACACGGTACACTTTTCGAGTAGTAATGTAAAGAATATCCGGGGTAGTAGGCACCTACGTAGAAGATGCTGATGACAGGAAATGAACAATGTCACGTGTGCTGTTAATGCGAACGGTTTTAGATGTTTTCTTGGATCTGGTAGCGCCAGGCGCAAAAGTCTCGTGCTTGACTAGGGAAAGGTGGTCATGAGTGATCTGGGGAAGCCGGGGTGAGGGTCCGATAATGTAGAGACCCAAGCGCGCATAGAGTGCAACGTTTCGTAATCTCCGGTAGGAGTTGCACCCGGCGATTGGTGCAAGGATGTAGTCGAAAGAACACATCTCGTCGACTAGCGAGATGATGGGCAACACACGGTTGTTGGCGGGGGCCATCTTGATAAATACCTCATTTAGCAATATGACCTGGAGCTGCGTAAACCCCACCACGGCTACCTTGTCCGAAGGGTAGCCAATCTGAAGCATGTAGTAATATAGAGCACATGTGTACTCAGATTGCGCGACGGAATCCGTAGACGATGCGCCAGATTCAATTACCTGAAGTGCGTTGGCAAGTCCAGGATTTGATGCAGAGTGCACAAGATCATAGTATTCAGTCTTTGGGCTCTTGTGAAAAGTTTCGTAGATTTTAGGATTCACGCCTCTTATTTGATCTAGCTTTATAGATTTAAAGCCTCTTGTTTGAAGCCTTGTGGCCAATGTTTGGTTGTGTAGATCGAAAATGTTATTGTGGAAGACCACAAGTCTCTTGATTTGCTTGTTTCTGAGAATTGTGAGTAGCACCGGGAACAGATTAGCCACTTTGTAAGCTATGACACTTTTGAAATTTGACAGGAATACTTCCATATTCAGAAGAACATCATGAGTGGATGCAATGGCCACTTTAGCGAATTTCTTGACTAGATAGTCCTTTAAGTAACCCTTCTCACATTTGAAACTTAACAACGGCGAAAGCTTTTGCAATTGTTCAAATACTGCCAAAACCTTCAGATAGTCGTCCACTATGGCTGTCACCTTTTCTTCAAACGTCCCTTCTAGATCTATGTCGTTCAACTTCGCAAATGGATATTCTATGACATGGTCTTTGTTTTCCTTGACCTTTGCCCAAAACTCCTTCCACTGAACAGATATGTGCATCTTATATAAGACTAGCGCATTTTCACAGCTGCTGTCAAAATCAAACTGCTGAAGATTCATCCTTTTTGCAAAATCTGAAACTTTCCTCAAAAGTGAATTGCAAAACTCCTTGATCTCAACCATGTATTCTTCAACACCTTTGTCATCGTATTTGACAGCATAATGAATGAGGTCTTGATGTAATTTTATGGTATTCTTGGTCATATTGTTTGGAACAATCACCAATGATCGCTCGTCTCGGAAGTTTGCGATGAAGTTGTGAATGATACAACTCAATAAGGTACGACCACCAGCGTGTTGTGATGAGTTGATTAAGCAGACATTAGAAGTGAGTGACTGAATCAAAGCTTCCGTTTGACGAGGATATAATTCGAATTCAAACTTAGAAGTCGATGAGGATTTGATATCTACCGAATCTCCATTGAATCCAATATGCATAGCAAAGCTTGATGGAGACTCAACTGACCTGTCATTTAGTTTTCGCTTCTTCTGAGGATATACTTCGGTAGTATAGCCACACAATTCTAAAGATTTTAGAGACACAGGCTCGATTTTCAAAATCAGATTTGATGTGGCTGTCAGACTTTTATTACCACACTGATCGACAGAATTGAATATGCTCCGGAAGAAATCTGAATTGAAGGCACCCTTGTCATTGGAGATTCCAAGAATATATGTCAAGAATGACTTTGAAACACCACTGACTGGAAATCTGATCAAATAATTCGATCTTTCGAGAACTTGATCGGCATCATTTAAAGTGAAAGGGAAAGAAATTATTTTGACATTATCTCGTGAGAATGTGTTTTCTACCTTGACAATTCTAAGCAAGTCAAGTCCAAAGTCTTTCATTCTTTTGTGCGGGGAATACTTATTAGGTTTTACCAATGCAACAATTGCAAGATGATCTCCAGTCTTTAAATCATCCCAATCCCTAGATTCCTTTATCGATACTTCTGCTCGGGCTCTTTGAAGCTTGTGACTAACAATCGAACTGAAGTATTTACTTTTTCCTCTTACCAACACTCCACCATCCTTATCCTCCGACACTTGAACTCTATTCAAAACTTGCTTTATATGATGTAAGTTTGAAAACAAAGCTTTGTAGTGTAGTAACTTTACTTCGCGAATTACGTAGTCATATGGCGAGAAGTAGGAACCACAAGTGGTATTCATAAGTAAAGGGGCCCTTAGTTTTGAAATTGTGTCTGATAAATCGTAAAACTGATCCACTAATGTTTCGTCGAAAGTTCCGAATGCATTGATAAGCTTGTTCAAAGTTGTGAAGTGTAAGTATAGATCTCCGCTTAATATATTGACTAGCGTCTCTCTGTTATTCACAACTTCTTTGGATAGATATGCATGACCAAGTTCTTTTACAAAAACTTGAATTTCTTCCAAAGTGAACGGCCTCAATGATTCACTGAATTGCTCTTCAGGTAAATTGTATATCGATGGAACGTTCAACAAATCTTGCACTTTGTCATGATCTCCCAATCTTTGGAACACAGATCGTTGGAACACGCCGAATCCACCACTAGAGCTTATTGTTCTACATATGGTCGAATTGTTGCACAACTCAGAAACAGTCCTTTTCAATTCTATTGTAGACTCCTTTAGTAAAATTGAGGAACCTCTGAAAGCAATCATATTGGGTACAAAACCAAATATTTCAATCAATGCAACTAAGCAGCTACCGGATTTCAATTCCCTCAATACGTTAGTGAGAAAATGAACAACGCTCTCCAACAAGTTATTAAAATGCATCTTGACATCCTCATTTTTATCTTCAAGCTCTCGGTATGTACCATCGGTCATTAGCCTGGTTAAGCACTTTATTAGTGAGTATGCCCATTTATGCCTTAAGCTATTAGCCTCCGCTCGTATCTTTGAATCCGGAACATCCACCCCCCTTATTTTCATAGCGGTTTTGACTTCAGCGACGTCAGGAATAAGATCCAAAGTATGAGATCCCAACAAGTCAATAAAAAAATCTTCAATTATGGGCTCTGCTTGACTGAAACACACGAGTTCACCTAGAAGTTGTATGCATAATACAGCTATCTCTATATTTCTAGTTCCATCAACCACGATAGTCAGCTGAAGCACTCGTTCTATCAAGTCATCGAATTTCTTCAGATTTGCAATCATTTCATGCACCACATTTCCATCTCCTCTGCGCACACTGAATAGTAGCAGCAATATCACGAGTTCCAAGTGACTATTGGACACATCTTTCTCGAAGAATGGCCATAATACATTGGTAAAATAACTCGAGTTATCAAGCTGAGCCAAGACCTCAGCTTCGTCTTCAATCTCCAAATATTTGCGAACGTCGTTTATAAGTCTAGGATTGAATTTATTTGGGACCCTGCCCTCCCATCGCTTTGATAGGAGGTTTATCTTTTGTTCTATCTCCTCCATCGAGGGTGCAATAACTGGGACTTTGCCTTAATGTCACACACTTCACTAGGTTCGAAGCTCATCTGAGAGGATTCGTGCGGTTTTCAATGGTCGTGCAAAATGGACAAAGCCTGATTTTTCAACTGAAGAATCTTCAGTGTACCATACAGAGACAGTATACGACCAGACATAATGAATAGAGTGGGTCTTCGGTTTCTATCGAGCAGCAGAATAGTAGGAAATGCTGCTCCTGTGAAGATCCAACCATATTTGGCAGCGAAACAATTCATTCCGGACCAAGCTACCAGGTCTAAAGTCAAGAGTTTGAAAAAGAAAGAAGCTAGACTCAAGAGACAAATAATCAGAGATGTGAATAATCTCAAGAAGCATTCGTTGGCTAACGTGAAGTTCCAGGTCGATCCTGTCTTAGGGGATGCTAATAATGCATTCATCAAAAGAATCAAAAACGAGATCTCGGAGCAGCACAATTTGGCCTATGGATTTCTGAGGGAGGAGTTCGAAAAGCTCTTGTTTGGAGCTGAAAAGGCAAGTCTCGACAAGGTGGGCAACAATCCTGCTTTTGTAGAATCTTTGAAAGCCTCTGCAGAGAGAAAGAAGAGTGCGTTGTTGACCATCTTGAACCTCAAAAATACAAACGCTAAAGATAAGAAGACTATGATGATCAAACTTGCCAGAGATGAGTTTGCAAGGGAAGAAGGAGACACTGGTTCTCCAGAGGTACAAGCGGCAATTTTGACTGTGAAAATACATCTAGGTTTTGACCACGTAAGAAACTATTTCAAGGATAAGGCGCATATTCAAAATATTCGCCAAATGGTGCAGAAAAGACAGAGTATTTTGAAATACTTGAAGAGAGACGATCCGGAAAGGTACTTCTACACAATAGCCAAGTTGGGCTTCACGGATGACGTGATAACTAGGGAATTCAACATGGGTAGACAATACTTGCAAGATTACAAAGTCTGGGGAGATAAAAAGTTGGTCAAGCTTTCCGAGAAGCAAAGCCAGAAGGAGCAGAAGATATTGGAGTTGCAAAAGAGAGTTGTTGCCTACAATCAACTAGCCAAAAAGAACCATGAAACAATCCAAAAGGAGTTCTCAAGATCCTCTTCGTCGTGACTTGGATACTCTGTCACTCATGTAAATAGTAGGTTAATTCCAATTATAATATACACTCGTTACTACCATTAAGATTATACAATTTTCTCGCTATAGATTTTTATCAACTCGTCGAACCTGATGTTCTGGGCTTCCTCCTCTATAGTGACAACCTCCCTTTCCAAGCTACCCAACATTTCACCGATATCTTCCTTGGTTTTTTGGCTCTCATCTGCCACTTCTTTGAGTTGCTCGTAGAGCTCGCGATTATCGACTTGAAGCTGGTTGTAAATCATCTTTAAGTTATCCAAAGACCCTTGTGTGCTGGCCACCAATGCCGAGTCCATCAACTCCAGCGAGTCGAGTTTGTCAATCTCCACGGCAGGTTCGCTACGCGTTTGTTTACGCTGTTGTGCTCTTTGTATAATCTCATCGAGGTCATCCAACTTCTGCTTGATGTCCCGCTCTTTGAATATAAGCTCAAACTCCTTCAATGAGTTGCTATGCCAGAAATCTATCACCTGTGACCGTGCGATCTTCAATGCTTTCACCCCCTCTTCAGTGCCTGCTATCGTGGGATAGCATCTGTTGATCTGCTCAATTGATAAACATTTTTTTATCAGCTGTTCCAACGCCTTTCGACACACTAGTTTGAGTCTGTCGTACCGTATCTTCTCGAACTCCTCAGTTTCTTTCGCCGTATCCATTTCCTGCTGTCGCTTCTATCCCTAACCACCACACTATAAACAAGAAGAGATTCCTTTGATATTTTACACAAACATACTTTGTGAGACTTTTATATAATTGATATCCTCTATAAGTTTATAATAGCTCCACTGAAGCATCAATTAAGCAATAAAGGAAGATGTCGGATCCCCGTTCATTGATCGAAAAGGCAGAGAAGTTGTCGAAGCCTCAAGCAGGATTTTTGTCGTTTTTGAGTGGGTCGTCCCAATCGTATAGGGTTGAGGAGGCTACAGATCTCCATATTCAAGCAGCCAATCAGTACAGATTGCAGAAGAGCTTTGCACAAGCAGGAGAGCAGTTTGTTCAGGCATCCAAGCTCCAGGAGCAGCTCGGAAACCATAACGATGTTGCCAACCATTTGATTGAAGCGTATAAATGCTTCAAAGGGGTATCGCCTACCGAGGCCATCAGTGCATTGTCCAAGGCAATTCACATCTTTCTCACACAGAATGGACAGTTCAGGCGAGCAGCAAACTTCACCGGCGACTTGGCTGAGCTATACGAGTCTGTTGGTGATAAGGAGATGGCGGTGAAGACATACGAGCAGGCTGGAGACTACTATCTCACCGATCACGCGGAGGCACTTTCCAACAAGTATTACTTGAAATGTGCCGATTTGAGTGCCCTCATAGGTAACTACGGGAAGGCTATCGAACTCTACGATACCATCATCAAGCAACTGGTGGGTAACAATCTTACGAAATGGAATTTGAAGGATTACTTCTTTAAAAATATATTATGTGTGTTGTGCTTGGGCGATACTATTGAAGCTCAAAAGAAGCTTGAAAACTATAAGAACGAGGAGCCTTCTTGGGAATCCACAAGGGAGTGCAAGCTTTTACAAGACGTCTTTTCTTCTATAGAAGAGGGTGATATTGAGGCTTTTTCGGACAAGGTGTTTGAGTTCGATCAGTTTAGCAAACTAGACAAGCTCAAGACGCTGCTTCTTTTGAAAGTTAAGAACTCCGTAGTAGAGAAGGATGATGATGATTTGCTTTGAAGAAAGTTCTAATAGAATGTAAGTATACATACGATATAGTATCCATATGAAGACATAGGTAATTACAAGTCACTAAAATATTTCACCGAAATGAGGATTTGAAAGAGTTTGGTAATATCCCGTTGTTCTTCTTCTCAAACTCTTACCAAACATGATCATGATGACGAAAGATCCATTTATGACTAGTGAAAGCATAAACATTAGCCACGTTGTTAACAGTAAACCATCCTTGTCTAACCATGGTTGGATAGCAAATGTAAATCCACACCCGATACAGTTCCTGATGAAAAGCATTAAGACCAAACCTTCACTGGCAAGCTTAGGATAGCTATCAACAGCGTAAGCGATGCAAATCGCACCAGAAGAGCTCATTGCAAATCCCAATAACCCTTGACCCACTACAACAGACACTGCCCAGTGTGCGCCGTAGTATGATCCCAATCCATAGGCTAACAATCCTCCAGCATTGAAAATTGTTGGAATTATCATTGCCCATAATCGGAACTCAGGCTCAAAGATACCATTGTTTCTCTTTGACAATTTTATCACTAACCAGTCCACAAATTGACCGCCGTAGAACATACCAAAGAAGGAGCCACAGAAGGCACCGAGATTCGTCAATCCGACGGACGATGCGGAAAATGAATATGGTTCTGCACTGTAGGTCTCAGATTGAGTAGATGTCAAAAGTGAAAGCCACATCATTTGAGCTCCATATATTAATCCACCCCATACGAACGCAGGAAATGATACGAGGAAGAATGGGCGGATGAAAATAGTATACCATGGCCGTTTATCGTTGTATTCCAATTCGAATAGCCTCATTTTCTGCCAGTAAGTACGTTTCTCTATACTTGCATCGAGAGACTCCGTCTTCTCAATATTTTGAGTTGTAGTGTTCGAATTGTCTTCCTCTTTAGGAGCCTCAGATAGCATCGTCTCCCTTGATTTTATTTGCTGAAGAATTTCGTCCTCGACATCCTCTTGAGATGTCAAACGGTCAAAAGTGGTACTTTGCATGTAGAAAATTTGGATCACTATAATAACTCCGAAGAAGATAACTTGAAAATAGAAACACCATCTCCAACTCATCGAGTTCATAATGTAACCAGCAGCCACTGGTCCTAAATCGCTGCCAGCATAGAGCGCAAAGACAATATAACTGAGATAGGATGACAATTCGTGTTTATAAAAAATGTCCTTGATGGATATCTCAACTAAACTGTCCACTGGTGCAGCTGCAAAACCAGCGAGGATGTTGCTCACGTATAAGTAGTTTATAGTTGTAGCTTGCGATCCCACTATGTTTGCAACGATCACAATGACTGTTCCAGCTAAGTATACAAACCTGCTACCCAACTTCATGGAAGTCGGTTGGAGCACTAGGCACCCCACACCCAAAAAGATAAAGCAAAGGGCCGATGAGACATTCAACTGAAAAAAGCTACAGTCAAAAGCTATGGTCCATTCTGTCCACATAGGTCCCAGAAAGTTAGTTGCTACCGCCAAGAGGAAGGCCCACAACCACAAAAACCAAAACTGGCACACCTTTTTCGTCTTTGTCCAGCGCAATGGATCGTTTGGATTTGATGAAGGTTGAGGAACCAAGATAATATCACGCGATGACGACGACTCATCTTTCTTCACGTCAAGAAACCCCTCCATATCAACAAGATGAACTGTTCCGCAGACATTGTCCACCGAGCCGGATTCGACTTCTTTCACCGTCTCCAGGTGAGCATTCTTTGTTAGCACCATATCTAGCCAACTTATACCACCTAATGCTTTTATTGAGTCACTTTTACTAATCTTCTGTTCATTTCTCTAGAGATCATTTGTCGAAAATATACAGATATATACAAATGTAAGATATGATCGTTACATCTGTTGTAAGAGGTATTTCGCTATCATTTTTGTTGATGACTTCGATAATGAGCGGAATAATTACGGTATTACTCAATTTAGTATTTGCTTGCGACTACTCTTTAGGTACTTTTTACTATCAGATATCACTACAATAAAAAGGTTCAGCCTTTTCAACCGAACAACAAGCGAATGAATCGTAAACTATCTTATTCGGTAATATATCGTTAACTCGTATCTTTTAGGAAAAACCTAATGGACAACGATCTACTATAACTAGAAAAGTTTCAAGATAAGAAATTCCCGAGATAAAGATTTTAAAGGTCGAT
Source organism: Debaryomycetaceae sp. CAB 1570 (assembly GCA_031081755.1). Classification (NCBI taxonomy): domain Eukaryota; kingdom Fungi; phylum Ascomycota; class Pichiomycetes; order Serinales; family Debaryomycetaceae; species Debaryomycetaceae sp. CAB 1570. The sequence continues at coordinate 1,372,508 of JARYSW010000002.1, forward strand.
CATGTGTTCACTATATAAAAGCAAGTCTAGTATTACATCGTGCTTTAAATCCTATCAATTAGTCTCTTGGTGATCATTCATAGCTAGTGTACTGTCAGGGTAATAAGCATTAAATCGGACTTTCAAGTAAACGTCATATGCTAGAGCTGGGACTCATTTCCTTTTGAATAATTTCAGAATGAATTGAGAGACCGATTTGAAGAATAAATCATCGTCATAGTCGTTCAAGACAGTCTCATCCTTTTCAATGTCCCTTGCGTCCCCTTCTCTAGCCTTCTCTAACGACTGTACTGATTCAAGTTTGTGGTCCCTTAAAAAGCAGGCGAATAATAGTAATGGGAAACAAAGCGCCAAGCCTACTATACACATTACTCTTTGCACTTCAGCGTAGGCTAAAACAACAGCAATCCTTTCGGGTGTCTCCCAGACGTAAGTTATTATGAATGTTAGTGGCATGGTGTATGCCGTTTCGGCCAAGGTTCCATCGACCCCCAAATTCTCCATATGCCTGAGGATATGGTTATACATGAGGTTGGTCCAAATAGCTCCAGACACGGCGGAACCGAGTGCCAGGCCAATATTGTACGAAGCCAAGTATAATGAAATTACAATACCCATGTACTCATGATTGGTACAAGTCGAAATGGAGACTTGTGTTGGATAAGTGAAAAATCCGGCTCCGAAACCCATAAGACAAAGAGCTCCAATAACGCCATTCTGGTACAATTGTGAATTAACACCGTCGTTATCACCTCTATAATGTACCAAAAGTCCCATGGAGACTACCCAGCAAATAGTTCCAAAAATAATGAACCCCTTCAATCTTCTGAACCTAGTCACAACCAACCCGAGAAGTGGTCCTGAAATAACACTCACGAATGAGTACAATGTTGTTATCCTAGATGCTGCTCTTTGACTAGCTCTCATTCCAACAATTAAAACCGTGTACATGAAATCATTTGGCATGTACCATACCCAATTGATCAAAACTCCGATGCAAATGGCTGCCCAAACTCCACGGTCTTTGAGAAGCTTGAAGGGAACGATTGGAAACCTCGAGTATTTTGCTTCCCAGAGCCCAAAGAAAGGAATTAATACAAAACCGACTACCAAGGGAGCGATTACCCTTGCCTGTCTCCACTTGTCGGCTGGATCCTCGGTACCAATGATTGCCGAAGCAGACACACCTCCTGCAAGTGTCAAGGGCACCAAGATAAATCCGAAGACACAAATTATGAACAAGACCCCAACTACGTCCAACTCCCAGAAGAGTGACTTTATTACCGTCCAAAATGACTGGTGTGTCTTTTTGTATTCCTCGGTGACTAATTTCCACTCTGGAGTCCTTCGAGCTAATATGTGCATGTGGATGAAGCATGCAATCAAGGGCACACATGACAAAGGGAAGATGAAGGCCCAAATTCCAATACAGTAGTTCCAAGAATATTTTGGATACATGCTAACGAACATCTCTGACGTTACCCATGTATTGATGATGAAAGGCAAAGCAGGTATCATGGAACATACCAATCTCCAATTCAAGTTGGAGAAATCTGCCACCACAAGTTGCATCATGATTATAATTCCAGAGTAACCGACGTTATAAATCGCAACACCTGCGGCAAATCGATTCACGTCGTAGGCCTGAGACTCGATCACGGTTCCCATGGAGTAGAAGATGATGGAGACAATTATCATTTCTAATCTACCAAAACGATCAGAAAGCCTAGCAAAGGCTGGCTGCGCTGCCGCTGAAATCACCCCTCTGACAACATTTATTGTGGACAATAGCGAGTGCTGGGAATAAGAGTCGGTAACGTAGGCCTGCAAATAACCCTTGAGGGTTCCGTCAACTGCGTATGCGTACGAAATAAAGAATACAGCAACATACAAGCACACTTTGTGAACCCATGTATTGTATTGCTTATTCAAAATCTCTGCCTTCCTGATACCGATTGACTTGGTGGTCGACTGAAAGAAGCCACTACCAGGAGATACATCTTCTCCGTACTCGCTCAGTACATCATTTTTCTTATCCCTGATGTTGTCTGCACGGCTTTCACTGCTATCCTTTTGCGAGGCATGCTTTAAATCTTGCGATGTCGAAGACTGCACACTTGGCTGGCTCATGGTGTCTGATGGTAAACAACTCTCGTTAGTTAAAGGGGCAGAACTCTCGACACATTATATATGGCAAATTTTCCTACTTGGTTTCTTTCTGCCATCTGCAACTAAACACAATGCGTAAGTCACCCAATGAGACGTTAGATCCTTGTCCTTGTCCGCAATGGAAACGGGTCCTTCAAGGCGATTATATATGCTTGGCAAAAGAAAGACATGCTCCACTTGGTTGCAGATGCAGTACTACATTGAAATTATTTTTACGTTGAATAACTTCAAGTCCCACCGTTGCGCCAAATCGATGCACTTTGCTAATATCGTAGGCTATATTGGCATTACGGATGCGCTTGTGGACAGCTGCGGCTGCATGTGGGTCATATATTTCACTTGAGAGCGGTACACTTGGATTTCACCGGCAGATACAGTCGTAAGAAACACCGTATTTAAACGAATCCCGCGATGAGGTGGTTTACGAGCGAATATGATCTCCGCACTATCTAATCGATCTAGGAGAAATTTTTTAAGTGACCGTTACGGGCATAATTGCGGGTGGAAATATGTAGTAACAGTATACGCAACGGTGTCTTCTATTACTCAACTGTAAAGGTTAATTGAAAAACGTATCAAATGTGGTGACAACCTATATATCATATGCAAATTTAGACAGATTTTGAAGTGTACTCACTCCATCTCTTCACTTCACTAGGAATAGAGATGTCACCTTGAGGCAAGTCGTCGAAATTTGGCTTGTTGACAATCTTCTCCTTCAAGCACTGGGCAAACAACAAGGAGGTGTTTGGCTCGTTGAACAAGGGAATTCCGAAGTCGATGGCATTTCTTCTCATCACGTAGTCCTGGTCCAAGAGATCCTCGGCTCTTGCCTTTGCGAGGTTGAAAACACCGGAAATTTTCTTGTCTGAAAATATCTCACGCAAGGCTCTCTTATCTGTTTTGGGGAACTCGATGACCTCGATGCTTTCCAGAACGTAGTCTTTTAAATAGGTAGCGACGTCCTCTGAAGCAGTGTAAAAGTTATAACCCATGCCAGACAAGGTGGATGCGACGTTGCCTAATTTGCTGTTGGACAAGTCACCACCGAACAATAACCCGCTACCGATTCTAGGAACATGGAAGTTCATCGTTGATTGGATAGATGCCCAGTATGCTTCGACTAAGTTGTCACCGAAACATGCAATTTCACCAGTAGAAGACATTTCCACGCCCAAAAATGGATCTGCACCTGCTAATCTCGTGAAAGAGAATTGTGGTACTTTTGTAGCGACATGATTGTAGGACTTACTCATAAGATCGACTGGAGGTGGTGGATTGTTGATTAAAGACTTCACTGCAACATCAATGAAATTGACACCCAAGACTTTGGAGACAAAAGGGAATGAACGAGATGCTCTAATGTTACACTCTATTACCTTTAACTCGCAAGCATTATCGTCAAGGGTTCCTTCATGGTCATTCTTGATAATTTGCATATTGAAAGGCCCTGATATCTTCCATGCATGAGCCACTTTGTCAGCGATCTCCCTCAATCTTGCAAGAAGAACAGGTGACAAGTTTTGAGGTGGCAACACCAAAGTTGCATCACCAGAATGCACTCCAGCATTCTCCACATGCTCAGAGACAGCATGAACCAAAACCTGACCATTGTTAGCAACACCATCGATATCAATCTCTTGTGCACCAAGAATGAACTTGGAGATCACAACAGGATGATCTCTGCTGACCTTAGCAGCATTCTTCAATTTGGAATCAAGTTCTGACTTGTTATTGATGACGGACATAGCAGCTCCCGATAAAACATAAGATGGACGAACCAACACGGGGAAACCTACTTCGTTTGCAAATCTTTCAGCCTCGTCCACGGAAGTCAACTCCTTCCACTGGGGTTGGTCGACTCCAATCGAGTCTAAAATTTGTGAAAACTTATGACGATCCTCGGCCTTGTCTATATCTTCGGGGTTGGTACCCAAAACGTTACATCCCTGGTTTTGCAAGTCAAGAGCAATGTTTTGTGGAAGCTGACCACCAACACTGACAACGACTCCCTCAGAAGTTTCCAATTCGTAGATATCGAGAACTCTTTCCAATGAAAGTTCCTCAAAGTAAAGTCTATCGACTTCGTCAAAATCCGTAGACACTGTTTCTGGATTGTAGTTGATCATGATAGTCTTACGTCCAGCCTCTCTTAAAGCTCTTGCTGTTGACACAGCACACCAGTCAAACTCAACTGAAGAACCAATTCTGTAAACACCAGATCCTAAAACCATAGTACCGTTTTCGTTGAACTCAACGTCTGAGCTAGTTGCGTTATATGTAGTGTAAAGATAATTGGTGTTAGCAGGGAATTCTGCAGCAAGAGTATCAATTTTCTTAACGAATGGAACGATTCCATACGCCTTTCTTGCGGCTCTCACTTCCAATTCGGTAGAACCGATGGAGATGGCTATTTGCTTGTCAGAGAATCCCAATTTCTTAGCACGAGACATTAAGTCACTGTTGATATTGCCTAAGCTTTTTGCAGCCTCAATTTCTCTATACATATTGACAATGTTCATTATCTTGTACAAGAACCATTTATCTATTTTAGACAAATCGTGAACTTGATCAACTGTATAGTTCTCGTGCAACAAGGCTTGGCCTACGGCCAACCACCTTCTATCTGTTGGGTTTGTGAGTGCATCATCCAAATCCTCAAATACATCACCTTGGAGGCCGATATAGGAGGGGTCTACTTGCCTAATGGCTTTTTGGAATGACTCCTCGAAATTTCTTCCAATAGCCATAACTTCACCGACGGATTTCATAGCCGAGCCAATATCTCTCTTGACATGTTGGAACTTAGACAAGTCCCATCTTGGGATCTTGGTGACCATGTAATCTAATGATGGCTCAAAATTTGCAGTTGTTGATTTAGTAACTGGATTTGGTAGCTCTGGTAATGTGTGACCTAACGCAATCTTAGCAGCAGTGTAAGCCAATGGATAACCAGTAGCCTTAGATGCCAACGCGGAGGATCTGGATAAACGAGCGTTGACTTCGATCACTCTATAATCTAATCCATCTGGTTGCAACGCATATTGAACATTACATTCTCCGACGACACCCAAATGTCTAATGATCTTGATGGCTGCACTTCTCAACATATGATATTCCTCGTCTGACAAAGTTTGGGAAGGAGCGACAACTATGGAGTCACCAGTGTGAACACCCAATGGATCGAAATTCTCCATATTACATACGGTGATACAGTTTCCAACTCTATCACGGACAACTTCGTACTCTACTTCCTTCCACCCTTTCAATGATTTCTCGACCAAAATCTGTGGAGCTAAGGACAAAGATTGTGATGCCAAATTTTTCAATTCTTGCTCATTTGCTGCAAAGCCTGAACCCAAACCACCTAATGAATAAGCCGATCTTACAATGATTGGATACCCAACAGTCTCAGCAGCCTTCAATGCATCATCAACATTCTCAACTGCAATTGACTCTGCAATAGGAATATCAATTTCTTTCAAAGCTTGAGAAAACAAGTCACGATCCTCAGATGTCTCCAAAGTTTTTATAGGCGTACCCAAAACCTTGACACCATATCTCTCAAAAATACCCATCTTCTCCAATTTAACTCCGACGTTCAAAGCAGTCTGACCTCCGAAGGTCAAAAGAATTCCATCAGGACTTTCTCTCTCAATGATATAAGTAATGTATTCTGGGGTAACGGGCAAAAAGTATATTTCATCTGCCAACGAGTGCGATGTCTGGTTCGTTGCAATGTTGGGGTTGATCAAAACCGACTTCTTGTTGGCTTCTCTCAAGGCCTTTATTGCTTGCGACCCAGAGTAGTCAAATTCTCCGGCCTGTCCAATCGACAATCCACCAGAACCGATCACCAATACTTTCGAAACATCAACAAGATTCTGTGAAAAGCCGTTTGAGAACTTCTTGAGAAGCTCTGCTCCTTTGTAGCTGGGTTCTTCAGACCTCAACCTTCCATTGAAGCTTGAAAATTGTCTGAAATGACTCTTCCAAGCGACATAATTATGGGCCCGAAGCCCCAACACTTTTGGTGCCAATCTGAAATTATTGTATAGCATCGTTTGTACTATTGCCACACAACTGGTCTCTTTCCTGGGTCTTTAAAGAAGAAAAATGGACTTGATGTTGGTGGAAAATCGATGTTGAAAAAAAAAAATTCATGCCGAAACAGGCAATGAGTCAGAGCTAACCGCGTTGTTAGATCAGCAAATGGTTACCCGGTGCACATGTATTCCAGTAGCCCATACGTCAACTATTCGCTTTCACCTATGTCAACCAGCTATCCCTTACAAACCCTATACCAGATCTGCTACGTGACACCCAATCAGCGGCTGTTGCATCCAACATTGGTCGAATAACGTTGGATATTCTTCCTCCAGTGCCTTTACTATTCGCTGTAAAGTCATTTTTTGTGCGATTGCGAATTTTTTCACATAATGCCAAAAGAATTACATAGGATGAGCTACATGAGAGAGAATTATTGGCTATCAACCTATTTGTAAGATGTCTTGTATTGGTCAGGCTGATTTGTATTACGACAACGTGGCAAATGTAGATGCGGAACTCAAATACACCATTCATGCTCTACTCACTCTGAGAGGTGATAAGCATTATTGTAACTCCATTTATTAATGCGGATCAAACCATGTGGTTGAAAAATCTATCATGATGGAGAGCCAGTTTTGTGTCACTAATACGTTTGTGTAATATAGGTGTAAATGACACAAAAGTGCAATATCAGAAACTATCTGTAGATGCCGTCGTAGACATAGAACTTGGGAAGTTCAATCTGAAGACACTCTGTGGGAGCATGGCCACTTTAGGTATCTTCGGTAATACCTCACGACAGAGGGCTGCGGAAAACCTAGAGGAGGACTCGTTGGCACGCCAGTCTGACGTGATAGTCTCGACTAATATTACACTGTACGCAGAATATAAAGGATTCTTCATATATGTCATCAGTGCCCTAGTGTTGGGTACATGGATTGCATGGGCGATACTACCGGACGTGATTTTGCGGGACTACTTGTACATAGGCTACTATCCTAACAAATATTGGTCGTTAGCCATTCCTAGCTACCTTTTGATGCTGATGCTATATATATACATCGCTACGGCATTATACAACAAGGAATGCTTGACGCTACCTTTGAACGATGTAAGAAACATAGTTGATGAATATTCGCATATAGTGGGTTCGAACATAAGTGACCCCCGGAAACGGTTAGACATGTCGATTGACTATATCTGGGATGCCCCTAGTGGGGTGTGGGACATGCCTATCACGTTGGTTAACGAAGTACTATACAACGAGGAGTTTGATACTAGCCTCTTTTGAAGCAAATAGGTGTATTTTATGGGAATTCTATAACTTTGGTTTGTATTGTATACTTGGAAATATTTGAAATGCAGTTGTGTTAAGGTGCGATCTTACACCTCGTAGACGTTATTTATGAATTGTCTGGTTTTGTCGTCAATATGAAGCATGATCTGGTGATTCCAAATAGCATCTCCAACAAGTGCTCTGAAGTTAGCGAGAACTTCTTTGAACAAACTTGCCAATCTCAGAGGAGGGTTGGAATAATTGCCTATGCAAAGGACAAATATCGACAAATTTTTCTTTCCCTGTTGATTCGAAAGTCCCCCAAATCCCCCATCGGGATTGCCATTAATGATATTCAACATACCCTCAAATGCTGTCTCCTTTTCTTCATTATCGATTAAGTAAAGCATGTGAGAGCACCAAGGAATGATGAACTCAGGAAGCCTTGGAGAGAGGTCAACAGCTGCACCATTGAGTCCCATACGTCCAATACATATCGCGGCGTTTTCAAGCACACTCTGTTGAATATCGCTTCCATTCAAAACCGGTATCAACAAATCTATCAAGTTGCCGATGTATGGTTTTATCTCATCGTAAGTAATTCTCATAGCCATTTCACCAAGAGCCCAGATTGCATTATTGTAAACAGCATATGTCCCGTAGGTCCTGTTATTAATCTCATTGCCAATACTAATCATTAATGGTTGCAAATATGGCTTTATAGTAACATCAATTATATAGATTGCCAAATCACCAAGTAACGCATATGCTGATTGCCGGACGTCAGTGGTAGGATCTTCAAAGCAAATTAAAAGTAATTCCATCAAATTGATCTCACTTTGTTGAATCAACTCAGCAGAATAGCCATTGAATCCCTGAATCAAGCCATCGATTAAATCCAACGAAGTCACCATAAAGTCCTTTTCAGGAACCATGATCAGCGGGTCAGTTTGACATTGTTGATCTAGAGCAATTGAGTTGGAGAGTATTGAAATGGCTCGTTTATAAACGGGTACCGCATATGGAGCGAAAATCTCCCCCAATGTAGCAGCTATAGATGCCATGCATTCCAACAATGGCCATAAAGCGGTATCATCATCATCCAACTCCTGCCATTTCTGTAAAAGTGGAGGAAGAAGGATGTCCGCATACTGTGGTTTAGCCGACAAGTTTTCGTATCCCATTTTTTCAACGAATGTTTGAACGCAATCGTAGAGAATTATCATGTTCTTGCGTTGATACGTTTGAAAGCATTTTACAAAATGTTCTAGCAAAGGCTCCAAATAGTACTCGATCAAATTTGCATCAGATTCTTCAATGAAAGATGATAATGCTGAGGAGGCAGCTTCCTGAACAATTTTTTTCTTGTCCAATGCACAAGTCACTATCGATTCAAATGTTGGCTGGAAATAGTTTGCATACTGTGCCCCTTCGTGTGCCTCCTCAGCGACCCAAGTTGCGTATCTTGAAAGGGTCCAACACGTAATTTGCCTGACCCTAGCTTCTGAATCCTGCAAACGGTCGACGAGATAAGGAACCAAAGTTGGTAGTTTATCCCTTGACAATTCCATACAGCTTTTACTAATAGCACCAAATGCCAATATTGCTGCTTCTCTCACTGGCCATTCCGGAGAAACTATCTTCTCTTGCATTATCGGTAATGTTATATCTAGAACCTCACCTGGAAAGTTCAATGAGATGATATCAAGTGTGGCCGCTGAACACTTTCTCAACGTCCATTGGTCAAGGTCCAGCGAGAAATCATCGTCATCCTCATCTTCAAATTCGGAATCGGTACCGTCGGAATCAACTTTTGAATCCTTTTTCGCCCCATTTGAAGAGGCTATATGGGTGTCTTTTCCTTTGGCTCGTTGTGGCTTAATATCTTCTTCTTTGTCCGCCACTTCCGCGTCGTCCTTCTCATCAGCAATCTGCATCATGAAAATCTCCTCTTCGGAGTATACTATTTTCTCAAGTAACACAGGTAACATAATCTTCAATCTCGGTTTGAAAATATCCTTGTTACTCTCAGTCTCAGGAGCGGTTGATAAGGCTAGTAAAAACTCACAGGCTTCGAGAGCCACTTCTTCATCTGAATTTTGCATAACGTGAAGACAGAAATTGATCACTCCGTCCAAATAAGGCATTAGTTTGTCAGGGCGAGATTCAAGAATCAACACGAATGCGGAACAGACGTTCTTTCTGACCTCACTGTCTGGTTCCTCTGCAAGTAGGAAAAGCTGCTGTAAGAAATCATCAATGTGAACCAAGAACGATTGAATGTTTAAGGGTATGAACTGGTTCACACAATGAATTGCCAAAGTTTTGACCTTGGTACTTGTTTGTGAGCTTAATATTTTCAAGAAATTCAGTATCATGAAATTGAGCGGCCTTTGTCCATTGTATTCTTGGTCTAAAACTAGGGCACTGTCTTCACAAATCTTCGCTAAGGCTCCCATCGCTGCTTCTTGCGCGACCAACGTATTCTCGCTGCCTCCTGCTGCCAACTCCATCAAATGAGGCAAGCACTGGGGCCATCCTTGAATCCCATACATCGAAAACATCGAGGTAATTACTGTTCCGGTGATATTTCTCACCAAGTTGTCTGGTACCAATAATCCTTTCAATATATTGTCCTTCAAATACAGCCGCTCCATAACGTGTGAATTATCAGACCGCAATATACCGTTCTTCAAGTGCAAACCAGCTGCAGCTCTGACATCTGACCTCGCTGTGCCGTCTAGTACCAATATATCAAATAAATAATTTTCAAACTCAGCTTGAGCCTTCGCTTGATTCAATGCATCGTTGGCTAGACTTCTTTCTTGGTTGTTTAATGATAGTGTCCCTCGAAATATCTCCTTCAACTGTTCCAAAGCATGAGGATCTGCTGTCCACGACATCTCAAACTGGATACCAAGCTTTAAATCTGTTATATTACGACAACCTGTTATACGTCCATCGGAAAGCGTGAGTGAATTTTTTTTTTTATATATAAGATCGGTTTGTCGATGCACACCCATTACGAGATATACTTTACAGCACGCTAGTCGAGGTGTATAGACCGTTATAGGAAATGTATGAGATGTATGTGCAATTATTTATGATATTCTATATTAACTCCTCTAATTGAGCCAATTTTTCAGCAAGTTGATCGAATTTTCCAAGTATCGGCATGAACATTTCATGAACAGGTTTGGATTTTCTCTTTTCAGCAAGGTCAGTTGTGGACAGCGATGTAGGATTGTAGAAAGAGTTCATGCTTGTTAAAGGGGTCACTTCGCTTTCGGAGTCAGTGTTACGAGGCAACTCCCCTCTCTCGTCTAACAGGTCAGCCAGTCCATTGAAGTCTTGGTGCTCGAAGAGCTGGTGATGAGACGGTATCGGATTGTCGTTGAAATGAAGGTTGTCATCCTCATAAACCTCTCTTTCACTGAACTGAAAGCGCTGGATATCCGAAGTGACCTGATTGAGTCTGTCAAGGATGACGGACCTTCGCAATTGGTTGGTCTGGGTACCCTCCTGATCGATGTAGTTGGCGTCGTCTTCATCATCGGACACTATGGAGGAACGGTTTTCAAACGCTATAGGGTCTCCGCTATTCCCTATAGTAGGCGTGTCGGGCGAGAAAGAACCTATTGATGCCGAGTCGCTGGTTGATACAGTAAGCCTTGTGGGCCTGTGTAACATATTTCCATCATTTTCCGTTTCTGTTGGATATGCAATATTAGGAGCAGATTGTAGTTCTTTAGAACCTGTATGAGAAGGAGCAATGATTTGCACATCAGTTTTTCGCTTGTTCTTGTTTATGACTAGTGGTGTCTCCATAGGATAGACATCACTGAGAACCTCTGATGTCCTCTCCTCACCTCCACCATCTCCAATGGAAGGAGGCATAAAGTCATAGAAATTGCCAAAGGGATGGTCGTCGTTAATTATGATTTCCAAATCATCATTTTCATCTATATTCAACTCTCCCAAGTTCTCGAACGTGACGGATTTATTATTAGTGCACTTTGTCTTGGAATCGTTTTGCAGTATTGACGTGTCATCGACACTCTGTGAACTCTCCTCCTTCAAGCTCAATTGCGAATCGGTGCCTGCGGGTTGTGAATCAACTTCAGTGGCACTGCCTTTCAATTGGTTTGCTGACAAAAGGTCTCTCGAAGATTTTTCTAACTCCTCGTTCTTGAAGCAATTGAGCCGGGCCAACCTCTCACCGTACGTTTCGAGACACTCAGCAGGAACAAAACCCATTTTCCCATCCTCCTCATCTGAAAATACCTCTTCATCATGCAAACTTTCTCCTTCTTGGAACTGGGCCCTTCTCCTATGATCGTGACGTTCCTCCTTTGTCATTTTCTTGATGAGCCACCAGTAGTTATCCTCGTCGTTAATCAATATCACCGGTTCATCTCTCGATAAAGTACAGTGCAGAGGATCCGGACCACTGAAATCGTACAAGCCATAGAGCTTATCGGGATCGAGTTCGCGAGGTGGCGATTTTGGAGGTGAAGGGGGTAAAAACATTTCATCATCTGATTCATCCTCGTAAAAATCTTCATGGATTGGTTCCTCTTCCACGAACGTTTCTTCTTCTTCTTCCTCCTCCTCCTCCTGTTCGATACCATCATTCACATTCTCTTCATCAGAGCGCTCACCTCCATCCTTTAGTTGTTGCACGCCAGCTATCCCGACATTGTTTTCATCTGGATCAGTGCTGTCGTCTGAGTCTAGGTCTTTATTATACATATGCAACGATCTCTTCACCATGGGGTTATTTAGCTCCATCAGATCGTCATTATAGTGCTTTCCGAATCGCGTGTAGAACCTCTGCTGCCTCTCCAAGAATAACTCTCCAGCATTAAAAGACGAGTTACTGTTCTTGATGTACAGTAGTACACTTGATTGTACATTATTTTTTGCCATACCCGGGAGCTCGCTATTTATGATCACCGAAGAGCTGCCTGACTGCTGCGACTGCAGCGACCCATTTGACTCCTGAGACTGCTCAGACCGATGCGAGTTTTGCGAATGCTGTGACTGTTGTGACTGTTGTGATTGTTGTGACTGTTGTGTATGATTCGATGACGTAGATGATGAAAATGATAGTTTTCGCTCCAAATCTAACAAGGCCTTGTTAGTGCTCTCCAAGGTGTGACCTTGGGGATTATAGTTATCCATCTAAGCTTGATACCTGACAAGTGCGTATGCCTTTTTATTCTCTACTAATTTTAAGTCAATTTTCTTATTAAATTGTCTTCTGATACTCGCGTTTTTCGTGTAACAAAATTTCAGGGGTAAAAGGAACGGCTTTAGCTGAAGAAGGAATAATGGTTGCCACGTAGGAGGCAAGAATGCTTTATCTCGAAGAAGTATATAGATGACGTAGCTTAAATAGATATGTGGGCCTTCCCAGCCAATTTCGTGGAGAATTTTACGATGTGTGCAACGCAAGTAGACGAAGCTCATTGTGAAAGCAAGACTTGTGCTTCTGCCTCGCGCTCTATTATGTCGAAGGAAGTATTGTGATCCTCTGAAGTGTGTCCCTGCGACTCCAAGCTGAGAGAGGGACCCAACACATCTTGGTGCAAGGCACGGGTTTCATAAATGGCTATTTTCTTTCTAATTCTTTTTAACTGCCACTTCACAGGGACGAGGGGCAACACACCCTCGCGCTCCTCGTAGAGCCTGAACTCTAGCCATGTGATCACTGCAATCCAGTAACCACAGTAAGAGAGCACACTGGCGTATGTAGCGGAGTTTGTCCAACCGAAAATCGCGTTGAAGACCATCCACCAGCCGTCAGTGAGGCCGTTACAGCAGTTGACATGCCACACGCTGTGCGTGATATCGTAAGACCCTGGTCCGCTGCCTGTTTCACTGACATCGAGACCACCGCATCTTCTCACAAATTGCTCGAGCTCCAAGAACCAAACACCCCTGCTCAACAAACCAGCACTGACGATGTAGAGAAAACACGTCAGGCATATCAAAAAGTACTGAAGTGAGAGCTTGTTGCCTCCCTTGTATAGTGCGTAGCCAACGGTCGAGCCGACGCCCACACCCGCCAATATGGAGAGCGGGATCGAGGAAGGTGGTTGAGAGACGCCGATTCCCCCAATGAACACGACAGCCTCAAGACCTTCCCGAAGAGTAGTGATAAGCGGTAAGATAGCCAAGAAATACTTGCTGCGGAACGATCTCTTCTTTTGAGACACTATGGATATTGCGTCGTTCGCCGTCCCGTAGTCGACGGAGCCCGGGGAGGACGCACGCTTGTTCGTGTCACTTTTGTAGGCATCGCCAAGCTTGATCCACCACTTGATCTTCATGATCTTGTTGATTCGAAGCAACCCTACTCCCATGACAGTGATTATAATGCTAGACAAAAGAGAGAAAACCCCTTCCCAGAGTCTCTCTGCGTACGACCAATAATCTTTTCCAATGAAATAGAAGCAAAGAACAAAGACAGCGCCAATGATGAAACAAATAACAAGCCCCAAAATGGCACCCACCCATACATGCAACTTCATCTTCTTCTGTGCGAGGAGCTCTTCGCTGTTGGCTCCTCCGTCGTTGGTCTCATGCGATCTCTGATTGATAAACGACAATAGCACCGAGATGATGATGGCTGTTTCCAACGTTTCCCTCAAAATAATGAAGAAAATTTGAATGGAGAAGTAGTCGTAGACCTCTGTCATCTCTATGTCGCAGATGTGGTCCTTCTATAGCCGTCTAAAGGATTAGACTGATGAAAAGCGTGTTCACTAGATGGTTTTTTGTGATCTATTCGCGGACACACTATAAACCTTACGATGAGCTCGAGAGTAGCGAAGCAGTAGATGAACATACATATTTAAAACCTATACGTGCCATATATTGGGAAACAAGAGCACCAAGTTGAAAATCATACTCTCAAAGGCGTTCTGGGTCATGGCTTGGACACCAACGTTGCTCCCGGGGATAAAAAGCTGCAGGGAATCTAAGATTATCTATGCTGGGAACTCCACCGTCGCAGACAAGCAAGTGATGAGCTTGTCATCGGTCGTGTATGCTCTGGCATTGACGATGTACTTTCCAGGGGGGACTTCGTAGGGGATTTCGACCTCCTTTTTGATGATTTGGGTGCCCTTCTTCACAGGACAGTGGAGATCAACCTTCTCAATTTCCTCACAGAGGTCGAACGTTTGATGTACGAGTCTAATGAACCCATACCTGACGTCTACCTCCACGTATGCGCCGTCGTCAATCGTTTCCTTCAAGAACCCTTCAGCAATGAACGTCAAATTCTCACCCTTAACGGGGGGGTTTGGCTTTAAAACCACGGAATTCAACACCAACACCTGCTCCTCGGAGATATCACACTGAATGATGGGTGAATCACCAGGAACAGGCCTCTCGTCAGAGCCAGGAAACGAGAAGACCATGTGTTGCTGGGCATGCTCCTTTCCAAACCCGAATTGCGTCATTGCTTTATCGACAAAGTGATGTGCCGCTGATGTCAACGAGAGACTGTGTACACATGATACAGACAAAGCGAACGCTGCATACTTACTAAGGGAAACCATGCTCTAGATATTTCAATTGTAATTGCTAACAGAAAGAGCACAAATTGTAATAGAGTAACCTGAGTGAAATGACCTTTATGACTATCGTTTTTATATGCAAACTATACGAGGCTGCTGATAAGAGTAAGGATTGTGAATAGAAAGAAGTGAAAAGCCATGGGCAAAGAAGAGCCTACATGAGCTATAGAATGGTCGATGCAAGCAACTAGGCATCGAGAACAAGATTTGCCGTCATGGTGTCGAACCTCTCTTTGAACATCTGAGACTCTATTTGTAAAAGCTCTTTGTACAATTTATCACCATGCTTGGATTTGAGTAGTTCGACAAGCTTGGAACCTGTGATTTTCCAGACGACCGACTCGTTAACGGTTCTGTAGGATGTGTTTCTGAACTGTTGCGAGCGGCAAAATGTGCCGAAGGCCGTCAAGGGAAGGATACTGGAGTGTAGTTCACGTTCGTGGCTCTCAAACTTGATGACGGACTTAATGAGGCCGGATTCCACAAGGAAAAGGGCCGGGCCGTCCAGGGCGCTGTTGTAGAATTCGTATTCCTCGGGGATGGTTTCCTTTACGAAGAATGCAGCAAGGTGGCTCCAGAATTTCTCGTCCTTGTCTGAGAGCACACCCAAGGTGATCATGATCAAGGGAAGAGGTTGCTTCTTGAAAGAGGAATCCGAGGAGCCATAGTACTTGCTTTGTAGACGCTGCTCGTCACTGACAGTCTTAGCTGCCGCCTGGTAGACTTGCGTGGTTCGCGGAGTCCCAAAATTCATTGATTGACTCATTAGTGACCTCATAGGACCAGAGATCGATTTTTTCTTGATTTCGTGATTTACAGACTGCTCTGCGCTGAACTTCTTAGTCTGGAGTCGTTTGTAGGTTGCAAGAAAAGAGTTTTCACACCATTCTAATGCATAGTTCAAGTTTCCGAAAAGCTTGATATCGTTTCCATTTTCCCACAATCCCGCATCCTTGAGCGCTAAGATGATCTCATCATCCTCAATCACCGAGGAAAAAATCAAGCTTGTCTCAAACACATTAAGTAAGTTGAGTATTCTACGGAATCCCTCGGCCGCGGAGAAGTCTATAGAGTCGACTCCTTTCATATCCAAAATTAAAAATTTGATTGGATTCTTGACATACTTGTCATCGGCAAACCTATCCCTTATTGCACTCTCCACACCCCCAATTGAACCAAAGAACACAGTTCCTTGTAGTTTCATTATACAAATTTGATTGCCCACATCCTTTAAAAACTCTTGCTGCTTCGGGTGACGTAAAACAGTAGAGCGGGCCACGGAGCCTGTGTAAATACCTTTGACAACTGGTCTTCTTGCTGCATCGACAACGAAAGAAAGACAAGCTAATAATATACCCACGAGAATTCCGAGAACGAAATCCAAGGCACCCATAGTAAAAACAATAATCAAAATTGTCCAATGCTCTATCTTCTTTAGTCTGCCCCATGTGTCGAATAATGATTCTTTCAACAATTCGTAGCCCAAAAGATAAATCAAAGAGCCCACCACACAAACAGGAATATAACCGATCACTACGGGGCCTGAAACCATAACTCCAGCGGTAGCTATTGCTAATAGAATACCCGAAAGTCTGTCATCAGCACCAGCTCTGATGAATAAGACAGAGTTGGTGTATACCAAATAATTTTGTACAGATCCAACGAGTCCTGATAACGCATTGGAGTAACCGTGAGCAACAAGCTCCCTGTCCACGTCAAATTGGTCCATTCCAATTGAAACGGCAAGTGCGGGAACATTTATTGGAACATGTAGTATACCAAAGAATGTCAAAGCTAGCATAGAGGGTACTTGTTCAAGAATACATACCCAGTCCACCAACTTGAAATCATATAACTCATAAAATCCATACCAAGGTTCATTATCTTCGACAGCAGGAAAGACCCAGCCATATTCTCTCGCCAAATTCAAATTCCACGAAGGCACCAAGG
The DNA here is from genome assembly GCA_031081755.1 of Debaryomycetaceae sp. CAB 1570. NCBI lineage: Eukaryota > Fungi > Ascomycota > Pichiomycetes > Serinales > Debaryomycetaceae > Debaryomycetaceae sp. CAB 1570. The sequence continues at coordinate 1,389,542 of JARYSW010000002.1, forward strand.
AAACAATTAGATGGAACAATAAGAATATTGATATAAAGAAGAGGGGCACTAGTAATGAGTTGTGGAATCTGCTCTCTAGAATTATCAAGAACAATGTTAGAAGAAGTGGGATTGTCCATTCTAGTAAGGTTATGTGATCGTAGAATAGGTACTTGAAAGTAGGTATGTTATATTCCAATCCACCCGGTAATCTGGAAGACACTTCAATACCTGTCACGACCAAAAAGTATCCAACACCACCAATACACCCCACCAAAATATGTCTTGGAAAGAACCCAACTAAAGAACCCAATTTTAATTTTCCCAATAAGAAAAATACAAGCCCCGTTACTATAGACGATAAAGCATATGTTGTTATCGTCGTTGCTATTATAGCGTCCTTACTTCCCCCATCCATCTTTCTCACAATTGACAACGCCATCGTGTGAAAGAAAGGAGTTACCTCTATCATCTCAGAGCCTATACCCGATTTGAATGCTGAACCGCCCAAAGAGTAAACCAACTGAGACACAATGCAAGAGACATAGAACATGGACAAACCAGTAGGCCCTAGTGAGGAAAAAATCGATTCACTCACCGGAAACATGATCATTCCGTATGACAAGCCATCCAAAATGTTCAAAAGAGTGCCCAAGAATACAGCTGGTAATTTTCCAACAGGAGCCGCTATGTACGTATTGAGAAAGCTATTTCGTTTTTTCGCAGGCTCAGCGACAGCGGGATCCACACCAGCTTCATAATCGTGCTGCATTCCCGAGCTGTAATACGAAGAACTATCAATGTCGACATATTTCTTAGACGTCCTTCTGATGAGTGGTGTCGTTGAATCTCCTGAAGGACTCCATTTGCTGAACTCATATGGTTCAGAAGGATCCGGAGAGTCCTCAAACACACCTCCGTCAGCGACATAAGGGTCATGTACGGAAACAACTGAGTTGTCCCGATAATCGACAGAGTCGTCGACCCCAATCTCCTGATCCACATCGTCTGTAACTCCAATATTGGCCAAGAACGCCGTCTGTTCATGGACCTGATTCCCAGAGTACACCGTTGGCTCGTAGGGCGAATTGACACTCAGTCTTATTCCCTGGCTGATGTAGCTTCTCCCTCCAAACTCAAAAGGGCTAGAACTCGCAATCATGCTGTTTCTTCTACCATCTTGTATCTCCTCATACCCACCATTCTTGTCAAACCCATTACTTGACTGATCGTAACTCATCTTGACAAAGAGAATGTCGTGGTATGTTGCTTAGCCCGTGGAAGATAAAATTTTATACTGGCTGAAAAACATTCACACTGTATAGACTGAAAAATCTCAATGGTTAGAAATATTGGCCGTAGATAAGAAGCGAGAACAGTACATATGCGAAACGAATTTTTTTCAGCTTGCGTGCGTCAAACAACGTAGGGAAAAGGGTGGTTACAGGGACTGGACCCACGTTACAACATGACAGGTGCTCTTTCGAATTTGGAACGAGACGGTCGTATGTTGCTGTGCACATGAAGAATGTGAAAATAAAAAGAATGGATACAAGGACTGATTAGTGTGGCTTCCATTTTTCAGACGAATGTACTCTAATAGATGAAACTATGTACCATACATATCAATGAGCAACCAAAAATGTTCCGAGCGAACAATGCGTTGCAGGCAATTTTGGAACACGAAGCCATTTACACGAGCTGTTTTCTGGAACCCTTGAAAAAAAGCTGGACAATGGTGATTTGCAAAAAGGCCATGCCCACCATCAAGAAAACCTCGAATATGGAGAAGTAGTATATCCTGGACTCTGTCGACTTGACTGTGGCCTGGTTTCTGTTATTTCTAGTCTTGTAGTATTGCAAAGTTCTGGAAAGTCCATCCAACTTTTTTTCGATGTTGTCGATGGTGGCCTGCATGCTCTTAACGTGCTGGATGGGCTTTGCGTTGGGCAGCTCAGGCAAACTGGCCTTAAATGTCTCCATTTCGTTTTCGTGTTTCACCTCAAAGTCCACCACTTTCTCCGCAAAAGTGGACATGTCATTGCTGAAGCAGAACTCATACTCTCCTGAAAGATCTGCAATGAATACAAAATCACCCTGTCTCTCCTTCTCTCCGTTGTGAATCACCTCTTGTCGTGGGTTTCTAATCTCGTAGTCAATATCGAACGATCCTCCACTTTGAACCGAGAAGTAGAAGCTCACCGGTGTTCTTTGCTTCTCTGTTATAATGTGATAGCACTGCTTTTCCTTAGCTCCCAAGATGAACGTCAATGCAGATCCGGAGATCAATTGTGGCAAGATAAACAATGCACAAATCCAACCTGCCAACATTATTCTATTCTACAGCAATATGTGTCAGTTCAAAGTAGATCAATGCCAATGAGCTCCATTTTTCAAAACAACAGACGTGTCTTTTGAGAAAAACTAGAGTCGTGCGACTCTCAATCATATTTTTACTATGAGGTCCATCAATTCGATGCTTGATATATACCACTATGTACAACTATAATACTGTCATGGAGATGTAGATACTACTACAAGTAAACCATGCGGCCGGCTCTGTCAAACCCTATAGCTCTATCCTTTTTCCTATCTCTTCTGGAGGCACCGTAGCGATAACCTACGTCTCCGGACGACGAAGCTGTGAACTTGAACGAGCTTCTGTCTCCCTCATGACGAGGGCTGACGAAAACTTTGTTGAGTTTGACATGGTTCGATTCTTGGTCCTCGTTAAATTCAGTCAACTTGTTCAAGGTCTCTTGCGCAGGCTCAAGCTGGAATAACTTGGCTGCATCGACGGGTCCGAAGGGTTCTGACTCCGAGATGGTCAAGAAACGCTGGTGGAGTGTTTTCTGGGGCGTGGGAATCTCTGTCAAGTTTTCTGCATCTACGGGGGGTTTGTACAATGGGAACATTTTGTACATGACTTTTGCAAAGGATTTCATGTCTTCGCTTATTTTTTGCTAAACTGTTAGTAAATTGGTCCTAGACAATTGTTGAAGCGAGTACCTGGTGTGTGTTTCAGTTGTAAAGTTTTAACCATATGGTGGTCTTCAAGACTAATCGAATTTTATATATATCTCGTCATGTTACGCAGGTTCCCTTCGTGAAACAAAATACTTACTTCTTCTTGCCAGCTCTTCTCGATGTTCTGGAGCTTGATAATTGCCTCGACTCTGGGCATCTTGATTCCGTATTTGTGGGCAACCTCTTGTACATGCATGCCAGACTCCGTCACATCCAGGTATATTTGTGCTTTCACTTCATCTGATATCATTAAAGATGTCCTGCAATGAGGATTTTGTGGAAATGGATGCAATGACGGGTCTTGCAGCGGATTGTTGTAGCTTCTCTCATTGCGAAACTGTTGCCCATTATTATCCACCACTGTGTTTCCATCGGGTACAATGTAATTCGGCTTGTGCGACTGCGGGGGATAGTAGTACTTGTTCCTGTAGTATTCTCCCCTGATGTTCATAGGACCCAACCATTCTTTCAAATGTCTATGAAAGAAACTTGAATGGTCCTTCTTAGGGTGTGTTGGTGGAGCCACCTTAGGCTTGTATTTCTGAGGGTAAGCGAGCCTCCTCTTCAAAGAACGCACCGCCTGTATCCTTTGCGAAGCATTTATTGGCAGTGACGAGCGTATGGATGTCGATAACATTGCCCTACTAAGTCGCTTTCTGTACTGTCCACCGATCTATCTACACTAGTCGAGAAGAATTTTCATCAATGTCGCGACATATAATTATCAAATGTCGCATCAAAGAATCGCGACTTTTCCTGGCTGTTTACTCTTTTTATTTGGATCTCTATACAAGAGATACTTTGGCTGAGGTCTACACTGGTATAACACTGGCACAGTTTGGTCCGATAAAGGTAATCGGCGTTATAGATTGGTATGGACTATATAAAACTCTTCAAACAGAGGATATCGCCATCTAAGGAAACAAGTTCTCACGCGTCAGAAGCAATGATATCCAAACAGAAAGCTATATCCAGCGATGATCCGTTCAACGACAAGAGCAGCAAGACCTTCAGAAGTATCGGACGGTTGGAAGATGATAACAAGCCAGAGAGGCATGAATTAAGGCACTCGCCATTTATTCGAAATTCTAATATATCGAAATCTATGGTGTCGCATCGACAGGAGGAGCTTGACTCGTCCTCGTATGATCCAAACAACCACAGGCTAGCAAATGAAACTGTCCGCTACAGTAAAGATTCTGATGCTGATGAAAAACCTAATGAGAAGCAGGAGGAGAAGACGGTGGATGCTAATATATTGGAGCCATCGGGGGACGAGGAAGAAGAAGAAGAAGATGAGGATGAGGTTACGCTTGAAGTGTTAGAGGAAATGAGTAAGCTTGAAGAGTGGTTCCCGATACTCTCTTCTAATTACAAACTTATAGATAAGATAGGTGAAGGAACCTTCTCAACGGTGTACAAAGCTGAGGCGCTAAACGGAGTGGTGAAACTTGGCTCAGACATATGGCGTTCGCCTCCATTAAAAAAGAAAAAGAAAACGGTTAAAAGAAAGAATCCTGTTGTAGCATTGAAGCAGATTTACGTCACATCATCACCCACCCGTATCTACAATGAGCTAAATTTACTCTACATTTTGACGGGTAATTCCCATGTTGCCCCTTTGCTAGACGTTTTGAGGTATCAGGATCAAGTATTGGCAATCTTACCATACTACCAGCATGCTGACTTTAGAGATTTCTATAGGGACTTACCTATCAAGGGCATCAAGATGTACTTATGGGAGTTGTTCCAGGCTTTATCGTTTGTTCACGAAAAGGGTGTTATTCATCGGGACTTGAAACCTACAAATTTTTTATATGATCCATTCAAGGGTAAGGGAGTACTTGTCGATTTTGGATTAGCCGAACAGATGCAAGGGAAATCGAAGAATCCAAAAGGTTGTCCTTGTCAATCAAAGGATACCATTGCAAGACCCAAAAGATTGAACCTAAAAGCAGCATATCCTAAACAAGACCAAAGACCACCGCGTCGGGCCAATAGAGCTGGAACAAGAGGTTTCAGAGCACCTGAAGTTCTTTTCAAATGTACCAATCAATCTACTAAGCTAGATGTTTGGTCGGCAGGTATAATAGGGCTCTCTTTAATATCGCGAAAATTTCCACTTTTCAACTCTCCAGATGATATCGATGCTTTACTAGAACTCACGTTGATATTTGGAGTGGAGAAGATCCAAAAGTGCGCAGAATTACATGGATGTGGATTTGAATTGAATGTGTCAGGTTTGACTAATTACAACGGCAACTTGGTCAAGCTTTTAAATGATTTTCTACATTACGAGTGGAAAAACGAGGGCTTTCCTGAAGATAGTGTCGTGTTGGATACTATTAAGCTCTTCAGTAATGCAGGTGACAAATTTGTTAAGCCAGACACCTCTGATAATGACGCATCCGGAAAAAAAATAGATGACTACAACGACCACAAGAATTTAATAGAACTATTGAACGTATGTTTTCATATGGACCCAGAGAAAAGATACTCTGCTAAAAGCATTTTGGGCTTACCATTTTTTGAAGAGCTTAAACATGATGACGAAGTTCTCCTTTGAGAAGGAGAGGTGATTGCTAAGTATTTCGCTTTTTATACATAAAGCCTAAAGGCCAACATTCGTGCTGAATATATATAATACATCAATAATCAACTTACACTATATTTTCCAGATCATCACTTCTTCTTCTCTTCTTATGCAATAATGGCATGCTAGGCGCGTCCTCTATGGTTGGTTCTTTATTCCATTTCCTATTGAATTTGCGAATGAGATGTGACTGTTCCTTCATAGATAGAAGGCTATGAATCAAATTACCTTCTTTGTCTGGTTTTGGAGGACCCGGTTTGCTGAACTTCGTTTCGACTGCATCTCCGGGCCCACCCTTGTTGCTGCTGTGTAGAATCTCCAACTGTAAATCGTTGGAGAATATCAGCTTTTTTTTCAACGGCAACGGTGAATGATTCGATATCGAGTTATTTTTGTTCTTCTTGATGCATATGGTGAAAGGCTCGATCTCGTTTTCGTCACTGGTAGCAGACAAAGGTGAAGACCTTCCTTCATTCACTGATGTGGGTTTGGGTTTGGGGTTCAGCTTAGGTGCTTTTCCGAACTCGAGAGAGTAGTCTCGTTTGAAACTGAACACTTCCTTCTTCTCCTTGGGTTTTTTAGCTCTTGCGTGTATACTCAGACCCTGGTTCGCCGCGTGTGTGTCAAATTCGTTGTCCTGCAGCACTGCTTCGTCTCTACGCTGTCCCTGTGGTTTCGTTTTCTTCATGGGCTCACCCCTCGGCGGCGAGATAGACGTCATACGAGCCGGCTCGTATGCGTCTTCCCTCGTACCGTCAGTGGCATCCTCCATCGCAATAATAGAGTTCCGCGGACTGTCTAAGCTCACTATCGACATACTTCTCATCCGTCCACTCGTATTAGCTCCCACGCTCCCCATAGATGTATTGGAGACGAACGAACTAATTGATGACGACCGTTGCAGCTCGTGTGGGAATAGCGGTGGTCTCGCCGTAATGGGGCTGTTCATGTTGGAGCTATCGGCACTCGGACTGAGCGAGCTTGGCTGATCCCTTATCAATTCAGAGGACGCCGACATTTTGTATCTCTCTTATGTCCAGCTATCTTCTGTGCCTCTACACCAGCACTAAGATATTGTATCGCAGCAGTTGTGTTGAGAAAGACAAAAATGGTACACTTTGCATTTTGTGAGATGAGTTGACAATTGAAAAATGATATTCGATGATGTCAGACGAGCATCAAGTGTGAAACATCTCGCTCGAGGGTGCCCTGTCATAGATGCCATGTTCCGGTGACACACGATAGGTATCTTACAGGGTTCTACAAGGCTCGAGTGTGTTGTTGGTGCGATTCAGTGCTCTTATATGTGCTCTACCGATGAACATGGGGTCCTCATATGGGGCCTTCATCTCATCTCGGCACTAGATAAGACACGCTGCCTCCCATATGTAGGTGACAAAAAAGGGAAGCCTAGGGGGTTGCCAGCAGCTCTACGACGATATGCGGCGCGTTCTCGGGTCTGTTTTGTGGTCGGAAGGCGCATTTCATGGGTCCGTCGGACCCCAAAGTCTTCACTGATAAGAAGTGGTCTAAAGCGAGTTTATAATTCCGGTTCGATCAAATTTTTGATATCATAGCAACATCGGCTCCAACGAACACGAGTATTTTACATCTTCGTAGTGCCACTGTTCGAGTAGAGTGTAGATAGGACTCTCCAGAACATGTCATTGAAGAAATTCAACGCCGAATACCAGCGGTCGTTGGCCAGGAATCCGTTGCTCACCAAGCTGATCACCGCGGGGGTCTTAGCCGGGTTGAACGAGATATCTGCATCATGTCTAACCAAAGACTTCAAAGTGAGCGTTGTGGGAAACAAGAAGGTCAAGCATGTGCTTACCCCGAAGCTACTAAAGATGGTGGTCTACGGGCTGTTGATTGCGACGCCGCTCTCGCACCAAATGTACGGGGTGCTCAATAAGGTGTTCAAAGGCCCCAATCTATCGCGGTCCATGAAACTCCTCCAGATTCTCACGTCGTTGAGTACGATCACTCCGTCGCTATCGGCGGTGTTCGTAAGCTGGATCGCTATCATCAACAACTACCACGCACCGGACACCCTTGAGGGTGTCCGGTTACGAGAAGAGTTACACAAGATCAAGGATGTCGTGATCTCCGGCTTACGAAAGAGCTACTTCTCGGTGTTGAAGTCTTCTTTGGTTACGTCGTCCGTAATCCTCGTCATCGCACAGAACTTCTTGGACCCCAATCTCTGGGTGGTCTTTTTCAATTTGGTGTACTTTGTGCTAGGCACCATTCAGAACACCAAAATAAAGAGACAGCAGGCTAAATTGAGAGAAGAGGAAGACTCGCACCCTAAGCAAGATTAAATATACGAATTATAGACTTCAAATATCGGTCTTCGTTCCCTATGTATAGCTGACGATGCCTTAGATATAGATCCCCAACTTCGGTTATCCATCGGATAATTATCGTTGGGTGCCGGAAATAGCAATACAGGACTTTAGATTTTAAGAGGGGCATTGTAGATCTTTCATGAAAAGTGTAGATACTTGGATTATTAGTGACTAGACGATGGTACTTATAAGACAAAGCCTGAGTAGGTTGTTACAGAAGACATTAGGAAGTGTCAATCAACTCAGAACCATGATCACAGCTCAAGCTGTTATTTACTCGCAACATGGCGAGCCAAAAGACGTATTGAAGACACACAGTTATGAGATCGATGACGAGAATTTGGCAGGAGACTCAATTGTGCTCCGTACGTTGGGTTCTCCGATCAACCCATCGGACATCAATCAGATCCAGGGCGTGTATCCATCTAAGCCAGAAAAGACTACAGAACTAGGCACCACTGAGCCATCTGCGGTGTGCGGAAACGAAGGATTATTCGAGGTGGTCAAAGTGGGTGGAAATGTTCTGGGATTTGCAGTGGGAGACTGGGCCGTGCCAGCCAACGTCAACTTTGGGACGTGGAGAACACACGCTCTTGCCAAGGAGAGCCAATTCACCAAGTTGCCCAACCCATCGCAATCGAAGGCTGCCGGCAAGCCGCAGGGTCTATCTGTGAATCAAGGAGCTACGATTTCAGTCAATCCCTTGACGGCGTACTTGATGTTGACCCACTACGTGCAATTGAAGCCTGGTGTGGACTGGTTCATCCAAAACGGTGGAAACTCTGCCGTTGGCAAGTACGCTACTCAGATCGGAAAGTTATTGGGCATCAACTCGATCTCTGTAGTCAGAGAAAGACCTGACCTCGATGCGCTTGTCAAAGACTTGACGGAAGTCTGTGGAGCCACTAAAGTTATTACCGATGCGGAAAATGATTCCAGAGAGTTTGGTGCCACTGTTAAGTCATGGTTAAAAGAGACTGGCGGAGAGATCAAGTTGGGTTTGAACTGTGTGGGTGGAAAAAATTCCACGGCCGTGGCCCGCAAATTGGCTCCAAATGGTTTGATGCTCACCTACGGTGGTATGTCTTTTCAACCAGTCATCTTGCCCACTTCTTTACACATCTTCAAAAACATCACGAGTGCGGGTTTCTGGGTCACCGAGTTGTTGAAGAACGACTACGAGCTCAAGAGAGCCACGTTGGACAAAATCGTGCAATGGTATGAGGAAGCCAAGTTGAAAGATGCCCCATCCATCGAGACCCAGTTCGACGCCTCGCTGTCCACATCCCTCGGTGATCTCTACATCGCAGGTGTCGAGAACTCGAAGAAGGGCAAGCAGTTGATCACCTACTAGGCGCGTATGCTCTTGGCCACTACAAAACTTCATTTTCTATGGATACTAACTCCATAGATGTATATAGCTCAACATCTTGAGTGAAGTCCCTGATTCACTATACAACGAACCTACGTAGACTAGTACACGTAATCTTTGAGCGCGGTATACCGGAGAGTCTTCCTGTACGACACCACTACTACGGATCGTCCTCTCGAGCGGAACAGCCTCTCCAACATCCCGTTCAACCTCTCCAACACAGCTTGCAGTCTTGTGCAACAAATCTCCAAGGCACCATCTTGCGCTTCAACGCATTTCCAACTTCCGGGTACATCGGGGCGTGCAGCGCCCACGTCCTGTCTCAGTACCACGACAGTTCCCAGCACCGTTCGCCGTCTCCTGCCTCCCGGCTCCGTGTTCGTCCGCTCATGCCTCGCCACGCTTTCCTGTGCCTTCGCCCTGGCTTACTTCTCACAGTGCCTGCTCGGTCCTCTGGAGCGAGCAGGCGGCCGGCGGCCATCTCCGTGTGGTCTTTTTGGCGGCATCTGGGATGTGTGCAGGTAGGACACGCCCAGCGCGCTACCGCGCTACCGTACCACCGCCATTGGATCCCGGTAGCGGCCTCCCGGTAGCAGCGGGGCCAAATGGCTGCGGCGGCAGCTCCTCGGCGTCTTCCGACGCCCGATCGTGCGCCTGCAAGGTCGATAACTGCCGATGCTTCCCTCTTCACACTATAGCTGCAAGAGAAAGTTCCGAATGCCTCAACGTCGACCTCTACCGTTCGCCGTACCGCTCACCACTGCCCCCGAGCTCGAAGAGTGGTGTACTCGTCGACGAATCACCGCATCTCTAATACTGCTCTCTCCAGTCTCACTGTCTGCCGTCGCTGGCGGTCGCAGATTAGGCTGAGAAAAACTGAAACGAGATTCCGCACCTGTTTCTTATCAGCAAAACAAAAACCAAAACGGTCTCTATTCCCTCTATTCGATTTTGGATTGGCTAGTAAGGCCATGTCACGCATGGAGGATGAAGTCAGATCGGCAGTGGGTCTGGGGAACAGATGCAGGTGACAGGTGTAGCGTTGGATCCATATAAAATAATTTTGTAGCTATTCAACACTTTTCTTTCAGTACACCAGTAGATCATTATTTAGGGTATTATAGGCCGGAGAGACAAGAGAGCTATGTCTAGAGCAGTGGCGTCTACAAGAGTGTTGATCGAGAATGAGGTGGTGGCGGCCACGGTGATATTCTCGATCGAGAGCGGCAAGATTCTTCATGTCGAAAGACGGGTGTTGGAGAGCAGCGACAGGGTGCTCCGGGCATACAATGTGTTGCGAGATGACTACAGGGACGTGAGCCCGATGGTGTTGATGCCTGGGATCGTGGACGCGCATGTCCACTTGAACGAGCCGGGCAGAACAGAGTGGGAAGGGTTCGCTACGGGTACCCAGGCGGCAGCCGCCGGCGGAGTGACTACGGTGGTGGACATGCCGTTGAATGCGATTCCGCCCACGACGACCGTGGCCAACTTCAACTTGAAGATCAATGCAGCCAAGGGCAAGACCTGGGTTGATGTTGCATTCTGGGGTGGAATGGTTCCCTCAAACTTGCAAGACTTGAGGCCGTTAATCGCGATGGGAGTGAGAGGATTTAAAGGTTTTTTGATCGAGAGCGGAGTGGACGAGTTTCCCGCAATCAACCCGAAATATATCATGAGTGCCATGAAGGAGATCGAGGATCTTCCAACTTTGTTGATGTTCCATGCTGAGATGCAGCCTCACATATCACAAAAACCTTCATTGAGCTTCATGAATGATGAAAAAATGAAGGATATTCATAGTCCACGCAGGCACGCAGAGTTCTCGCTCGACATCGACGAAACCCCTTGTGAATCTGCCATCGTTGATGTTCCGCAGAACAAAAACTCTCAGACAGATGCATTGAGTAGCGAGATCGAGGATTTTGACTTGGGAATGTCGGCTTCCTTCATAAACAGAGCACCAGAACCCATCTGGGGCATGCTATCCTCCGACAGAGGTTTTGCTTCCGAAGAGCACGAAAATTGTAAGTGGCCGCATAACCACGCAGGATCTATCGACCACAGTGTCTTGACCGATAAGCAGGCCTTGGCTTTGGCAAAGTCACCACTTCTAGCCGCAGCTGAACCAACGTTTGGAAAATACGCCAAAATGGCCAACTCACGTTATGCTAAGGAAAGAAAAGAACGCGAGGATGCCTCGCAGAAAGAGTTGGTGAGATCGTATAGTACTACGACTCCTGCATTATTGGCGCAGGAGGATGCTGTATTGGCAGATGTCGATCCAACCTCGTACGCTGCGTTCCTCGCATCCAGACCAGATAATTTTGAAACGACTGCGATAGCAGAGATCATTAATTGCTCATCTATTAACCCCAAAGTACCTTTGCATATCGTTCACTTGGCCACACACGAAGCTGTTCCATTGATTAGAGCTGCTAAAGCTAAAAATCTCCCGATAACGGCTGAAACTTGCTTTCATTATCTATCGTTGTGTGCAGAAAAAATATCCAATTGCTCCACCCATTTTAAATGTTGTCCCCCCATCAGAACTGACGACAATAGAAAGCTTTTATGGAAGGCGTTGAGAAACGATATCATCACCACTGTGGTCTCTGACCATTCTCCCTGCACCCCAGACTTGAAGGGTTTGGAGAGAGGTGACTTTTTCTCAGCCTGGGGTGGTATATCATCAGTGGGATTTGGCTTACCCATTCTCTATACGGAGGGTTTGAAGCTCGATCCTCCCGTGACCTTGCAGGAGATAAGCAAGTGGTGTTCACAAAACACTGCTCAACAGGTGGGCCTTTCTCATTGCAAAGGGAAGATAAAGGCCGGATACGATGCAGATCTCTTCCTCTTCGACACTGAAGCACAATACTCTGTCAGTAATGACGAAACTTTCTTTAAGAATAAGCTCACTGCTTATGATGGAATGCAATTTAAAGGAAGGGTCGTTGAAACAATTGTTAGGGGAAACTCTGTCTTTGCATTAGGAAAGGGCCACTCGGATATTGCCTTAGGTAAGTTGATATTGGAACCTCGGGTCATCTAAACACCTAATTACGATCCCCTGTGAGCAAATTCATGATCAAGTTCATATTACGTATCGCTATATGTATTTAAAGCTAAAGATGATATGTCGAAAAGATAGTAAAAGATTGTAACTAGAGCAAACCTAATCGAGAACAATCCAACTTTATTTCTTCCTTGTTTTGTAGGCTTGAGTTGCTATCCTTTGTGAACCATCTTCGTATTAGATATATCATGGTTCGTAAACTTCTATGAGTGGTGAGATACTTCTCTATGCTGCCGGGAACTCGGGCTTTGGTCTCATCGCACAAACGCATTGCCCACTATAGGCAATCCCTGTCAGATAATATGCAGTAATGGGGCCCTCTTGGACATTTGACTTAACTTAGGGTGTTCATCCTCTTTACCTGAAGGTACGAATTAATCTGAGCGATGAGTACAGCTCTATATGCTGTCGGAAAATGTATTTATTTGAGGTCATAACATCAGTGTCTCCCACTGGTTTGGCAAAAGCGAATGGTGCACAATTGTTGCATTAGTACACTTTGGCTTACACATATAGCTGCAAAACTCAAGCTCGTGTATCTACGAGATATTACCAAATCATAGAAGTTGAATTGTGCTTCACGTTAAATTTTACTTATGGATAGAGCTGAAGAAACGCAATCGTCTTGCAAAAGCATATTGGGAGCTTGTGAACCATAATTGACATCGAAGTTCACTTAAGACCTTCATCGTTTGAACTTAGAGAACGCCGAATCACCATATTTGGCATGGTACAAGCCCAAAGCCTTAATGGGAAACAAGAACTTGTAAGAGGGATACTCGATAGCACAGCTGTGATTGAACACTCCTTCAATATCTTCGAATTTCCATTCTCCAGTCGGTGTTTGGCGCGACATCAAGAGTTTAATACCACGCGTTATGGGTTCCATGTTAGGGTAGTCGGAAAGGATGAGCCCAATAACAGCCCAAGCCGTTTGTACGACTAATGATTGGTGTGAGTTGACATATGTGTGAGTCTCACAAGCCTTCATAGACTCTGACCACCCTCCATCAGGCAATTGCTTGGAGATGAGGAAATCACAACCCTTTCGAACGCATGCAGAATTCAAGTAGCTTAAACCAACCGTACTGAGGGCTTCTAATGCAAACATGGAGGCATAAGTATGGCATATGCCCCAGCATCCGTACCACGATCCATCAGTTTTATTTTGTGCACCTACAATATAGTCAATTGCATTTTCTATTGCTGTTCTTATCTCATTAGTCCTATGATCAGGGTAGTACTGAGAGAAGTACGTTAAACCAAGAACGGAAGAGTCGGTACATTCAACATATGGATATTCTACCATAATGTTGTTGAATACCTCAGCTGGATTCAATTTTTCGAGTAAGGTCGTTGCCTTAATCCTTTCATAGGTTGCAAAGGAACCAAATTCAAATCTACCAGTATTCTGTATGCCCAATAAGATCTCCACTGCATCGTAGAGATTTTCTTCCTTGATAGCATCTTTGACATCGGCGAAATAAGGTGAGTTCCTAACCATGATGATTGCCTTCAATGCCTCAGCAGTGCAATCACTGACTGTGTAGCCTTGTTCTTTAGTACTGAATGGCCAAGCTCCCTTCCTTTTGTCTCTGAAACTACCTTTCACACACTCAGTGGTGAATTGCGACCTGACTAAGAAGAGATATCCTTTACGAATCGTGTCATGGTATTTTGGAAGCTCTGCTAATCCCGCCATGAAAAAGTATTGTACCATAAATGCGGCATCCCAAACCTGTACGCCATTAGTACCCATTACAGTCATTCCCTGTGGACCGTGAAACAATACATCATTCATTCTGCTCTTCAACCCACAAAATACCTCCGAGTCACCACCTCCTTCGTGATATGCAACTACCATGTTGAATGCAAAACTCACCGGTGCGATACAAAGATACTCTGTATTTATACACTCTTTTTTTATAAGGTCGTATATCTGGTTGCTTGTGTACTTCAAAAACCACTGTGGTCTTAAATACTTTTCGTATTTTGTGAGGCACCAATTCAAGGTGTCTAGTATCTTAGTGTGAGGATAGTACAAGTCGATGCCGCAGACTCTATTCCTGCACTTCGAGAAATCGATGTCTTCGTATGGGAGCTGCGAGGGCAAATAAATCTCGTTTCTTATTTGCTCCAACAAAGGATCTAGCTCACAATTTACTTTGTTTGAGGACAAATATCCCAACGGCAAATAAATTGCCCGCGTGTGCACCCACCATCTGCCAGGATGAATAGGCGCTAAATACGGCAAAAGCCAAAGTTCAGGTGGTGCTGGATTTACACCTTCCCACTTGTATAGATTTAGCACAGACAACCACGCCTTTCCCCAGTGTGGGTTCCCTAAAGCACCACCTAACCTATGTAGTGTTTTGCGTGCTTTAACACACACCTCATTGTCGGCAGGTAATCCCAAAAGACGAAGACTGACATAATTCATTGTCGTTCCAAAGCAAGTTGATTTGTCAACAGAATGAAGCCCCCAACCCCCGTCAACGGGATGTGCAGTGTTCACTAAGTATCGTATCATCTCTATCCGATAAGCTTCGGGGATCTCATTGTGAGAAAAGTAGTTGGCTATGATGTATCCGATGGTCATAAACATGGGACCTTTGTACTGGCATGGGAAAATACCACTCTCCTCCTGAAGTAATCCAAAAAACTCTCCTCCCTTTTTAGCAGCCTGAAATGGTGTCAAAATCTTCTCTGGCTCAGGTTCTTCGAAGTCCTCTGTCTGAAGTAAGTACTTCACAAAAGACGACTGCGGTTCGGACTTACACTCCTGCTCCAGTATGTAGTGCCATGTTTCTCTACCCAATGAGTCTGTACGAAGTCTCCACTGCTTCGGATTTGTCTTTGGAAGACCAATTGTATCCGAATAGTACATAATGGCTATTTATCTTCGCAATTTGTTAGAATAGATCTTGCACTCCACGAATGCAATAGTCTAAATCGTCAGCACTTGAACGATCACGAGTTTATATTACACAAAGCCGCTCCATCAATTTTTCAATTTTTGTCACTCGCACTACCTTGTAACTCATCAAGTACTGAAGAAAATGGTCAAACTCTAGAGGAAGTAGTGCATCAAGCTTCAACAAGACTCTATTTGCTTTATTATGAGCAAGAGAAAGGTAGATGACACCTCTCTTGAGGGTTTCACTGCACCTGCAAAAGTTGAGGTAGACACAAAGACAAATGTCGGTTCTTTGGCAGGTGAAGAGGAGGATACATCTTCAAGCGAAGAGGAAGATGCCGCACATGATGAGTCAAATAAGTCTGGAAGACCACCAAGCAAGAAGCAGAGAAGATACTTATCGGCACAAGAAATCCAAGTTGCCCGTGAAACGGCTGAGTTATTTAAATCCAATTTGTTCAAGTTACAGATAGATGAACTTATTCAGGAAATTAAGCTCAAAGAGAGCCATGTGGAAAAGATAGAGAAGGTGTTGCACAGACTTCACGATTTAATCAATAAGATTCCTGCCACTCTGCAGATGAATCTAGCAGAAGCAGAGAACAGTCTCAAGTTGAAAAAGATCACGATTCCATTCCCCGATCCGAAACCCACCAAGGTGAACTATTCTTTCGCATACCTCCCACCTGAGGATGTATCTTTGGTGGGATCATTCGGATTGAAAACAAGGATATCACTGAGTCACAGGACGTCGGTAGATATTGCGTTGACGATGCCTCGAGAGCTTTTCCAACCAAAAGATTATATGAATTATAGAGCACTTTATAAAAGGGCTTTCTACTTGGCACATGTAGCTGATAATCTTATTCCGCTTTCCAAGAAGAACAATTTGCCAATTAAGGTCTCATATCACTATCTAAACGATGATGTTTTATGCCCAGTCTTGAAGATTGAGAGTATTCAAACTGATAATCCTGAGGACTTGATATTCAGCAAAACTAAAATCACTGTGAATTTGATTGTGGGCTTTCCTTTTGGCGTTTTTGATTCGAAAAAGATGTTGCTCGATAAGAACTGTATTAGGGTACAATCTGATGCAGAGGACTTACCTGCTACTCCTATTTACAATTCATCTATCCTTTCACTGACATCATACGAATATTATCTCAAATACTTGTACACAGCCAAGAAGTCTGCGGAATCCTTCAAAGATGCTTGTATTTTGGGAAGGTTGTGGCTCGAGCAAAGAGGTTTCGGTTCTTCTTTCAGCAAAGGAGGATTTGGACATTTTGAGTTCGCTATGCTTTTAAGTGCTCTTTTGAACGGTGGTGGTTTAGAGGGCAACAAAATACTTCTACACGGTTTTTCTTCATACCAATTATTCAAGGGAGCTGTGAAATATTTGGCTACCATAGATTTATCGGCGGGTCATCTCACATTTTCTAGTTTGATAGGGGAAAATTTTACCTCCAAATATGTTCCCGATGATGGTTTGAAAGTTCCAACAATTTTTGATAAAAATTCTAGGTTGAACATCTTGTGGAAGATGTCCCACTCGTCTTATTCTCATTTGCAATATCAAGCTAAGGAAACATTGCGGTTGTTGAATGATGTGGTTAAGGATAGATTCGACAGCATATTGTTACAGAAGTCAGATTTTGATCCTATGAGATTTGATTTGGTTTTGAATCTTTCTGTACCAGATGAAGTTTACGAATCCTTTGGGGCTCTAGAAAAGGTTGCATTTATCACATTTGAGGCATTCTTCAAGAACAAGTTATATCTCATATTAAAGAAAGCACTTGGTGCCAGGGCCAATTTGATCCACATAAGAAATGAAAAGACAGTATCTACATATCCTTTGGCTAAGAGGAAAGCAGCCTCTTCTTCAAACAGTTATGTCATTGGAATCTGTTTGAATGCTGATGAGTGCAATAAACTAGTCACAAGGGGCCCAAGCAACGATGACGAAATTGCAGGAAAAGAGTTCAGGGGCTTTTGGGGTCCCAGAGCTTCATTAAGAAGATTTAAAGATGGTTCAATACTGCATTGTGTAGTATGGAAAGTGGAGAACTCTCAGCCTGTTGTTCTTTCAGTCATAAAATGTGCACTTGATCTACACTTCAGTAGGGAAGTTTCACTGCATCTTGTGAGCGATATTGAGCATTTTCATAAAAGGTTACCGACTGCCCTTCTTCCTTCTGTTTCCAACCAGACTGTTACATCGCTCACTGGATTTGTTAACTTAAGAAATAGCTTTGAATCACTCTCTAAGTTGCTTTCCACCATGGATCTCCCTTTGAGCATAAAGGCAATACTTCCAACTTCCACTTCTTTGCGGTACTCGTCGCTTTTGCAACCTGTCGCATTCGCAGTGTCAAATCCGGACTTTTGGAATGATCTTGTCTTACAATTTGAGGTCTCTGCTAGATGGCCAGATGAACTAAGCGCACTAGAGAAAACAAAAACAGCGTTCTTAATTAAGATGAATGAAGTTTTGAATAGCGAAACAACTTACAGAGCATTTATTACAAAGGATGACTCAATACCGTTCAATGAGCATATTTCTCTATTGAATATATTGACTCCAGAAGGATACGGATTCAGAATAAGAGTTCTCACCGAAAGAGATGAGGTGTTGTATTTGAGGGCAGTGAATAATGGAAATAAGCAGAAGGCAATACTACAAGACGTCTACTTGCAATTCAGTCAAAAATACGTGGGTGCAGTTAAACACACTAGAACAGTAAGCAGTTTGGCACATCATTTCCCTTACTATTCACCAACAGTCAGACTTTTCAAAAGATGGTTAGACTCACAGCTATTGTTAACACACCTAACTGATGAGTTGGTAGAGCTATTGGCATTAAAGCCATTTGTTGATCCAGCGCCATATTCCACTCCCCAGTCTGTAGAAAGCGGGTTCTTGCAGATATTGAACTTTTTAGCTAATTGGAATTGGAAAGAAGATTCTTTGATTCTAGATTTGGCTAAGGCTGCTGAAGATCCCTCTGATGTGATAATGTCCAAGTTATCGGACAGACTATCTTTGCAAGCTCATCAAATGATAGAGCAGAATTTCAAGAAAATAAGACAGGCTGACCCCAGCGGAATCAAGACTCAGTTGTTTGTAGGGTCGAAAGACGATCCGTCTGGTATATTATGGTCGAACAATTTGATATTACCCATTTCTACCAGGCTCACCGCCTTATCAAGAGCTGCGATAAGATTAGTCAAGGAGGAGGGATTGAGCGAGAATACACTAGATTTGATTTTCACACCTGCGATCAAAGACTACGATTTTGTCATCAACTTGAAATCGGCAAATCTTGCTATTTCCTCTGGTATACTTCCATCAAATGCCTACAAGAATTTAGTGGGTGCTGAGACGAGCTTCGAGGATAACATTGCAAACAAGTACGACCTCATTTCTTGTTTCTACAGCGAGCTATCGAAAAAGTTTTCTAATACAATAGTTTTCTCAACTAGAAAGTTTTCTGGACTACACTCGATTGACTCGAGAAATACTACTGTCATTTGTGGGTCCTTCGTTCCCTCTTCATTGGGAAAGAAAAAGTTTAAGGTAACTATGGGGTTGAATGTGAAACCTTTGGAAGAGAATCCAGAAGAAGTCATCATTAATAAAGATGCGATTCTTGCGCAGATTTCAATGTTAGGCGGAGAATTGGTCACCTCGATCCAGATGAACAAGAAATAGGCTATAATCTGTATATATACATAGTAATACTGGCCAAGTCGATATTATAGATTTGGGTCCTGTACACAATAGAAAGAATGTTAAGATCTGTTTCTATCTGTTTAGCTAGTATTACCAACCGAATTGAAAAGGAGATGTCAGAGGACACGAATTTTGATGCAGTGGTTCGAGATTTTGATACCAAAATCTATCCTTCCTTCGAAGAAACAGTGATTAACAATGAGTCTGTTCTTTACAAAAGGAAAAAATTCTTCTTACAAGATCTCAGAGGCTCTATCAAATACTTGGGCTTTGTTTTAATCGTGGTGGTATATTTGCGAGACCAGTCCATGCTTCGTTTGATATACAGAGCTTTCATACAATACACACTATCATATCCTTATCCCGAGACTGCACAACTAACATTGACAGAGGAACGAAAAACCACATTATCACGGTTTTTTATGGTGAGCGTTTGCATTTGCAACGGCTTTTGTCTTGCCATCCATTTGATCTTCGGTAGCTACAGGAAAAGCCCATCTCCAGATGGCTACTTGCATGGAGCAGTCACTGTTCAATTCATTGGCGAGCGTCTTCCCTTTTCGAGGTTGGAGTTGATATTGCTAGATGTGCTCATCCTCTTCGTCCAGCTTGTATTCCACAACATAATGTGCACGGTGGATGATTCTGAAGTGCTCAACAGCAGACCTCGGTTGTCACAGCAGGACTTTGAGATGTTGGGTAGATCAGGCTTGGACAGTGACGGCTACAACGGAAATGTTGATTTAATTACCATTGACGTTTTTGCTGCCTTTTCAAAACTTTTCAAAGAGGCTAACTCCATAACGAACTCAATCATGACTTATCCCATATAGCATAGAAAGATCATATTTGTCTCCAAGCCTTCACTATCGTCTCCATCCACCTTTGTTACTGGGGTCTTACATATAATCACGTTGTTATAATCACGTGTCCAGTGCGTTAAAAAATTTGTCCCGATGCTTCAAGAAGAGATGGAGAGTTTACAGTAACAGTTTGAACCAACATTAGCACCCGTCATGAGTAGCAATATTGTCGGTATTGAGTATAATCGGGTCACGAATACAGCTTCCACTGACTTCCCAGGGCATTCTATGAATGAGGATAACGCATGGGATATCGAGAAGTTCAAAGAGACATTTGAAATAGATATTTCATATATAACTGAACGAACAGCAAATTTTGACTTAGTTCATATCGATACTTCCATAGCCAATGCATTCCGCCGTATAATGATTTCTGAGGTTCCCTCAGTTGCAGCAGAAACGATCTATATCTTCAACAATACATCAGTGATACAAGATGAAGTATTGTCACATCGTATTGGTTTAATACCGCTCAAGGTGGACCCGGACTTGTTGACATGGATCGATCCATCCCAGGATGATGAAGAAAAGTTTACGGATGAAA
This sequence comes from Debaryomycetaceae sp. CAB 1570, assembly GCA_031081755.1. Taxonomy (NCBI): domain Eukaryota; kingdom Fungi; phylum Ascomycota; class Pichiomycetes; order Serinales; family Debaryomycetaceae; species Debaryomycetaceae sp. CAB 1570. The sequence goes on from JARYSW010000002.1 coordinate 1,410,009, forward strand.
ATACTATTGTTTTATCGCTAGACATTTCTTGTACCAAAAATCCTCACCCACCTAAAGGATCAACCGACCCGAAAGATTTGTATCGTAACTCGAATGTTTACGCAAGAGATTTGGTTTTTGAGCCACAAGGACGCCAAATAGAGATCTTCAAAAACAACCCTGTGGTTCCCACAGACCCAGACATCTTGATAGCAAAATTGAGGCCAGGACAAGAAATATCTTTGAGAGCTCATTGTATCCTTGGAGTTGGAAGCGACCATGCTAAATTCTCCCCTGTCTCAACTGCCTCCTACAGATTGATGCCAGTGATTGACATAGTGCAGCCAATAAAGGGTGACTCTGCAAAGAGGTTCAAAAAATGTTTCTCTCAAGGAGTGGTCGAGATTGATGAGAATGATGAAGCAGTTGTCAAGGATCCAAGACGAGACACAGTGTCAAGAGAGGTTTTGAGGCACGATGAGTTCAACGGCAAAGTGAAACTAGGAAGAAAGAGAGACCATTTCATTTTCAATGTTGAGTCTACGGGCGCAATGTCACCGGAAGAGATATTCTTCAAATCAGTGAGGATCTTGAAAAATAAAGTTGACTACTTGAGAAACTGTCCAATTGGTCAGTAGATACCTTGTTAGCATGTGTACATTAAAAGCCATCGTGAATGTGAAACTCCATTTAGATTTTTCTCCGTACTTACAAGTTTGTTTATCAGACAAAATATAGATTCGTATATGAATTTAATTATAACATTTAATCAGAAGTGAAACTAAAAAAAAAATTCAAATCATTCAACGTGTGAGACTTCGGTTTTCTCGTTCCATTCTGGATTAGTGACGGCTAATCTTTGATGGCGATACAACGGTTGCAAAGGTTCAACCTTTTGACGCAACACGTTTCTTTTGAAGGTATTGACGAAGTCTTTCGTCTGCCAAATAGCGTGTTCAGTGGTACTTACTGAGAATACTTCGTCCAATTCTTCCAATGTCAATCCCTTAGTTTCTGGTAAGAACCAAAGTACGAGGAAAAATCCCACCATGTTCCAGGCGGCATAGAAACCGAAGGCACCTTTGGGAGTAAATGCAGACACAAGTTTAGGCCATGTAAATGCCAAGATGAAATTGAAGAACCAGCAGGTGGCCGCTGCAAAACTCATTCCCAAGTCTCTAATGTACAACGGGAACGCTTCTGCAGAGTAGGTGTAGGGCACTGGACCCTCTCCGGAAGAGTAGACACATGTAAAAAGGTATATTCCGGTGATGATCACACCCAACCTCGCACTCCGGTTGCCTTCAAGATCGATGAAGAAACCACCCATAGTCATCAACAAAAAGACGCACATAAGCGGGAACGTAATCAATAACAAGGCTCTCCTTCCCCACTTATCAATGGTTATGAAAGCAGGGATGGCAAAGGTGAAGTTGATCATTCCGAAACCCCATGATGCAATTAAAGCACTGGTCTCACTGAATCCAGACTGGACGAAAATGGAAGAACTGTAGTAAGCGATAACGTTAATTCCACAAAATTGTTGCATAAACATGGTAATCCATGCCCCCAAAGCACCGTTCCTGTTTCTTCTGATTGAGAACATTTCGTAAAGTCTCTTCCAGGTGGGAGCTCTGTATGAACCTTCTTCCTGTAAGAGCACGAATTGGTAAAAACAATCTCTCGCGGCTGCAATATTCTCACGACGTAATTGGCACAATGATTCGAACGCTTCTTGATGTCTATCTTTACCCATCAACCACCTGGGTGACTCTGGTACGAAGGGCACTTGGAACAAGACGATAATGGCAGGAATGCAAGCGGAGCCTAGCATCAATCTCCAGTTGATACCAGAATCTATAGAATGGCGCCCAACATGATAAAATGCCAAACTGGCTACATACCCAAACATGATTCCCACGGCTGTGAAAAACTGCCACAACATAACCAAGGCACCTCTTATGTGCTTTGGGGTACATTCAGCGGCGTATGCGGGTACTGTTGCTGACTTGATACCGATACCAAATCCCAAGAAGAATCTAGCAATGAAAAGATGCCACCAGGTGTTCACAAATCCCTGCCATATACAGGTGACGGCTGAAACAACACAAGTCCAGAAGATAACCCACTTACGCCCCACAGCTCTGTTACAGATATCTGTAAACCAACAGGCAATAACGGACGCAGCCAAATACGGAGCTCCGTTGATCAAACCTTCAATCAACTCAGGCTCCGCCAATTTGTCGACACCAAATGCCTTAGGATAGAACAAAGTTGCACCATTCACCACAGACTCGTCCATACCCTGCACTGCGGCCGCCATGGACCCCAACGCAATAACCTGCACCAACTTTTTCGGAATGTGCCATTTTTTGGTCGCCTCCAAATTCAAGTTAATCTTCTCTTCCTCGGACAAAAAGGGCATGGAGTTGAAGTCTTCCGGCGATCTGGCCAACGCAGCCGCGTGCGCAAAGAGCTCCACGTCCAAACCGTGCTTGCTGGCATAGTTCCTACCCATCTGCATCACCTGTTTCTCGCTGTACTGGGTCAAGATATTGCCATGCTGGCTGCGTTCACCCATCGCCTTATCCGAAAACATCGACTCCGCGTCGAAGATATTCTTGTGTTTTTCAGTGCTGGATCCTGACGACGTGTGTTCGAATAAACCATCATCGTTGGCCACAGCTCCGGCCGGTCTCTCAGACTCAGATTGGGTTTTCGACATTTTTCGCAATACCCTAATATATTTCTGTCTGCGAAAAGTGCTTTCAGCGCGGATTCTTCCATCTAAATATGGCGGACCCAAATAACATAGTGATCATCTAATTCTGTTTCTGGCCTGGCCGGAACAAGGTTATACACGCTGTAGACAGCTTATCATAATGAACCCACCATAATATTTGGTTAGGGGCCCGGGTACTCGTACGTGATGCATGATATGATTCTTCATGGGTGAGCGTTTGATGTAAGTGTTTCGTCCACCTCCGGTGGGGCCTTGTACTCTGTGAGGACCACTGAGCAGCAACGAGAGCATCAGGTCAACGACAGGAGCATCATGTGTTGCTGGTCTGAGGTTGGAGCAAGGTCTCGTCGCACGACGAGACCGTTGCTTCCAAAAATACTACACAGCACACTTGAACGGACTGGCAAGACGCGTGCATGTAGTATGTGGACGCCGGTGCCTAGTTCAGCTTAAATCGTTAGTGGTGGGGTCGAATACAGCGGGCAACGCGAGGAAGCTTGCCACGAGGTTACCCTTCCCGCACGCGGAGACTTTAGTTTGCCTCGACTTGGTAAATGATGTGCTCCAGCCGACGCTACGGCTGGAGGACACCGGACACCGGACTGCGGGGCCTGCGGGGCCAGTAAAGCTAAGTTGTGTGATAGAGAACGGTTTAGTCTCTGACGAAACCGTTTCACTACTGCTGATAATCTTGCGCTCCCACCATCTGCAACACAGTCAAGCTCGGCTTGGCTTCGCCTGGCGGTGAAACTGGGGTGCATGATTCTCCGAACAATAACTGGTTGGCATTTTTCCCCACGCAACAATAGGTGCCGGCCATATTTTCGAGCAACCCCTCTACCAAAGGTTAGAGATATAGGTACCTTGTAGCTGTATATGCATAATAAGCGTATCGAGTCATCTACTGCGGGCTGTTTCATCAAGCAATCATAAGTTGACACCCATCACTGACTAGGGTGACCAATCAGCGTGGGTGGCTACTCCGCATGCTGGAATGCAAGGCACCAGCAGATGCGAATTACAATGTCGGTTGCGAGCCCGCGATGTGGAGTGCGTGTGGAGTACTCGTAAGTTGCCGTCGCACCTCCGGCCGGCGCCCCGCTTACATTATTTCTCCTCGTGTGGACGAAGTCACAGATCTCTTCCGGGCGCCGTAATTCAGATCTCTGCCAGGCGTCTAGTGTATGGAATAACTAAGAACCTGGTATGCCGTTACGGGACGACCCAAAAGAATCTAATCCTGCACTTCTTCTTACCTTGGCGATCATCCATAGCATAGACGGGTGCCGGCGATATCGTTGCTGTCGGTGACCAGTAGTAGCATGGATACAAGGTTCGATTGTCAGCCAGCGTCACAATCTATCGTTTGATTGTCCCAGTTCTTCCGACGGATTTACGAAATTGCCACACTGCACAGCTGGGCTGATACGTAGCTGCGAAATCACTCGATGTGTTCGACTGAGGTCTTCTCTGTGAGTTCCTGGGCGGTGACGGCCATTCTGCGTACAGTGTACAACGGCGGAAGCGGCTGTACGGGCATGCGGAGAACGTATTTCTTGAAGTTGTTGATGAAGTTGGTCGTCTGCCATTTGGCGTGCTCAGTGGCACTGACTGAGAAAACCTCGTCCAACTCCTCCAACGTCAAGCCCTTGGTCTCGGGCAAGAGCCATAGCACTAGGAAGAACCCCACCATGTTCCATGCTGCGTAGAAGCCGAAGGCGCCCTTCTCTGTGAACGAGTCTCTGAGCTTGGGCCACGTGAAGGCCAAAATGAAGTTGAAGAACCAGCAGGTCGCGGTTGCAAAACTCATTCCCAAGTCTCTAATGTACAACGGGAACGCTTCTGCAGAGTAGGTGTAGGGCACTGGACCCTCTCCGGAAGAGTAGACACATGTAAAAAGGTATATTCCGGTAATGATCACACCCAACCTCGCACTCCGGTTGTCTTCAAGATCGATGAAGAAACCACCCATAGTCATTAACAAGAAGATACACATAAGTGGGAAAGTTATCAATAATAAGGTACGTCTACCATACTTGTCGATGGTCTGGAATGCAGGAATGGCAAATAAGAAGTTGATCATTCCGAACCCCCAGGATGCTAACAAGGAATCGATCTCGGTGAATCCAGACTGGACGAAAATGGAGGAACTGTAGTAGGCGATAACGTTGATGCCGCAAAATTGCTGCATGAACATAACGACCCAGGCCCCTATGGCACCATTCCTATTTCTTCTAATGGTAAACATTTCTTGAAGTCTTTTCCAGGTGGGGATCTTGAATGTACCTTCTTCCTTCAAAAGGACATATTGGTAGAAACAATCTCTTGCGGCTGCAACTTTTTCGTGACGCAATTGACACAAGGATTCAAAGGCATCCTTATGTCTATCCTTACCCATCAACCATCTTGGTGATTCTGGTACGAAGGGCACTTGCAACAACACAATCAATGCTGGGAGTCCGGCAGAGCCCAACATGAGTCTCCAATTGAGACCTGAGGCAATGCCGTGGTCTCCCACATAGTAGAACGCCAAACTGGCTACATACCCAAACATAATTCCTACAGCTGTGAAGAACTGCCACAACATAACCAAGGCACCTCTAACTGTCTTGGGGGTACACTCAGCAGCATATGCGGGTACGGTTGCGGACTTGATCCCGACTCCGAACCCCATAAAGAACCTGGCGATGAAAAGATGCCACCAGTTGTTGACAAAACCTTGCCAAAAACAGGTCAATGCGGACACGACACACGTCCAAAATATGACCCATTTACGTCCAACGGTTCTGTTGCAGATATCTGATAACCAACAGGCAATACACGACGCAGCCAAATATGGGGCTCCATTGACTAAGCCTTCTATCAAGGCCGGCTCAGCCATGTCAGGCAACCCAAATACTGTGGGATAGTAAAGCGTAGCTCCGTTAATCACAGACTGGTCCATACCCTGAACTGCAGCTGCCATGGAGCCTAGTGCTATAACGTGCACCAACTTTGGTGCGATGTGCCATTTCTTAGTTGCCTCTTTATACAACCCTGCCTTCTCTTCTTCCGACAAAAAGGGCATCGAGTTGAAGCCATCTGGATTTCTGGCGATCGCGGCCGCTTTGGCGAAGAGCTCTGTGTCCAAACCGTAGTTTGTTGCATAGTTTCTTCCCATTTGCATCACGTTTTCCTCGGTGTACTGAGTCAATATATTTTGATACTTAACATCATCAGTCCCCTGCGACTCGACATCTGATCCTGATCTCTTTTTATCCATCAAGCTAGACCCAAGACTGGGTTCCTCAGGACTTTCGTTCGGTTTCTTGAAATTATTTTCAGCCATTATGGAGTTTTAACTGTTGCAATATTGACTTTTGTGATAAAACAACGTTTCGTCCTCTTTCCTTTATATACTCGAGTCATATATCCACCCTCCCCACACAACCTCACATCAAGTCATCTATTGCTTATTATTTCTTGGTCTTGAGATTCTAACAAGAAATACGATTGTACCGATGCAGTTTATTTTATTTCTTGGGTGAATTTTGTGAATTTTGCATCCATACGTTTGTCGAAAAACTTCGCCAGATTTTCGAGTTTGCACCATTTCCACCGCACTTTATTCTGATTCTCACTGTGCAGTGAACACCATTATTCATGCAAAGATGGTTGGTTAGCTTGTGTAATCATCTTGTTTGTCTAATGGCTGGCTTGAATAACTACTTTATCAAATTAATCCATCGAATATGGGCTACCACTGTCCTGACCATGGAGTATGCTCCTGTATATAATTACACAAACGTCAGTTGGATTGATAGTTTTCTTGTTCCAAGACTTTTGTCACTGCCTTGGCTTTTCCTCCATTGTAAATGACTGGCTGGAACGACTGCCTTCGAGATTCAATACCTTGTTACTTGCGTTATTGTTGAGTGGGGTACTTTGTGGGGTTGCCTTTTTGCCTGAGTGATAACGTTTTGGCAGAAAAGAGGCTTTACAACGGTTGCGATATAGCCTACAATGGACAGTACTCGATATGTAGATTGCTGAATAGAACTTACGTTCTCCATTGGTAGCTGAGGGAGATGGGTGTGACATTCAAACATATGAGGGCGTCTTTTAGCCGAGTTCTCCCTGAAAGCTGTTGAAAATTCGATTATGAAGAACTGTAGTATATTGGAATAAAAAATTTAAGTATACAAGAGAACCGGATAATAATAGTCTACAAGAGTATATAGCAGGCCTTTAGATGTTAATCATCTCAAAATGTCCCTCAAGTAAGATCCCAATTTGTTGGCTCCTTCCTCTAATGCGTCTTTCAAGACATCGAGATCTTGGTTGGCATTTCCAGCTACTCTGTTGGCAAAATCGATTGCTGAGGTCTCGAGCTCTCCGTAGTTCGAAGAGCTACGACCCCTTCCTGGTTGTGTTTCCTCTTCACCGAAATAGGATGACGAGGATATGGACTGTGCGCCATTAAATGATTGCAACTTGGATCTAGCTTCGGCTGTTGCTTGTTCATCAAATCTGGGGCCTCTTCCAAAAAACTCGTCTGAAGAAATGCCTTTCTGTGTACCAAACTTGCTGGACACCTCACCTGTATATTTGGCTTCGGTGTACTTCTTCTTGGAGGGGTTAGTGACAACATTATCTCCTTGTGTCATTCCGAAACCTAGTTTCTGGAATTGCTGAGTGGTCTCTTTTATTGGAACAGCAGTCGGTTTGTCTTCCTTCTTAGACCCTAACACGGTAGTACTCTCCGGTTTATTGAAAGACGGATTGGCTGTAGCCAGCTCTGTATCGATCGTGGGCTTGTATCCCAACTTCTTAGCTTCTTCTGCTTCCAACTTTGCCTTTCTCTCGATTTCATCGAAGTCAATCTGTTCATTTGAAGTGTTGTTGATCCTTCTGGAAGCCAATCTCGAATTGCGAGGACCGTTGCCCTTGGATGACAAGATTGATTTCTTAGCAGCGGTGTTGTTATTGTGCAACCTGGCGGTCGAGGTCACCGATGTTCGAGTAGGCCGTTTCACGGTCGACAAGTCCTCTGTCGATGCATCTGGTGTAATACTCTTTGATGACAATGGCGAAGGTGACGAGTTGATGGGTTTAGTCCAGTTAGAAAAGAAATCATCGGTCGACGAATTGTTTTTATTAGTATCCATTAAGGAAAGATTGTCAGTGGTATCGCTCAAAGTCACCTCCTCAGGGTGTTTCTTGGCATCCTCCTGCGCCCTCTGCTTCAACTTCTCTTTGTATTTGATGGCTACAGGAGATGAGTACTTCGCTCTGCTATCGGCGTTCTCACTCTTGATATACTGAGATCCTCCATTTTTGAGAAAAAATTCCTTCGCCGTCTTGTTTCCCCCAAACTTGAAATGTCTTAATTGGATCCTTTGCCACGAATCGAGGTTTGATGACTTGACGAATGAGATGTGGACTCCCATATTTCTATGGACTGCTGAGCACTCAAGACACAAAAATACTCCAAAAGTTATCGACGTCCATGTTGGATTCTTGTTAGGACAGTCGAAACAAATCTGATTTGTAGGATCCTGCTTTAGCTTATTGAAGACTTTTGAAGCTTCTTCCTTGGTAGCAATGGAATCAGACATTGTGCTCTACTGCCGATCAAATTAATCTATTGATTTTGTTTTCGGTTTTCCACAGTCTACGTGTAAAATCCATGTTACACAAAATTATGAGCTTCATTATATACTATGTACAGTGCGATAAGGGCATGTAAGCGATCAATGGAAGGGACGAGAGCCACCACGAGCAAACTCGATGACTTTCCAGCCATCGGTGGTCCTGTTATCGAGGTCCTCGGGCACCCGAGTCAAAACCATGGCGTAGGTGCTCAATTGGATATGGTCCTCGGTTCCAGCAGCAATCTCACCCGTTTTGGCCTTTCTATATAAGTTAATCTCTTGCGCACGGCAGCTGACGACCACGGCAGGAATATCGTTCGGCTGCAAGCTTCTACAGGTCACGATTTCGACACCTCTTATGTCTAAGATCTTTCCATCGGAAAAGAGTCCTTGCTGAATAAACTGTTTGTTGTTTGCTTGCCAAACATTGAAGGGAGCCTCGCTTAACCACTCCTTCAACACCTTGTCGTCATTTTTGATGTATGCATCCAAAATCTCGGGGACAATATAATTGGTGAGAGTCTTGGTGAAATCGGTGACACGAAAAGTAGGATCGATTTGCTTCAACTGCTTGATCACCTTGGCTTGTTCGGTCTCTGCGAAGAAGCCTGTGACCTTTTCAACAATGGTTCTTATGAGGGCAATCAATCCATTCTCGGACTCTTCCCACTTTTCCCTGAGGTAGAACAACACTTTTCCAAGTGGCGTCTTGAGTTTGAAAGTTTCCCATTTATCACCGAGCGAGGGTCCCGTGGGTTTGGAGTCTGTGGCTACAAGCTGAGTGCCTGCATTTTCGTTTTCTTGAGTTGGCCTCCATGCTTTTCCGTCTCTCAACTTGGCCTCGATCTCTTTTTGCCTCAATCTTTGTCTTTCCTCCTTGCTCAAGAATCCACCATACGATGTCGAAGATCCGTCGTCTATCACCTCTGATACATCCTGATATACCTGTGTTTTTCTGACAGGCTCGAACGCTTTGTCGGCGGCGTCGGCACTGATTTTGACTGTCGTCCTGACACCTTTTCCGACAGGCGAATCCCATGCTTTCACTGCAACCCCTCCGAAAGCATCCGCCGTCTTTTTAGCCACTTCACCTGCTGCTGAGCTTCGCTTCTGCGCTCTGTCATATGCTTCTTTGGCCTTCTTGAATGCATCAGAATCCGCCACTCTACCGGTCTCATCTTGTAATGCTTTAATGTTTTCTTTCAACTCATTGGACTTCTTCACTTCGGACTTGAACGTGTCGAAAAAGACCTTCAACGGTGACTTTTGGCCTCCGTCGTATCGAGCAGAGCTCGTGCTAAACATATCTGCCCTTTGAAATGAGCTCTGCCATTGATATGCAATTGTCTTTCGGTATAACTCTGACCCAACTCTTTTCGAAATTGCTCCCTTGATCATCGTTGATTATTTATCTATTAGTTGAGAAGTGCCTATACCTATAGATGTACTAATTGAAAGAGCTTTCTATAGACTTGCCCATTCAAATTCCTCGATAATATCGGCAGGCAAGATGCAAAGAGATTTCGAAATTTTATAATGGAGAAATTTTCAATCTGGTCTACACACGAATCATAACGGTTTGACATTCACTGAATACCCATTTCATGAACGCTTGAACTTGTCCCATAGTTGAGCAGCCTTAAAAGCGACATATATAGTGGCACCTCCGATGACGCTATACTGAACTTTGTTCAAAATTCGCTTCTGTCTTTTTTCAATTTCAACTGCCCTCGAATATGGGATATCATCTCTAAACGAGATCATGGTGTACATGGGTAGCCATTGGAAATAACGGCCGCTGGCATACCTTCCGAGAAAGTAGTCTAACTTCTTACGTAGAAGGTAAAATGGATCGACCACCTTGGAAGACATTTCGTAGTAGTTGTCCATGGCCAACTTAGAGATGGCCAGTAGATCGTCAGCTCGCAGATCCGAATAGGCTTTGAATGCGGATTCGATATCGTCGCCGTGGGAGTCTATAAGCTGCATTAATACTCTCACATCTTCAAATCCACAGTTCATCCCCTGTCCGTAGAATGGCACCATCAGATGTGCTGCATCTCCGATTACGATTGCCCTGCCACTGGGATGGTGGTAAGGATATACCGAGACTTGCAAAAGCGATCCACGGGGATTGTTCTCAAACGTGTCAATAAGTCTTTCCTCGCCTATCAAGTTGAAGGCATCTGAGAAATTCTCACGGAAAAAATTGACGAAGTCGGTGGCATTCTTCATAGACTCTATCACAGACCAAGGACTGAAAAATGTGGAAGTGAATGAGCCATCTTCGTTGGCCAAAGCAATCAACATGAATTGATGTCTCGGCCATATATGGAGATGATTGGGATCTATGGAGAATGCACTCGTGGCATTGGCATCCTTATTTGGGGGTATGTATAACTCCATGTATTGCATGTCAATGTAATTCTGTGATACATTCATGCGCATAGACCTTTGAAGTTGGTGTCTGAACTGTGAGTGTGCACCGTCTGCTCCAACGACATAATCAAACTCATATGACCTCGTAATCTCACTCTCAGGGGAGGAAGTATCCACGAATACCATTAATGTAGAATCACTTTCTGAGCTGAGATTCTCAACTTTGACAAGCTTCTGATTGAACTCAAGTCGTATGTCTGAGTGTCTTATCTCCTCCAAAAGCATCTCATTCAAATATGTCCTATCTATGGAGTTGATGCACTCTCCAAAAAGCCCATATACTTGCGACTCTTGATTTCCCTCGATGTCGTGAATCATTCGCCCTTTCAATGGCACCACATGTTCAAGAATTCTCTCAGCCATACTCTCGTCGACATATTTTAATGCACTTATTCCTCTATTACTCACAGCCAAGTTTATAGATCTCAAGCTACCCTTGTTAGATTCGAATTTGGGATCATTTCTTAGCTCGAAAAGCGTAACAGAATATCCCTTTTGCGCAAAAGCTAGAGCTGCTAAGCATCCAACGAGCCCAGCTCCAACTATTCCTACACCTTTACTCCTATTGTCTAGCTCTAGGCCATTCATATCGATTCAACTAGATGGCCACGAATCAGGCAGACGAGGTTTTATTGAACCATTATACATATTTGGTTTATATACAGGCTGATGGTGCCCAACAATCAGTTCACACTTACCCTGTCAGCTTTTATCTTGATAGACTTCTTCACTTCGTCTATCTGCTTCTCCAATTCAGAGTTGCGATTGGAGAACTCATCGTTTGCTTTGATAGTGTTTTTCAAGTTTTGTTCCATAGTCAATTGTTCGTATTTTTCTTGCAATCTTGAATTCAAAGATTCCAATTCTGCCTTCTTCTTTGATACAGTCAGCAACTTTTCGTTGTATTCGTTAGTTTGACCCATTATTTCTTCGTGGGTGATGGTGAGATTCTCTAAATGGTGTTTCAAGTCGCTGATCCTTGACAGCAACTCGTCGTTAATCTCGACCAAATTCGATAACTCGTTGTCATTCTTGTTGAACGAATTCGCATGGACAAGATGATATTCATTCTCATATTTGACTATGTCGGGCTTCACTTCCAACACGCTCTCAAATGAGAAGTTGTCGTCAAAAAAATCATCGGAATCCAAGTATGAAGCAACATCTGCCCCCGTCATTTTTAGCAAATTCTCACTCTGCTCCTTGAAGTGAAAAACTATCAAACGAAGAATGAAGTCAAATCCTTCGAATAGGACAAAATCCACAACTTGTAGGAGCTTTTGTTCCTCAATCTTATCACTGAAGAACGAGAATAAAGTCTTCTTATAAAAATCACTTAGCTGTATTCCTTGTTTTCCTATGTGTGCGAATAGTTCCGGTAACATATCTTCGATCGCTCTATTTATTTTGTAGAAGAACTCTCCTTTGATTAGGACGTCGAACAACTTCTTGAACTTTAGCATGAGGAAAAAAACCTGGTCGTTCTCTAAATTTGAGATAGTGCTTAAAACCTGTCCAACGTGGAGGACAAAGTTGTTGGGAGGGAGAGAGTACTCGGATATAGATGTGCTCAGTTCCCTGTCCGAACTTTTGGAGATCTTGGGTGTAACTTTTGTGGTGTAGTAGTTGAAAACTTTGCATATACTATCGTATTGGGGATTTTTCTTGTTGTTCAGTAATGGAATGTGAATCGAGCTTTCAAAATCTGCCTGTCTGAGAAGAGACTCGAATGATTCCTTATGAAACTTGTATTTAGTACGAGTCACTTTGAGATAAATGCTGGATCTTAATTGTTCCGGTATTCCTTCGACTAACCTCGCTTCGAGCAATGCGGTCTTCTTGTTCTTGACAATATCACTGTATTGTTCAATCACCAGCATCCAAAAGTCGTCCTCGGTATTCAGTCCCACCAACGTCGCTATCTTGTAATCAATATCAGACGAATTGGCCACCGTCAAAATGTCTGATCCCTCACTCATCGTCGGCGTTTTGAATACCTCATATTGACGTAACAAGCAAATGGTCGATAGATCATCATGTAAGCCGTAAGTGACTGTTGCTAAACTCGCACGTTGTGTCTTGGTCACCGGCTTCTCTTCGGTGCCACTAGTAATTGAGAGTTCTTGGAAATCGTCTTCCACAATGCCCGATTCTCTTGCTTCCTCTACAATTGTGTTCTTTTGGAACTCATCCTCCTTTGATCCATCATTCGGATTCTCCTCCTCTCTCTTTAAAGAAGTCATTGGAAAGGATCTGATTAATCTATTGGTCCCCTTAACTGTTCGTTTTGACCGATAGCTTGAGTGATCACTCTAAATGTATCTTATTCGAAGAAGAGCGTTACCTCACAATACCAACAAAGATCAAATCTGATAATTTTGTGCGCGTCAAGTTCTATGTGCTCTATACACAAAGATCAAATCTATAAAACGATGGTGAAAAGGCAAGATTAGTCGAGCCTTCTTCTCTTCGTAGATCCAGAAGGATCCGTTTGCGTGATCTCAACAGCATCCTGGTTACTCCCGGAGCTTTTGGATGATTTCAAGGAGTCGAGAATTGATATGCGAGATGAAGAGTAGATGTGACCGCCAGGACGAGCAGAGGCATTTGTCTCAGCGATGTCTGTAAGATTAAGGTTACTCAAGTCTTCATTGAACAGGTCAGAGCCGTTTACATCTGTAGTCTCTGTAACTCCCTTGTCATGTTCAATACGGAAAGACGTATCTCTGGGACGAAAGGCCTCTGATCCTGACACAAGATGGTCCAACGTCATTTCAAGCTGTTCCTTGTCATCAGAATCATCTTCTTTGAGACTTTTGACTATGTCAACTATCTTGAGCAATAGTCGAGATCCAATCTGACCATTTCTTTTAGGAAAAATTTTGTTGAGGACGTCGATCACAGAATCTGAAATGATCACCCCTTCGATGGTTCGGCGTAGTATGTCATTTTTGATACTCGGTGATGTTTTGGTCAGTGCAGCAGCGTTTGGATCTAAGGTAGACGTGTCCTTTTCTGGAGAATGCAGCGACTGTATTCGTGGGGACTCGAGGCTCATCCCTTCTGTTGACAGATCATCCTTTCTCTTAGGAGTGTATTCGATGACCTGGATATCATCGTCAGAATGCACTTCAGTTTCTTTTGTTGAATTATGCGAAATGTCTGGATTCTCCTTATGCAATTGAAGTAAAAGATCAATAAGCTCCTTTCTCATATTGTTTCTCTCCTTGGCTATGAAAAACGAACGAGTTGCGTGTTTCAGACCAAAGCTCTTCCAAAGCTTTTCACATCCAGAGTTATCGTTCAACCATTTCTTAACATTGTAGATGACATGAATCCCACAATCGTTGAAATTGTTTTGTTTGGGGACTTTTGCATTTTGAACTCTAATAGACTCTTTCTTGATTTCAAGATCAAACTTGTCTTGACAATAATCAATTATAATCTTCTTCAAGGGGAAATGAATATGGCTATGCTTTTGACTTAGTGAGTCAAAGATGAAGAGATCAGCCTTCGCGGGCTTAGGGGGATCTACGATCTTTCTTGGCTCTGCATTCATACTGAAATCGAAACTTCCAGTATCTTCAATAGAATGGACAGAATCTTGACTCTCTACCATTGAAACTTCAACTTTTTGGCCTGGTAAACCCTGACTGACGTTTTCTTTGTCACTACCTTCCTCCTCCATGCCATTTTCCGTATTATCCAATGCTTCTTGTTTATCCTTCTTCGCCTGTTCGAGGAGTTGGGGTAGGCCCTTTATTATGCAACAATACCAATGAGCGTTTTCATTGATGGGGATGATGATGTAGGGATGAGACATGAGGTCGACCCTATTAAGCCAACGCTTTATGTTTTCATAGTAATTCGCAACATCTTGAGTGGCTTTCTTCTCCATTAACTTCGTGAAAAAGAAAGAGTTGAATGCGTATATATCGTTTTCTTTGAATAGTGCTCTACCATATACGGCCTGTTCGATTTCGTACTGAATGAAGAAGTCGATAATTGAATCATTTATCCAATCATTATTGTATAGGGTCTTGAAGTCCAGTTGGGTGATACTGAAAACTTTATTATTTTTGAACTTATACTTCAAAGGGGGCGAGAACAGGGCTGGCTTTTCTCTCACGCTCAACTCATCGTCTGAATCTCTCAAATTCTTTGACTTCGATCGTGTCACTCTTGGGCCATAAACGGCACTAGGGCTTATCCTGCCATCATGAAGACGACTCACACTATCGGACGATGTGGCCACTTTATTCTCCATTCCGTTTTCCTTTACATCCATGGCTTCAATCACTAGTTCTTTTAATTTCGAAAGCTCGCTGTTAAGGTATCTCATGTCTTCATAGAGCTCCAGATGAGCGCTTTTAATATAATTCATTATTTGAGCTTCATCTTGCTGGAAGCTGATATACAAATATCCGGCTCTATTTCGAAGAGTAATGAGTATTTTCTTGATGCCGAATTTGAACTCCCTCATGTCCCTGAGGTATAGAAGACCTATCTGATCTATAATGGTCTCTCTTTTTCTGAATAGCATAAAGTCGTCGCAAATATGAAGCTCAACGCGTCCTGACTCATCTGACTCGATTGTAGACCCATTGTACTCCAACAGGGTCAAGGCCATAATCACGGCAGGCTTATCGAGCGATCCCTTTGGGACACCATTTTCATTTCCTCGTCTCTTTCCGTTCGCTATGTTTTCGCTCTCAAAAGAATAGACCTTGCTGTCTTTCCGGTCCACCTCATCCAACAAATGTTGCCTGATCTTTCTTGAACGGTCGAGTGTGTCTAGTACAGAACGCTTGCTTGGGCTTCCGTTCTTTTCGGGCGAGCTGCCAATGGAGTCTCTCTTGTTCTCTGTAAGTTTATTGATGGGGACAGGACTATTGCCTATTTTCCTTTTATTTCTATTCAAGGATGTGAATGTCTTATCCTTGAATTTCAGTCGCTCCCCATTCATGAATGCTGGAGAGTAACTGATCGGTTTTCAGGTCTTACAAGTACTCTTTTTGTTTAATTCGCCATGAAACGATGCAAGAAATGATCTGATAAAGGTTTGAGCACGATTCATTGAAAACGCACCAAATCCATTTTTGATAGACTTACAAGAAAACCGACTACACTTCAATAGAGGCAACTGATTTTGCACCAGATTTGAGCCTATGTTGCGACGCGGCATATTCACCGTCTGCTTTTACATTTAGTCAGCAATTACGCTCCTTTATGTATCATTTACGTGAGGAGATCTGACCATGTCGTTCAGTCTCATCTGAGAGCATGCTTTTAATGGCATTGAATCCTACAGTATTCACCCAGTGAGCCAATTTTCTTACACTTGGTACTCCCCTACTGTTTGATCTCAGGTGCACCCACTCTGGCAACTCTACCTTGTGTAGTTCTGCTCTGTTCAGAGTATAGTGGTTGATTTTTCACAGCTCTTGTATGTATAGTGCAGTGAATCTACACAACCAACAAACATCTGGACCTTTGTGCATTCACATCGTAGCTGTAAGCTTTCACAAGATGAGACTGCAGCAGAGTAGCCATCCGTCTTCCATTATCTGTGTTGAAACCCATATATCGTTCATCTCAGATATTGGCCTGAGTCGTGTGCATGCAAGTCAGATACCAATATAACAATTCAGTCTTCTCGGGTGGCGATCAAAAGACCAACATAGTCTTTTTGATACATTTGAGTGAATTATCTCGTTCAAACTTCTGTTAAGCCATTATAAACGGTCGGGAGAAGATATAATCAATAGGAACTATGGTAAGTAGGGATTGAATGGTTTGAGCTCTGAGATGGATGAGGGATTGAGTTCAGCAGGTCGAAGCAGCGACCTTATGTGGGATGATCGATCAATTCAACATTGAGCCAGGAGCACGATATGATAACAAGATACTAACAGAGTGTAGGGTCAAGGTCCTTCGGGTATGCCTGGTGGTGACAATTTCGGGAGGAAAAAGGATGATAAGAAGAAGGAAAAGCCAAAGTACGAACCGCCAGTGGAGTCGAAGTTTGGCAAGAAGAAAAGAAAGGGCCCAGACACGGCAGTCAAGTTGCCTTCTGTGCATCCTAACACACGATGCAAGTTGAAGTTGTTGAAGTTGGAGAGAATAAAGGATCATTTGTTGTTGGAGGAGGAATTCGTGGCAAACCAGGAGGCATTCGAGCCTACAGAAGCTAAGCAGGCGGAAGAGCGTGAGAAGGTGGATGATTTGAGAGGCTATCCAATGTCTATTGGAACCTTGGAGGAGATCATTGACGACGATCATGCGATTGTGTCCAGTACAGCAGGCTCTGAATATTATGTTTCAATTCTTTCTTTCGTGGACAAAGGATTGTTGGAGCCGGGTTGTTCTGTCTTATTGCATCACAAAACAGTTTCCATAGTTGGAGTCTTGCAAGACGATGCCGACCCTATGGTGTCTGTCATGAAGTTGGACAAATCACCCACGGAATCCTATGCAGACATTGGTGGGTTAGAAGCACAAATTCAAGAGATCAAAGAAGCCGTTGAATTGCCTTTAACCCATCCCGAATTGTATGAAGAAATGGGTATAAAGCCACCCAAGGGTGTTATATTATACGGTGCTCCAGGTACCGGTAAAACTTTATTGGCGAAAGCTGTGGCCAACCAGACCAGTGCAACATTTTTAAGAATCGTTGGATCTGAATTAATTCAAAAGTATCTTGGTGATGGACCAAGGTTATGTAGACAAATTTTCCAAATCGCAGCTGAACATGCTCCTTCTATTGTTTTCATTGATGAGATTGATGCTATCGGAACGAAAAGATACGAGTCTACATCTGGAGGTGAGAGAGAGATTCAAAGAACAATGTTGGAATTATTGAATCAACTTGATGGTTTTGATGATCGTGGTGAAATCAAAGTTATCATGGCCACAAATAAGATTGAATCCTTGGATCCTGCATTGATTAGACCTGGTAGAATTGATCGTAAGATTTTGTTTGAAAACCCTGACTCTAACACTAAGAAGAAGATTTTGTCTATCCATACATCCAAGATGAGTCTTTCTGATGATGTCAATCTTGAAGAGCTTGTTACATCCAAGGACGAGTTGTCCGGGGCAGACATAAAAGCAATGTGTACTGAAGCAGGTTTGTTGGCATTAAGAGAAAGAAGAATGCAAGTGACAGCTGAAGATTTCAAGTCTGCTAAAGAAAGAGTGCTCAAGAATAAGGTAGAAGAGAATCTTGAAGGCTTGTACTTATAGGTTAAAAGGTTTTATACATTAGAATATACAAACATCATCGAATTCAGTGCTTTCAATAGGTGATGGATTGATCCACTTTTAATCAATCGTTTCTATTGTTTTGTAAGATACGTAAAATGTAAAGAAACAAATTCAAAATGTCCAAGTAAAGAGACATGGTTGCGATTATTTCATCGTCGAGGTTGACCTTCTTCATGATTATTTGAGTGTCGACCAAGACATAGACGCTGAAAATAGCTGCACCAATTAGTGAGTAAATCAAGTTAGCGGTCTCAGAATATGGAAGGAAAAAGAAGATGAATCCGAATCCGATCAATCCCCAGAGAGCCATGGAAAGACCGCCTTGCCAGCTGGTAAAGTCATATTTTGTCTGAAAGGCAAATATCGTCAACCCAATAAATATCACTGCAGTCAAGAAAACTGCCTGAACCACGATTTCTGTCTCCACAAATGCACAAACCAATCCAATGGAGTACGACTCACAAAGCGTGAATGCTCCCAACATTATCAAATTGGTAGGGTATGATCTTGCCTTTACGTATGTGGCAATTGAAAAACCAATAGATCCTACCATTGTCACGAAAAATAGCCAGATATTCGAAATACACCACTCTTTGATATGATCATTGGAACGCATCACGTATCCCACTAACACCGTACCAAGCAACTGCATCGTCAACAAGGAATACACCTTTCTGATGAACATCTGGCGTATTGGCAATTCGCATGAAGCGACATTCACCGAATACTTGAAATCATCAGGCACATTATCGCCAAAGCTTCTTGGAGCATCTTGCTCTGCATAAACTGGAGGTTCCTCTGTAGGAACTTGAGAGTATTGAGCCATTTTTATTTAATTTTATGGAGTGATGGCACTAAATTTGGGGATATAGAATACAAAAATGACCTACTTTATATGTTCCTGTGTGTACTTTTCTAGAATCTTTTGGCTAGTTAGACTTGCTCACGACTCTGACGGAGCTCTAAGTTCAGCTTTAGAGGAAAGAGAGGTGGCCAATATGAACCAATGGTAACGCATCATGTGTGAGACCGTGTAGAGAACAATAGCCACGTACTTAAATATTAGAGCGGATGCGATAGTGGTGGTTTGGTATTTTTATCGAAATTGGGACAATTGCAAAAGTTTTGCAATTACAAGGGACATGGTGCAAAGAGGTATACCATCCACACACTGTAGATAATCATCTAGTCAGCAAAATTCGTGCAGATTGCAGCAGTGACTCAGAATGCTGATTCAAGTGCACATGGGAAAAGATGGAGCGACGGCTGAAGTGAAATCGCAGAGCTGGAGGTCAAGTGTACAATGAAAGGTTGTTCGCATAATTTGACTATAGTTAAATTGCTTGTCTAAGTCCTACCAGGCTCTGATATAGGCGCCAGAGCACAAACCGCACTCCTCTTTAGTTTGTCTTATGCCAAGTGAAAGCAGGCTTGACCAATTCATAACTGGCTTCCATTGCATATCCATCTCTCGTATTTCGAGATTCTACAGTACGGTGCTTATCTTTAACAAAGCCTGCAAATTGAGTAACTATATATTCAGGCCAGCTCAACACGCCGTTGAGATGTTAGCCATGGTGCGGTGCGTACCCCAACCGTGACACATTGGTGTTGTCGCAGCCAGACTCAGGCGATGGTGACAGCGACCGACCAGCGGGCTGTGATCGAATGCACCAAATCACTATATCTGCACACTCTCGTCCTCTTTCTCCCTGGGAGGCAATGTGGGAGGATCTTTCTTGGTAAGCTCCTTCATTCGCATCACGGTGGTGCTCTTGAAGACCACTCTTTTTCTGCAGAGAGGACACAAACCAGCCCCACGAGCGCCCCTCACCTGTCCGTTTGCATTGGAACTGGAGATGCTCTGCTGAATACACTCGAGGCAGAATATGTGTCCGCACAGTGTCGCAGTGGCGATCTTCACTTCATCGAAGCAGATCGGACACTGGACGTCAGATAGCCGTTTGACAGAGTGGTTTTGCCCCTCGGGGTTCTCGATCAAGTTTTGCGTGTTTTTCTTGAACTCCAACACCTCCACCTCGTTGTCGGACCCATGCTCGTCAGAGGAGATGTCGATGATGTAATCTGGCGAGTCCATCTGTGGTGCCTAATGTAGACTCTACCCACCTCGAACTAGAACGATCGTCACCCCGTTTCCCAGCGTATATTCAATGCTTCGGATCGTCTGTGATATTTCACTAACGTCCTGCAAAACTTTCGCCGTTGCGCTCTGCTGCTCTATCGTGCAGATTTTGCAATGTCAGACTCGTGGATTCGCTATCCTGCCGGAATGGCTCTCTCGCTTCTGTCTCTTACTCTCCTACTCGGTGCACTAAGAAAAACGGTTCCACTGGCTCTAAACTGTCTCCCGTAACGTCGCTACTTCACCAGCATAACAATAAACCAGCATCTTATTCTCTTAGAATCCAATGCTGGTGCTTTTTCCGATTCAAATTGGGGAGTGCACATAGCCGCTAGGGGTTTCATAGACAAGCAGGTCAAAAATTCATTTCATCTCACCAACGTGACGTCTTTATATTGGACTATAGATAGAGAAAAGAGCTTAAGGGAGTTGGGAAGTGTCAGTACGAACAAAAGAGACATATTCGGAGGAATATACAAGAAGAATTGTGAGAAGAAGGCATTGTAATGAGCGAGTATAATAATCCATTGGCGGTTAGTATACCCTATGTGTTCAACAAGCCAGATGACTATCCGACGGAGGTGCTCGCTAATCGATTCCAGGCATGGCGGTCGATTATCAAGGATTTGGTGAACTACTTGAAGGAGTATGCGAGCGTACAGGAGGAGATAGTGAGACAGCAACTGAGGTTGCAGCAAGCTGTGGGGACGACGGGGCCAGGAGTAACGACAACAAGCAGCCGAGGACAGCGTGCGTACGTGCACCACGGGCACGGCGAGGGCTCTGGCAAGGAACACAGTCTTGACATCGACACGTTCTTTTTGCCCTTTGGCAACGGGTCCATCCAAGACTTGCCCACGGTGCTCACGAAGTTCCACCAGCAGAACGTGACGAATTGTTCGAAGACCTTGAAGGATTTGAATACCAGCATCATCCCCAAGTTGGAGGAGTTGCGAAAGGATCTACTGGTCAAAATCAAGGAAATAAAGAACTTGCAAAACGACTTCAAATCCAACTTGGCCAAGGAGCTTGCAGAGACTAAAAGTTTGATTCACCTTTACCAACAGTCTATTGAACTATCCAATAAGTTGGATATGTCATCCAGCCTGAGCTCCCAGAGCGAGAGTGATAATGGAAAGCACGATCCTTACATAGTGAAAATCAAGTTAGAGAGACAGCTCAAGAGACAACTCAACGAGGAAAATTATCTCTATGAGGCCTACAACAATTTGCAAACTGCCGGAGGTAATTTAGAGTCAATCATTGTATTAGAGATTAAGAACTACTTCTCAACGTTTTTGCAGTTGTTGGAAACAGAACACTCCACAATACCACAGTATTTAATGCCCAATTTAAACGACGGCTTCCTCTCTAAGGAAGCCAATTTTGAATGGGATTCATTCATTTCTCGGAACATTCCTTCCAGAAACGCTGGAGCTGGAAGTACTTCCACCAGCAAGTTCATCGACCTTTCTCTCCCTTCGAGAAAGATTCTGGATTTGTCAATTGCTCATTTCAAATCGGCTATCAATCGTCCAGTGAGGGAAGGCCCTTTAGAGAGAAGATCAAAGTTCTTGAAGAGTTACTCCAGTGGCTGGTACGTTTTAACATGCAATTATTTGCATGAATTCAAAAGTTCTGATCGTAGAAAGGACTTGCAACCCATCATGTCATTGCCATTGGACTCTTGTGCTGTTACTGAACATTCGAAGGATAATGGTAATGTAGGTGGCTTTTACAAATTCATTTTGAGCTCTAAATCATCCAATGGGTTGATTCACAGAAGTCATAACTGGGTTTTTAGGACCGACAGTTACAAGAACATGATAGAGTGGTATTCCGACTTGAAGAGTATGACTAGTCTACCTACCTCTTCTGCTAGGGCTAGGTTTCTCGCTAAGAAATTTACCTCCAACCCTACCACTGGATCTAAAGATGTATCCAGGGCATCAAGCATACTCTCAGGAGGAACCAAAAAGTCTGTTAAAACATTGCAGACAAATGATTTAAGAAGCGTAAAGCAAGGTTCGAGGGCTCACTTGAACGCAGGGTCAGAGTCGCAGTTAAATGGTGTTTCATCCACACTCTCTCTGAAAAGGAACACCTCTCCAAGACTTAGCAACATGATAAACAGCGATGGTACAATAATCACACCAATAGACACTTACGATGAAAAGGCTGGAGATTACGGAAGAACAGCCTCTGAGAGTGCACCTAATGGCGTCACTCTGGATCGCGTTCCACATTCGAACCAGGACTATCTTGCAACATCTAATAGTATTCACGTACCTCAACTGCAACATACGCCTCAACAGTATCTTACTGCAGGCTATCAGCAGCCATACTACATTGCAAGCTCGTCACCTCAGCCTCAACAATATTATGATCCTGTCAGCCAACAGTTTTACACTATTACACCAGCCATTAATAACCAGGGACAGATGCCACAACCTCAATACTTCCCTATTTCACCTCTGTTGGGACCCCTGATTCAATTTGGACCACAAATGAACCAGGGACAATCTGCTGGAAAATCTGGTCCTAACAATCTGTACTTCCCAGTTCAAACGGGGACCTTTGCAGTACAAACAGGACATCCTCCTCAAAATCATGTGGAGGGACAAAACAAAGGACAAACAACTGAAACTAATTTGCCTTATCCCTCTAATTCTGCGTTCGATTCTACGGTCTCCAGTAGAAAGCCATCGAACGGCACTACAGGTGACAGCGTTAACTCCAATGGGTTTACCCAAGATGGGGCTAACGTGAACAAAGATTTCAACAGTATCACCACAAGAGACAGCAAGAATACCTCTGGTGAGCATACCCAAGAATATGAGAAGGAAGAGAGCACTCTAGATAATGCCATGTCCAGCGTCAATTTGACCGATAACACGAAGTAAATATTTATGTATCAGTATCAACATCAATACCAAAAGTTTACACTACAATTTCAAAAACTCAAGTTAAATGCTCCTCAATCTGATTTGTGTATTATAGATAAGTATAGAGTACCATGATTGTTCTAAAGTACTAAAGTCATTAGACAACAACACCAGAGTTAGACGCGATACGTGGCCACAAGTCAGCACACTCCTTGGCCACAGGACCAGTGATGGCAGAACCCTTCATTTCACCCTTGGCGTTACAAATGACACCTGCGTTATCTTCGAAGTATAAGTATACACCATCCTTTCTTCTCCATGGTCTGGCTTGTCTGACAACGATAGCAGGCATGACCTTCTTTCTCAACTCTGGCTTACCCTTCTTGACGGTAGCCATGACCATATCACCTGCAGAAGCTGCTGGCAATCTGTTCAATCTAGCACCGATTCCCTTAACGGCCAAGACGTACAAGTTTCTTGCACCGGTGTTGTCGCAACAGTTCATCACTGCACCAGTTGGCAAAGCCAACGACATACGAAATTTGTTACCTGAAGCTCCTGATCCAGACATTGTTACAATATAGTTCAAGAAATGTTCTTAGCTAAGTTATCTTCAAGTCATTAAGATGTATGAAAAATTTTTGATAGTTGAGACATTACCGACCACAAAATTACACAAAACAAAAAAGGCCGGAGCCCTAATAAATTCAAGTAACACGTGTAGTGACTGGTTTATGTATGAAGCACTGCGACCACTCCATCAGTAAGGTACGGAAGAGGAGATCTGCTAAAATAGCCGCAAAGCAGACGTCTCTATGCTGTTGATTTGTCCTTTACGGTATGAGAATATCAAGGATACGCTGTAGAGGTAGATGAAGAATATGCGGGCAGATGTAGTTCTTTTTTTTGAGTAGAGATGAGGCAATTGCAGAATTGATTTCACTCTCATGGGCACATTCATAGACTGGCCTCGGGCACCGATTAGGAAGCTGATTAATCGTTCGAGCGATGGCGGTTTTTAATCCAGAAAGATCGTCGCCCAAATGAGTAGTCGCTCAATAGTGCTTGTAGACTACAGTTCAAATACTTTGAAGATACATTATTATTGAGCCTTATTAAGTTTCAGCGACGCGGTAAGACGCTAGAGATGTAAAGTTTGGGTATATAATGATAGTTCGAATCCGAGTCAATCGATTTAGTTATTCACAACCTTGAGGGTGCTATGCCCCCTAGCCATATCCGGCAATGAGCCATTACTGATGCGTCGCCTTCCTATCTCTTCGCTTATTCTATTAAGATCTCCATCACCTGTAAGATCGACCTGCGGTCGATGGTACATGAAGTCTTCTGTTGCTTGGTCATTGGAAGACAGAGAATTATGCTGCAGATGGCCCACTGAATGCATACCGGGTGCTGAAAAAGCGTTAGGGTAAGTATTAATGGAGGGATTGTTGGGACCAGATAAAGTGAACTCGTCTGCCTTTTCATTGTCAGTGTCGTCATCGTTATCCCTTCTCCTATGCATAAAGAAGACTATTAGTAGACCTGCTAGAAGCCCAACACCCGCAACTGAGCCTATGACCACTCCGACTATACCCCCTGTAGAGAGGGCCGCTCTGTTATTACCGTTGTTGCCATCGTTTTGTCTGTCGGAATCATTGACCAGTGAGGCTGATGAGTCCAGTGAAGAAGTGGGAGTCGAAGATGCAGATGCAGATATTGTGGTGGTAATTGCAACGACTGATGCAGATTGGCTTGAGCCGTGAGTCACTGTCGACTCGATCGTGGTTCTACTTCTCTCTGCTCTGGAAGACAGACTAGACGATGAAGAGCTCGAAGACTCGCTAGTGCTGGTGCTAGTATCGCTAGTCGAGCTGGCTTCGCTGCTGGAGCTACTAGAGCTACTTGAGCTACTGGAGCTACTAGAGCTAGATTCACTGCTGGAACTGCTAGAACTGCTGGAGCTGCTCGAACTGCTGCTCAGCAGGGAGCTTGATGACGAATCGTCAACTTCGCCGTTGACATAAACAATGAAGTAACCATCTCCACCACACTGCTCGTATCCGTATCCTTGACAAGTGGTGTCGCAATTGGATTGGTCAACCTCGTCTGATTCACTAGGTGCCGTGTCTCCACAATAACAGTCTGATCCGCTGATCAAGGCTGCCACTCTCTTGCCCTCGCACGCTTCCTCACAATGCCCCGAGCTCTGGTATTCGTAGCTGTCCTGGTGGCTCAATAGCGACCTCACCGACGAGCTGCTGAAGCACCCCATCCTCGAAAACAGGTCTGCCAATGCTATTCCCACCACCCACAACGCCATCACCACCAACCTTGCAATTCCCCCGTGTATATACATATTTTCCGTTCTCTATGCGATCTTGCCAGATGTCGACGATCTGACGTCTTGCGGTCTCTTTATCCTCGCACCGCTCCTCTGCGACGCTCTGCTGTGCTATGTGCGCTCCGCCGTGCTCGTGCTACACCTATAAGCCGTGTCTACTGCCCAAGTCTCTCGTGTTGTGTAGACTCACGCCAGTAACCCGTCTCTGTTGCTGTAGTCTGCTGCTGGATGTGACCTGTCCAAAGATCTCCTATTACGCCCGTGTGGTGTCTGTGGTCTCCAACCTCGATCTCTGTGTATCTGCCAATTCCTATCCTAACGGCCTCTGCTGTACACTTATACAACCTCTTCGATCTCTTGTCGTCACAACCGTCAAAGTTCGATAAAAACAAATCTTTTACAAGGGGCGTTATGAAATTCGAATTATAACTGGAGCTGAAATTAAAAATAAACCAGAAAGGTAAATAGAAGGACTGCACACAGCCATCCGTTAGTTAGGGTAGGCTTCGACGGGCGACGAGAAGGTCGACAGGAGGCGCGCTCGAGGCTAGGGGTCCTACAGGCCCCTAGCAGACGTCCACGGTCGGCAGAGTTCCCTCTGCTGGCGCGCGGAGTCGCTGGTGGTCGCTGGAGAGCGGTGGCGGGCGTTGGAGTTGTGCGAAAAATTTGCACTGTGTTTCCTTCACTTGGAATTGTAGGAAGCAGGTGGGCCAAATAAGGTGTCGGATCGGGCTGGAGTACAATGTGGGCGGCTTGGCGAAGGGCTTGATCGAGGGGACATGCGAGACGCAATCGGTGTGGCATGATATCGAACCCAATCGGAAGTGTTTGTATGTTTGTGTGT
This sequence comes from Debaryomycetaceae sp. CAB 1570, assembly GCA_031081755.1. Taxonomy (NCBI): domain Eukaryota; kingdom Fungi; phylum Ascomycota; class Pichiomycetes; order Serinales; family Debaryomycetaceae; species Debaryomycetaceae sp. CAB 1570. Next base: position 1,436,285 of record JARYSW010000002.1, read on the forward strand.
CGGACGTGATTGTTAGCACCGTGAATATACAGTGTGTAGGAAGCAACAAGGAACAGAAAACATTATACGAGACGTGGAGCGTTTGACGAGGTATGGCGGGAAGAGCGCACGCAGGTAGGTGCAAGAGAAGGAGAGAAGAAGCGGTTGTCGGGGTTGCGGGCGGAACGGGGGGCTGTGTGGCAAGCGAGGTGGCAGGGTGCGGGAGACGGGAGACGGGAGACGGGAGATGGTGCGCTGGCGGCGTGAGGGCAGCAGGGATGGCGACGGCGCGAGTGGCCGGGCGGCGCACGACCGCATCGATTGGTGAAAAAAGTTTTTGATGTGTGGTGCGTAGTGTTTGGTCCTCATCTTCTTTCACGGACAGTACTCCTACTGCAGCGTTCTGGTTAACAAGTCAAAGCTGTGGGCGGGTATCTGTTCGGAGACCAAATGCCCTTTTCGCTAACCACGATCATTTTTCGTAGATCGTTGTTTGATAGTAGTTGGGCAGACATTACCGCCGTCGACATGTGTAGAGGAAGCGCCGTGTAGAGAAATTGCAATGCTGATGACAGCCATCAGGCGGCCATGCCTGGCCGCCGGCTGGCTTCAGTGATTCTATCGCCAGGAAGTAGACGAATGAACCAGGTCTACGACAGGACATGGGCATGGAGCCTCAGGTTGAAGTCTGTAGATGCTTAGGTAATCACGATATCAGATCGAGACTAAATCGGGCCTAGTCAAGACTACTCTCAAGTGATAGCTGTCTGCAACGTATCGCTACTGTAGCCATGGAGTTCGTCATAGAATCATTGCCCTCGGTCTCGCGGGTGATTGATAGGCATTCGCGAGAGGTGATGGATTTGAACATCCCCAGCATTCAAGATTTCAAGGCTTCCGATGGGACCTCCAAGTCTCCTTTCGTGAACCAATTCCAATTGGATCTAGCACATGATGACCTCATAAAGATGAAGGGCAAGATCCTGCAGTTTTCAAGGAAGAGGCTGTATCGCGAGGTCGCTCAAAAACTCAACGATCTTTTGGGCATCATAGATGAGAAGAAATACGTGAACAAGAGACTAATAGAGGGCATACAGCAACAACTGAAAGACAAGGGCGAACGACGTGAAACGGAAGAGGAGAGCACTGGTGCGTCCAGCAAGGTTGTGTTGGACGAGGACAACCTTACTTCGCTCAGGAAACGTCTTCTCGCCAACGGTAAGCTGTCTACATTGTTGGATGAAAAACAGGAGAATATAAACAATCAACACGATTCATTCCAAAGCGAGATAATAAACGATCTTTCCGACTTGTCCAAGGTTTTGAAAGACTCTGCATTGAAGTTCTCAAGCAGGCTCTTTGAGGACACAAAGGCCTTGAGTGAGACAGAGCACGCAATGATGAAAAATTCCTCTTTGATGGACAAAGTCAGCGGTAATTTGGGAGACTATTTGACCAACAAGAGTGGAAACACAATAGGAATATGGTGGATGATCAAGGTGCTGTTGGGAATTTTCCTTGCCTTCATTTTTATCATAATTATTATCAAGATATTCCCCCATATGTAGCATATTACACGGCTTAGGTTCGTCGAAATGATTTATTATTTACTGAAATATAATGATGGAGTATATACACAAATCAAATACCAATATGAACAAAGAAGGTAATCTAAACTTAACATCTAATTGAAGAAAAAAGAAAATCGGTAGAACGAGAAAAAAAACTTTTAATTTCATGATTTATGCAAACTTATTGTAAGACGTTTTGATTAATCTACGTCTTCAATGCGCCTAGCGATCTGGAGGCTTCAACAACTCATCAAGTCTGAATTTGGTCCATTGCGTCAAAAACCGCCGACACCTTGCAATCATTGATCATGCTGCTCATGCTGATAATTATCGTTCATAAATTCATTATCTGAGTATGAAACATTTGAACCATTATCTATTTGATTAGGCTGGTTCTGAAATTGTCTAGGTAAATTGCCACATCTATCTTTACCGAAATTGATCTTCAAATTTTTGTAGTCGTCGAAAGATTTGATTCCATCAATTGCTTTGATAGCATTAGCTATATTGATGAAATTTATGAAAGCACAATTCTTTTCCTCGAGATAGTTTATTTGTTCAATGTCTCCGAACTTGGAGAAATCCTCTCTCAACTTCCTTGCATTGTAGTACTCAAAATTATTTATGTTGCCAATGTATATGTTTCTGGAAGCACCATTAGAGACGGCCAAAGATAATGCATTAGAAAGAGGTCCTGAATGTTTTCCCCAACCCACTTTGATTCTTCTATTGTGAATCGTCAACCCATGCAACTGACACATCGCGAAAAACTGAGCTGCTGCAATTGGGTCGATGAACGTTATAAAACAGACATGACGCTCTTTCAAAAATCTGATACCTTGCAACAAACCTCCCCTGACAACATTGCAGATTTCCTCAATTGAAGAGTCTTGGTGCAAATTGCCGAGATATACAGTTCTGTTCCCCAAATTATTGGCTCCTCCGGCCTGTGTAGCAATCTGAGCAGCAGCAGCAGATTGTTGTACCAAAGCAGAGGATATGAATTCCCTGTCGGCTGCAGTAACAATGTGTTCCATACCTGGTGCTAATCCTAGATACTGAGCGGCATTGTGCTGTTGAGTTTTCGTGATGAAAGCACACCTGTCCTTTCCGTAGAAACATCTTTTATCCAAATATTTCTCCTTCAAAGGCAAGTTTGCAACACATCTTATAGCACTTAGAATAGATAAGAAGTGAATAAATGCGATACCCTTCTCAGGTATTATCTTAATACAATCAATGACCCCATAGCACGAAAGGTCTTCTCTCAACTCTTCTTCGGTGATAATCTTCCCATTAGCGGGGTTATTGAGGTTTCCCAAGTACACGTTTCTTGTAGCACCATCTCTTTGAATCGCCTCCAAAACAACAGGAAGAATCGGTCTGTTCTTGCCCCATCCGATTCTTATGTCGTGCCCTTTGATGCTTAATTTCTTCAAAATACAATCAGAATGGAACAATAAAGCCGATTGGCGATCTATGAACGAGATGAAGGCACACTTCTTCGAAGAGAGGATCCGCACATTTTCCAAGATTCCCGATCTCACATAATCCAACAACTCGTTAGCCTCAATGTCCGCTGGAATGTTACCGAGGTAAACCGTCCTAGAGGGGGCTAATGAAGCATTCACGCTAGAGGGACCTTGGGAATAAAGAACTTCGTTCTGAGGTGGAGGCATTCCGCTGATTCCATGAACCGATCCCTCGTTAGAAGATTGATAGGAGTTACCACCGCTATTTACCGAGCCCATATGGGGTTGTCCAATCACTCCCATTGATTCGGGACCTTGAAGCTGCGCATTAACGTGCCCCATCATAGAAGGCTCTTCAGGAAAATAATCACTCGGTCCCTGCTCCCTTTCCATGCCATTATATCCGTAAGGTGAATCGCCCTCCTGCAGTGGGTATTGATTGTATCTATGCTGAACATTACCAGATTCCTGGATACCAGAATTGATCAATTGGTCATCTGAGCCCTGCAGTGAGTAAAACTGTGGGTAGTATTGCTGTGCAATATACTGACGGGGCACTCCTTGATAAGGATCATAGTATGCCATTCTCAACGTTCAAATACAAACTCGTTCAACACTCTTTCTGATGCAATCACACCTCACTCGAAGGTTCGATCTCTATATATTTGCAAACTGTACTACTGTTGAAGCGTACTCAGTAGCTATGAAATGTCTCAAATATGTCTTCGGAGACCAGAATCACTACTTCGTTAAATGAAATGGTGATTTCTATCCCAAGGCTATAATCGATATATCTCCTTCTTGTACTTCAATGTGTTGAAACTTGGAATATTTGATACAAGATAGACTCCCACTCTTCAAAGACACTATTTGATATCGCAAGTTATACTTTAATGTAGTCCCTTTTGATACTTGATGACACTGAGATGGTCCTACAAATTTTTTTGATCTCTGCGTGTATGCTCGAAGGAAAAATTCTCCGACACTTGCACGACCAAGTGAAATAGTGGAGAGACATATGAGAAAGATTGACCAGGGTGTAAGGATCGTATCTACTATGTACTGTGGCGTAGAGATGAAGCTATTCAGAACTGTAGTCTGTGTCGAGTTCCCCGTCGATCTGTGAATTGGGGGTGGTTTTAGAAGACGAATTTTCATTCGATATGAATACTGCTGTATTCCTGTGCGAAGGGCTTGGTCGGCTTGAAGCCGGCTTCGAACCAAGGCCGGGCTCACTCTGCGTCCCCTCTTTTACTGTTGTAGGTTTTTCTGCCTCGTGGGTTGGAGATTTTGAATCAGACTCGGAGAAATCAGTGGAGTCATCCTGTTTTGAGTCATCCTCGATCGACGATTCCACTTGGTTGGAATCTGTATCGGTCGACGATAGCCTGGAGGACTTTTTGTTGCTCGCGGATCCAAGAGGTTGGTCTAGAGCCGTCATATCAGATTGGGGGTTTTCTGCTTCAACACCAAACTTTGGAGCAAAGTCCTCGATATGTTCACTCTTTATTTCTCGAGTTAAGTTGTACGGAATCTGATTCTCGCCCACATTTGAGACCTTGCGTCTCTTGCTTGGCTGCCCCCTCATCCTACTCGGTGAAACGTATTCCCCACTAGACTTGACGTTGGCTTGTTGCTGCAAAATGTTCATATCGTGATATTCTTTATTCAAATCCGCCAATGTCTTGTCACCATGGTCTTGTAATTCCCAGATCCTATCCTTCTTTGCATTCAAGACTTGATAGAATTTGTCCTGCAAATCCTTTACCAAGTTCAAGTGTTCCCTTTGGGCCTTGGCGTATGTATCCTTCAACATCTGAAAATCGTTCTCCGTCTTGTCTTTGGCCACTTGCAACGACGTGACCCTTTCTTCCAATCTAGAGCACTGGTCTACCGTCAAGCCGATCCAATTAAAGAGATCAAAAATAGGTGAAGCAGACGATTCATCGGTGTCGATTAGTTGTAACGAGATGGACCCCAATATCTTGGGTAAGCGATGCGTGGTCTTGATGTCAATGAAGACGTGGTCCTCAGTGGGATCTTCTGCGACTTCCTTTAACGCCTTTGTACGCTCGTCATAGTTCTTGTGCGAGGAAATTAATCGTGAACTCAATGTGAACTCATTGTTTGCACTAGTCTCGTTTTCAGTTGGCATCAAGCCTCTGACAATTGCCTCCCAAGATTCCTTAGAATACAGATTGTTCACGGATCTCATTTCTTGAGCCTTCAAGGCGTCTACACTAGTATCGAAGATGCCTTCGTGACAGGCACCTGTCACTTTGATACACCATTCTGCTTCCTCTTCCCCATGTCTTATCTCCTTGAAACGCAAAAATAGTTTTGATGTTTTGATCAAGTTCCCAAAATGCTGGTCTTCTATCAGTAGCGGTATACTTAGGATACGGCCTGAAGCCCAGTTGTTAGTCAGCTGCGTTTCGTTGACCATGCCCCATGATAGCTTACTCTGCGTTTTTAATGAAGATATGGTCTGGTCAATTTTTCATTATATACTCAATATACAAGATTCAGTAGAAAGGACACCAACCGAAATATATCAATGCTAAGTTTTGTGGATTTGTAGCCTCTTGTATGAGTTCTCTTACGTTCGCTTCCACACTAAGTCCTCCTGCTGATAATTTGTCGGAGACTGTAGCTATAGATCTCCCTGCCTCTGATCCATCTTCTTCGTATTGAGGCATGTTTATTTCCACCACGGAGCTTTGCAACTTTTTCTTCCTCAATGGAGAGATGGACCACGAATACAAAGGATCCCATCGTAGCACATCCAATATGGACAATATGTGATCCCTGTTTTCCCTAAGCACCCTAAATGTGTGTTCGCATGATTTTGCGAAGACTCCATTAGTACCCACTACTCCAAATCCGTCCACGATATCTCTGGTGAGTCGAAAGGGGACGGTTTCTGGTATGGGTAATCTCTTACCTTGGTCGAAGGCGACACCTAGATCAATATGAATAGGCTCACCCGTGGACTGGTCAAGCAATATATTATTACAATGTCTATCTCCGAGTCCCAATATATGCCCTATCATAGAAGTGGTCGCAATTCCTCTAGTGTATAAGTTCTTACTCTCAATCCATTTCTCTGGTGTCAAAAAATTATTTAGAAAGAAGTGTTTCAACACAGGGGTGATCAGATCGGTTATCTCATGGAAGACCTGCTCCCTCTTGATCCGGCTGCTTGTTTGGCATTTTCTCATTAACTCTTTCGCTCTCTCTAACTTCATTTCATTATTTGCCTTATGATATGGTTTTATGACCTCAATCAAGGCGACTGAATTGGCGACAAATTCTATCATACCTGCCTTTGGTCCTAGCGGTAAAGCTTTATATGTTCTAACCTTTAAATTTCTCTCTCGTGTTGCTTTGTCTTTTTGCAAGACAATGTTCACTCGATCAAAAACTTGCTCCATAATAGCATCTTGCTTGAGATCATCCGTCCCGTGCTTCAACAAGATTTTGTGTTTTTTGCCGTTTGATAACGTAAAGGTGGCTATTTTGGGTAGACTAAGACCAGAACTGGCTATTGTGATTTTTGGATCCACAGACTCCATACAAGAAATTTCTTCGTAGTCAGCTTTCTTTGAAACAGGAATATGATCTGTAGGCATTGGTATCCTTGGTAACTCATGAAGCCAGAATCTTGAGTTACCAATGCTGTTTATATTTATCGACTTAGCTCTAGACACCTTATGCTCGGCGAGCTTTACCGATTGGTGACAGAAAATCTCAACAGGTAACAAAATGCTTTGCACGTATCTCTTGTCTTGAGATAATAAACGATTCCATATGGAATCTTCCAACTTTTTGGTACTGCTTGAGGATGACATCGATTCTTGCAATTTTTGGGAGATCAAATGATAAAGTGAGTGAAATGGGTGGTCCACACAAATTCTTATCACCAACCTACGCAAAAGATCTTGAAATTTGGATTCATTTGCAGCCAAGCGAGAAATCAACTGAGACACCCAATTAATCACCTTATGAGTCGGCATCTCAAGGATCTCTTCCGAAAGATCTGCATTGAGGTCATCAAGACCTGATTGTTCTAACCATAATGCAAAAAATCTATCAAGATCCTCATCCACGTCATCATTGTACAAAATACTTTTGAGATATAGCTTGACCGATATACTGGAGAATTTTTCCTTTTGCTTGTTAATTGTATCGTATTCCAATTTCTCACTAACATATTGTGATTTCAAATTCGTGTAATACTTTTGAACAGTTTTTTTCTCTTCAGCCAGCACATATGTTTTCCCGTAATGATCCTTCAACTCTTCGATCTCTGTTTTCTTTTTTGTTACCTTTCTCTCTAGCTTCAATATCTCATCATTCAAACTCTTCGACCTAGATTGCAGATCACAAAATTGTGCAAAGAGGCGATAAGTTCTTGCCCTTTGCTCAATATTTTCCACATTAACAATTTCCGATAACGTGGGTGTTACATACTTGTCCATCAAATTTGCTGCTAGGTCTTGCCTCGAATCAGCCATCCATCCAACTAAAATTGCTTCCAATAGATGGCTATGCAATGACAATGAACCAATTGGCAATTTGAATCCCTTCCTTTTGATCAAATCTTTCACAATTATGACGGGTACACTGGTCTGACCCTGTTCCCAAAGAGATGACGCTGTTTGAAATTTTGATAATTTTGAAATCTCCTCTTTTAAGCTTGGTGATACATTCACATTATTATTATTGGCAATCCGGTCTATCATAATCATTGAGCTGATCATTTTTTGCTTCTGTCCATCATTGCGAACTAAATTATTATAGTGAACAAGATCACTGACAGAACCTAGCCATAATTGTTCATTTTCAAGACTATTGAGTCTTATGTTACGTTCAGCGAAAATTTGAAAAGCTGTCTTTCGAGCCAATAAAACATCTTCAACTGTTTTAGCCTCTGCAGAATCAAACCAGGAGCTGGCCTCATAAAATTTGTTCATTTGACTTTCATAGTTATCCTTATCGTAATTGAGAAGGTCGTACAAGCATTGCAAAATACCTATAGTTTTGAACCAGCTTATAGCAGATTTATTGAAAAGCTTCGCATCAGACACACTTGATGTGACTTCTTCCTTTTTTTCTAGCAACTCCAAAATATTATCCGCTAGAAGAGTCTTAGATTGATGTGGATACTCTCTCATATTGTACAAAGCCTTATAGACAATTTGGTTTTCCGAGTAGTCTTTCGTAGAGATTAAGTTCCACTTATTCAATTTCCAAGCCCTTTCGTATAACTCATCATCATTGTAATCGATTCGAGAGGACTCCGATTCTTTTATAAGTGTTGAGATACCGTACATTCCAAACTCTGTCATCGAAGATAAAGCCTTTTTTTCATTCGTCTCAGATCCCATAGATAAATTGGCATCTAGAGAACCGATATCGAATTGTATTTTATCAGAAGTATTAGCTGACCTTGCAATTAATTGAAAGGAGTAGTCAAGAGAGGGTTCTTCGGGTATTCCATAGAATAAGTCGGATTCATCGATAGCTTCGTATGCTGTTAAGAGCCCATCTTTGTATTTAGACCAGTCAATGGTGCCCACATTGTTGAGATTCAAATCTTCAAATATTAAAAGCGACGACCTGAAGAATTTGTTCTTGACCGCTATCTTGAAAACTTCACAAAGATTTACAGATTTATATATCTCTTGGAAATATTTCAATTTGCACTTCACACCAACACGTAGTTGGAGTACCGAATGTATAAGAATGTTAGCATATTCAGATTCAATGAGTGAGAGCTTCAACAAACCATCAAAGATTGCCAGAGTAGTTCCTATGGCCTCTTTACCTTTGAAGTTTAAATAATAGCAGATCGTAAACGGAATCAATTGCCTTGCCACACGTGGAACTCTTATAACAAATATCGAGATAAGCGAGGCGATGGTGGTGTAGGCTGAGAGGTCATGGAACAATGCAACCAAAAGATTGCTGGACCACATATCAACGTGTATATCAGACACATTCAACCCTTTGACAACGAAATCTGCTATGCCGGTCTCAGGCATTTCAAAAGAATCATCGTCAGAATTTAATAAGATGCAAGAATGAAAATCAAGTGGAAGTAAGTACTTTTCATATTTGATGAGCTGCTCTTCAAATTTTACGTATTGCAAAACATCTTTTTTTGATCTGTTGTACTTCTGTATAAGAACTCCAAGTACCGATTCTGCACTCGCAGACACTACCGGATTAACGTCGGTGACGTACCTCTCGATATGCCGAATTAGGATATCCATTCCCTGCACCTCATTGTTAAGATCTTCAATTAATCCATCGAAATCGTTATTTTTAAATAGATGAGATAAACCATCTTTGATTCCTCCATGCAAGTAGTAAGAGGCAATGTACATCGCTGACCAAAGGGCAAACTTTCGCTTTAATCTTTTGTTTTTATAATCAACAGCCAATAACGCTTTTACGACCGGTTGAAGACAACCTTTCTCATCGTGAACTTCAACATATTCAAAAACCTCCGAGATGACTTGCACAATATACTCAGCATCTCCGTCAAGTAAACAGATATTGAAGTCATTTTCTGAGGCTAGAAACAGCTCAATACAGGAACTTGAGAGGGGTTTTGGATATCTCGATTTGAGTAGGTCAATCACTGTCTCCATTATAGGGACAAACTGATCATGTTTGTAAAGGGATGTTTTGTATGTTGTTAAAATTTGGCAGATTGAATTCAATTGATAATGGTCGTCAGTTTTGAAATCTAAGACACCAGCGAGAACTTTAACTATCAAGGGTTTTGATGTATTGTGCTCAAGTGAGCCAAGTTTCTCAACAACATAAGCTAAAATTGAAAGAGCATCACTAACTATTATCTCACAAGGTATCAAAGGAAATGTGATATTCAAAAGCAGTTTTAATAATTCATGCAGAAAGATAATATCAGTGCTCAAAAGAAGAAGTAATTTCAAACGTCTAAGAACAGATATCCTTGAATTGAAATCTATTGATCTGTCCAATTGTATCGAAATACGCTTGACGAAAAAAAGTGTCTTGCGTATCTCCCAAAATACTTCACCTGAATTGTATTTATTAGTAAGTTTTTCAATTAGTTCCAACGTTGACTTTAGTGAAATCGAAACAGCCTTGGTTGTCCCAATACTCATAGAAGAGTTCCTTGAAGTTAAAAGACGACTAATTGAACGATTCTCAAACATTTCGAGTAGTTCTTGTTCTTCTGATAAATCTGTGAACTCTATCGTCCTTAAAATAATTAAAATCATCTTCTCTCTCATTATTGCTTTCATATTGGAATTCAAAAACAGTTTGATAATAACAAAGACTCCATTCCTAACTCCATGTTGGGAATAAGCCAAAGGAACGATCATGTGTAAGCTGTCACAGATAAGTGTTTCGATGTCTAATGACTTCACGATTGACAAATCTTCAAGAAAATGACCAGCATCTTTCGTTTGAATAATCGCAATCTGAACCGCTGTGATCTCTTTGTAAAACACATTGTAGAATTCATTCTTGTTGGTATATTGAAAAAGCTCACACGGAAAAAGGTTCATATGGTCAAACATAAACCAATAAATCAATAATTCCAATACAATCTCTTTCAAAAGCTCTTTAGGAGAAGCAGTTTTACGCAAATCGCATAGTTGCCCAATTGCAAGCAATAAATATGGCTTGAAATAAAAGTCTTCAGAGCACTGGATAAGATTGAATAGAGCTGTAACCATGATGTGCTCGGAACACCGCCCAAGCTCGGAAAATAACAACACATACGTAGCACTTTTCTCTAAACTCTTTTCAGTATCTGCGAATCCTTGGTGAAGACACTTATAGATTTCCATTTGATTTTCCACCGTCAAGTGTCTTAAATATAGCACCAAATTTGGAGCAAGGCTGATTTTAATCGAGTTTCCTGTAATCAAAAATCTTTCAAGATATAACAGGATGAAATCAACTCCTTTGAGGTTCAACTTCACTTCATTCAATTGGCAGACTAGTAAAAATTCACAAAACTCTTTATAAGCGATATATGTCTGGATAACATCTTTCTGTCCACATTGAATTAGCCAGGTAGATATATCGCATAAATCGTTTTTCAAATCATAGCTTGGCTCGACAGAAATAATCGGAAGTAGCAGTTTCAAAAATTGGGCAGCAGTTATGAGAGTGAATTCACATCTGTCTAATTCAGAATGAATCAATGGTCCCTCTCCTAACAATCTGATCATTTTTGTCAAATTTGCGTCATTGACATTTTCAAGCAATATTGACTTGTTTTCAAATTGCAGATTTAAATAGCTGAAACTGTATAGCAAATCAATGGTCAGCATCTCTTTTAAAAAGTAAATAATTGTCTCAATCAATTGATTCTCGTCATCTTGCCTCAACTTTGAGACAGATGTGACAAATCTTATCAATTCCACGGACTCAATCTTTTTCACACTCGATGAACAAAATGGTAAAACGTTATCCAGAGAATTCCCATCTTCTCCCTTGAGAACACCACTTGAAAACTCATCCTCAAAGAGAAATTGATCTCCATTGTATTGTCGACCATTCAACGATGAGGTACGAAACCTTTGGAAGTCCCTTTTCAATAAGGAGAAAGAATCTTCCAAAATTCTCGCTAGCGGAAATCTTTCACGAATGTCTTGTAATTCTTCAGGGTTGAAAATGCATAAATTTAGTTGATTGAACTCCTGAATTAAGTGAGGAGATACACTAGATAAAGTATCATCCATTTCGAAATACTTTGAGTCAATGGTGCTTTGATATGATATGGAAGTTGAAAGATGTCGATTATGCTTTTTGGATGATAGCACATGTTGCATATGTAATAAAAACAAAGACCACTGAAAGATCGAAACCTCATCTTTTATAGAGCGAAAATACTTTGAGGTGTCAATCATTTTTATATAAAGGGATTCCAGCAAATTATCTTCCTCCATCATATCAATAGAAAGATCCCTTAGTTCTATCTCTTTCGATACGTCCTTTTGATGACACACAAAGTCTTCAAGTTTAGAAGAAATAGCTTGAAAAGCCCATATCTCGTCAAATCTCAGATCGGGACCCTTCAAGAAAGTCCCAAAAATATATTCAGTAGTATGACCACATATCCACCCCATAAACTGCTTAAGTGAGTCAAATAAAGAGGTCTTGTTGTGAGTGTTTCTAATACTAATGTCCCATTTGGCAACCAACCAATCTTGAATTTTAAAATTCAATTTTCTCTTTTGAACAAGATGAGCATCCCGCAGTATAGAGTTGATGGAAAACCAAAACAAAACGGATTCCTCGCTTACCATAAAAGGGCCGTTTATTTCAGGCATATCTATCAAATTTGAAATATTCATAAGTAAGGAAGTTTCAAAGATAGATTCCTTTCCAAAGCGCAAATGGGTCAAGAAAAATACGGAAGATGCCATCCATCCAAGCAACTCATCCTTGACCAATGGCAATGATATTTTCATCAATTTTTGTAATGTGTTGTGATTTGGATTGAGTAACTTTTGGTTTTCTGATGCAATTAAATATGCCCTAGAGGCGAGCAATGACCAGAATGATAAGTTATAGTTGTCAAACGAGCTAATAATGATCTCCAAACTATTTGAGGAGTCGAAAACGTCGGAGTCATAATTGATACTAGTCGCTTCAAAAATATCACTCAGCTCGCATAATTCAGGTATTGGGTGACTTCCTTTTGCGAAATACGTGTATTCAAGTTTCAGAGATGCAATGAATAGAAATGTGAAAATCAAAAGACCGTACTTCTGATGTTTTGAATCTGACTTGTCATTGATCAACTTGTGGCAAAATTCTATGGAGTCACTTGAATTTCTAATCACGTCTATGATACCATCTAGTTTTCGCCTCTTTAGAGGCAGCTCGCTATTCAATGATAATTCGACCGGTTCGAGAAGACTCGCCTTGTTACCGATAACATGTTTCTTGAGTTTGAAGTAGCTTTCCAATAGCTTTGATAAACCCCTGACAAGCAACCACGCCTTGTGTTTTGCAGAACGCAAATAGACACCTCTCAATGAAAACCAGTCATTGGCCAGAATCGCTCCTGAATTGTTCACCCCAAAATCTTCTGATTGAAGCTCAAGGTCAGATATTTTAAAGCAGTTGAACACGCTCTGAAGAGTAGCACCCATATCATACAAAAGATCTTCTCCGGCGAAAACCTCTTCCTTTCGATTAACTCCAGGGCTGGGAATATCAGATCTTATGGATTCATCATCAGAATTATCCCCATCTTGCCAAGAATCCAGTTGCTCAACTTTGCTTGGTGCACTCTCAATACGAAAGTCAATGAAATTATGAACCGCTCCTAAATTTATGAAAGTCAAGACCTGGTCCTGAATCGAATTCATTTGAGACAGATGAAGTGCTATCGTCAACTTAAGGCCCGCTTGTATTAGCATTTTTAACTTGATGATGTCTACTGTTCCTAGAATTAGGATCAACTTGTTGACGATTCTAAAAACACTGGTCATCAAAATGCTCTCTTTTTTGTAGATAAAAACCACCTTCAAAAGAAGCTCGACTAACTTAGAGTAAACCTCTTTATCATATAAGCGAGTTGACATCACTGATATGTTCTTGTCGCACTGAAGAAAGCCATGCAAGGCAGAGAACAACTCAGCAGTTAGTTTTTCATTTATTATTGAATATGATGCTTTGACCGACTTCTCCAAAATTATGTCAAGTGCATTCACAAGTGACCAATATATCCTATCCCATTCTTGCCTCAATAAATGATCCTTAAAAAATTGAAATGATAGGATGATATTTGCAGTCTTAGCAAAATCTAGGGCTGAAGGGTAAAAGACTTCGTCATTCCTTGCAAACTTGTCGATAACATTCAAGACAGTTTCCGAATACCCACGAACCTTCAATCTAATGGAATTGTCCTTTAGCGTCTTCTCGACTAGTAAACGTAGCGAATTAGCTCCTCTAGATATTCTGACTTCCGTCGGTTTTGTTTGGTTTGTCAAAAACAGAATTGTCTCTGACTCAATCAAATCAAAAATCCCCTGTAGCAAGAGCCTGTATCCCTTAGAGTTTATCTGAATACTCGAGAGCGAAAAGTCTTCTAGGTCGTTCAACGCTTTATTTCGATCTTTGATCTTGGAGGACCGGAGTAGACTTACAAGACTATTTACAGTTTGATGGTCTTCAGTCATATTTTTGTTTTGTAATTACGAAGATGTGCTCTGTAATACATATCAGGATGCGTTCAATTCTCTTCTTTAATGAAATTTCTCATAGATTCACTCCAGTATAGTAGATTGACAAATTTGATATTCGTAGATGAATATGTAATGAGAGCACAAAAAAACGACGTCGATATCAGTTGAAAGATCCACTACATATTCAACAGCGACCATGTCAGATCAAACATGAAGAAACTGACTGAAATAATGTAAGTAGCAGTAGTGTCTCTTGGGTGTTTCATCTCTCCAGTTAACAAGATCCATTGCGATGTCCCATTGAGTTATTCTTAATGGACAAAGGCTGATAATTTTTTGCTCCCATTGTCATAACCCAACTCAGAAAACTTGAAAGTCTGAAGATCATTGATATTCGATAAATATATAAGGATGTAGTCTTCAGGAAAGTTAGATGACACTGTTCTATGAATAGGATCAAGGAAATGGACACAGACAGTGAACACTTCAGCGAAAGCTCGGAGCTGACAAGATATAACGAAGCAACACCCCAGAAGGTATTCAAGCTCCAGGAGACAAATGGACCCTACATGGACCTCACACTGTGTTTCTGTGAGTCATGTGGCTTTACAAAGCGGTGGGATAGGACGACAAGTAGGCTTCTCTATTGGGGGCTTCTTTTCCCGTGTGTGTGGGTTTCTAATATGACAATTCTACTCTACGGCTTGTTCTGTAAAAGCAGAATACCAATCGGTTCTGAGGAGTTTGTGAGCATCTTCCAAGTGAAGGTGGGATTCGTACACGAAGAAAATGATACACAGAGTCCCAACGAGAAAGCGTGCTTTTATTATCACCAAAGGCAACGAAGCCGGTCTCTTGCCAAAACGATGTACTCCTTGCTAGCTATATTGATCTATATATTTCTCACTACAGTGATAGTCTACGGTGCGTTGCACATCGAGACCATCAGAGTACATCTATGAAGATGATCTATTGACTCTTAAAGTCGAAATCAGACATCAACTCTACTCGCCCCACCGAGTCATTTTTCCAAACCGAGTCAAATCTCCACACATCTATAAAACCTCATCAAGCGACACCTTAGGCAGAAAGAGAAACTCAATAAAGAAACTATCATGAGAAAGGAATTCAGGTTGTACTCCACTGCAGCCAAGCTTGTAAAGACACCATTACATGATGCTCATATCAAATTAGGAGGCAAAATGGTTCCGTATGCTGGGTATGATATGCCGGTGTTGTACAAGGGACAGTCTCATATTGAATCGCATAATTGGGTCAGAAGCAAGGTTGGTTTGTTTGACGTGAGTCATATGTTGCAACATAAAATTTCAGGAAAGGACTCTCTGGACTTCCTTCAAAAGGTGACCCCAATTGACCTAAAGCAATTAGCTATCAACAACTCCAGCTTATCGGTTTTACTCAATGACGAGGGCGGTGTAGTGGATGATTGTATAATAACAAGGCACGGAGAGGACGAATTCTACGTGGTGACAAATGCCGGATGCCGTGAATCAGACATGAAGTTTTTGAAAAGTGAAGGTCAACCATTCAACAGTCTCAATCACTCAACTTTCGAAAGTACGCTTTTGGCAATACAAGGACCTAAAGCTGCAGAAATACTACAAAAGTTTACGACTACAGACTTGAGTAAAATCTATTTTGGTCAGGTTGACCATGTCAAATTGGCACAAGTTGGCTCTCCTGTGCATCTTGCAAGATCGGGCTATACAGGGGAGGATGGCTTCGAGTTATCGATCCCCTCTTCATCTTCAAGCGAGAGTAGCGATTCGGTCAATTTCTTCTTGACCTTGATAAACGACTTCCCTGAAGTCGTGAAACCAATCGGGTTGGCTGCAAGAGACTCCTTACGACTTGAAGCAGGTATGTGTCTCTATGGACAGGAATTAACAGAAAAAATTAGCCCTGTTGAGGCTAGCTTGAGCTGGTTGATCCCCAAATCGCGCAGATCTGCAAACGAGCTGTTCAATGGTGCTCTGAAGATACTAGGACAGCTCAACAAATCCATCCCCTTTTCTCAGCGCAGAGTCGGCTTGCTTTCCAAGGGCCCAGCCCCGCGAACTGGCAACAAGGTGTACAGTTCCGACGGCGAAGAAGTCGGGTACATCACCTCAGGCTCCTTTTCTCCAACACTAGGACAAAACGTTGCGCATGCCTACATCGATAAGAAGCAAAAGTTCGGTTCGGATGTCAAGGTGGATATCAGAGGCAAGCTCAGAGATGCTACGTTATCTAAGTTGCCCTTCATAGCTCCCAACTTCTATAGAGGCTAGTCGTAATCTCAATTTGCAACATTATCTCCATTACTGCGTTTAAAGGTAAAGCAGCCTCCTTTCTGAGTCTCCTTTAAAACTCTCCCTCCTCCGTAGGCACTTCACCTCGCAGCTGCCATAATTTTTCATCTCCTTGGTGCCAAAAATCACACCAGGTGTGCACATCACCCAGTTCATGCGCCCTTCTACGCCTACTAATGTTTACAAAACGCTCCCTCCTCTATATCCATCAGCGAATGTTGCGCATCCTGCCACAATCACATCAGCATTTTCCGTCTTGACAAACCTTACAGAAATTTAGATACACTGGTGCCCCGGACTCTACATGTGTGGCGTGTGATTGGGCCGTTTTGACTTCCTGTAGCCTCTTCCCACTAAAACACGAAATTATTCAGCTTAAGTATTCTACGCGTCAGAACACAATAACGCCAAATGTCACTCAGTGGGTAACAATTGCCCATAATTTTATACGTACACCGATGGCTAGAACTCACATATATAGAAGTGTATCCAAGTATTGTTGGATGCACACTAAGCGTCATTAGATTGTGTTACTTGTTGAATTGTGAATCATTCAACGCGATTTACGTTCCGATATACGCATTGGAAGACACAAGTCAAGCATGAGGGTGAAAAAAAAAAAGAACGAGTGAATCGTGTCCAAGGAGTCAGCAATTCAAGTTCGTCTAAGTCAGTAGGTTATATATATATATACTGCGAGAAAGACATCTGAGATTGTAGAGAGACTTCATCGACAGTCAACACGATCATTAGGCGCTTTACACGGTCCCATAGCATGTCTTCACCTTCGAAACAGAGATCGGCGTTAACCCCGAAACACTCTAATATAGGAACACCGTCGCCCAAAAAGCACCGGATTGAGAATCCTTTTTCCTCTGATGTGAAGATACCATATAGCCAGCCTGGCAGGTCGACGCTGGTGTCACCCAAAAGGCCTAGGTTGAATTTTACGATATATGAGGACCGGAGGACAAATTATGATCAACAGAGCACGCAGGGACGAGACTCAACAGAAGACATCCACGACAATCAGGAAAACATTCTCCAACCCAAGAAAATCGAGACCCGTGGGGTAAAGAGAGTACCCTTATCCAACTTGAGTCTCAAGGAATTCCCGGGATATGTCCAATTCGACCATCAGCCAGTCGAGCAATTAACGGAACTCTACCAACCCATCAACTTCAACAATGACTTTAATTCTCTACACAAGTTTCTGAACTTGCCCAACTATTTAACACCCCCCAGGGATTGGAAGAACAAGTACTTGACGAAATCGTCTGTGACTGATGACGTCGAAATGAACTTGATCAAGAAATCCTCCATTTTGAAGCACAGAAGATCATTGTCTTTGGGAAAAAACGATTCCAAGTCCAGACTTATCACCAAAAACAAGTTTGACATATTATCTACATGAGAACCAGGCTCTACACATCACTGTAATGTTCTTTTTTTAATGATACCTGCATTTTTGACTTCTTCCGGTGGCACGCCATGCTATTACTTTCGATTATACCCTAAAAATTTTCCTTCGATCATTTAGTCAATATAATAACAATCATAGTACAACAGATTTGTAAATAGCAATACTTCTGCGTGCTAACTGATTTAGTGGAAGCAAATCTGTAAAGTTACAAAAGTGAAAGATAAGAAACGTCTCACTACTGCCAGACCTGACTTCGTCTTGTGAATCTGGCTGCGAAACATGAAAGTTATCATTTTTCCATTTTATAAAAAAATTCTACGATAACCACTACGATAACCACTACGGTTAACCACTGAGGTGATTTTGACAAACGACAGGTAGATTTATGTTCTCCTTACTTAAGTCGCATATATATGTATATATATATATATATCTAGAAAGCTTTGTCAAAATCGCTAAAGACAAATCTGTATCTGATGTCACCCTTCTCGACTCTCTCTAAGGCAGTTTGTATATTTTTTTCAGAGATTGGAACGACTTCAAGCCATGGCTTGACACCCTTCTCGGCGGCGAGTTCCAACATTTCCTTAGCCTCCTTTTTGGATCCAAGTGCAGAAGAACCATAACTGGTAGCATTGGAAATGAACGTGAAAGGTGAGACTTCAAAGGTATCACCGAGAGGTGGCAAACCAACAGAAACGTACTTTGTGTTGACTTTCATGACAGACAAATAGTTAGCCAAGACCACTCCTTTAGCTTGGGATGCACAGTTCAACATAAAGTCGATCTTGTTGGCGTACTCCTTAGTCCAGTCCTTGTCTTCGTCGATAGCAACAAAGTGGTGAGCACCCAACTTCTTGGACTCCTCTTTCTTTGCAGAAGACCTGGAAAATGCGACCACCTCGGCACCCAAAGCATTAGCAAATTGGATGGCCAAGTGACCCAATCCTCCAATTCCAATGACACCGATGGTTTTGCCCTTGGCATTGCGGCCAACCTCTCTCACCATTGGCGAGTAAACGGTGAGACCAGCACACATCATAGGAGCAGCGTCGTGGTAGCTCATACCGTCGGGAATTGGGAAAACACACAGCTCGTCGGCGATAGAATGGGAAGCGTAACCACCTTGGGTGAGGAAGTCGTCACAGTGCACATCAACCGAGTTGTACGTGGAGACTCTTTGGGGACAGTAAGATTCGTCGTCGTTCTTACATCTGACACACTTCTGGCATGTGTTGCACGATGCTCCGACACCAACCCTGTCACCAACCTTGATCAGTGAAACCTCATCTCCGACGGCAATAACTTCTCCGACGATCTCGTGTCCGACAACAGCATCCTTTCTCCTCAAAGGTCTCCAAACCCCTTGGATCGTATGGATATCCGTACCACAGAGACCACATGCAACAATCTTAATAGCAACATCCTTGGGTAAGAACTTCTTTCTCTCCCACTCGACCAACTCGGTCTTGCTCCACTCCTTAGGGTTGGTCACTCCAAATCCCTTAAACTTGTCTGGTACTGCTGATGGGCTCATCTTATACTGATTGTTAATTGTTCTTTGATACTTGGTTAATATTCGGAATGCTATCTCGATCTTGAATTTTGAAGCAATGCTTGCTACTTTTATAGCTTCACCGGTCAACGAAATTTGCGACTGTGCGTCTGCATCAAAATCTCCTTCTTACATATTATTGTCTAATTTGATATCCGATTTGATGGAATTATAGAGAAATTTCCGTCACCAACAATTGCTCAAACTATGATGCTCGTCGGATTAGTAACACGCCAGCTTTTCCGCTGTCCACGAGACGGTGTAGCGTATTATAGACACCACATAAGCCTTTCCGTGAGAAATTTCGGGCTTCTTTTGAAATCCCGCACCATTGACAACCGGTAAAGGCTACGAGATAAGGTAAACGTTTGCCTGCCGCACAGTTTACTCTCTCCTCTAAATGATTACTAATTTTGCCCGGTGTTTGCTACCATGCAGCGGCATTTGATCATTTGTGATAGGTGTTCCTTTCTTATTGACGATTGGCTGACGTGATATGGGTGGGAGACCGGCAGACTACAAGCCTTGTAATCGGCCAAAGTCTGAATATGGCACATAGGCCGAAGATTGGAAAACCTGTCGAAAAGGGGATTGCCGGGATTTGGTATCTTTGTCGGGTGCACCACCCCGACGTGTCTTCAGATCCCGTGTGCAATATTCACTCAACAGGCGAATGATAACGATTTCCTGCACGTGTATAGAAGAATGAGACCGTAGTTTGTAGGTAGTTGTGTATAGACTATTGAAAGCTACGTAGGAGAGGCGATGAGGTTACTTTTTGGACTTCTTCTTCTTCTTGTTCTTGGAGGAGGTGGCGGCAGGCGTAGGGACGGGGCTTTCGCTGGCATCCACTGCGCCTTGGTGGGAGCCTGCTTTCTTTTTGTCTTTTTTAGTCGGCTTGTAGTAGGATCTCAACTTCATGGGCAACCAGCGCTCGTCGTCCAACTGGAGGTCAGTAGAGGGCTTCAAGACCTTGTTGGGTGCGAAGCGGGGTTTTCTCTTTCTCGAAGACTTCTTGGACAGCGGTATGATGATGGTTTTGTGCTTCGACGGGAGAAGGGTACCAAGGTCTGTAGCTAACAAGTCCTGTGTACTTTGGGGCGAGGTCAATTGGTCTATCGGGGTCAATGACTGCAAGTCTTTTGAGAGAACGGAGGACACCACCACATCGTCCTGTTTGATGTTGTGCAAGATCTTGAACAACTGGACGGCCGACGTCTGGTTCTGGGTAAAGAGTTTAAATGCCACCAATTTTATGAAGTTATAGTAGTTGACATCGCCGGAAATTATGTTTTGGCTTGTCGACACAAACTTGTCACTCAAAGAGACCAACAAAGCGTTCCACTTGGAGTTTGAGTCCAACGTCTCATATATCTTCATCAATGTTCCAACTAGTCCTGGTGTTACCTTTTCCTTTTCGATATCTAATGCGACTAACTTCTCCATCAAGGGCAAGGACTGGTCGAACAGATTATTAGTAGCGTTTAGTGAGACCAACATCAACGTTAAGACTATGGTCTCGTTGGAATATGAAAAAGATGACTTGATGCTCTTGAACAACTTTCTTGTGACCAGTTTGTATTTGACGTCATCGATCAAATCATTCAATTTTATGTCAAGTTTAAGAAGATGCTTATACAAGACGGGAGACAAGTCCTCTGGGAAGTCGGTAAGAAAGGTCTGGACGAGACTGTTCCCGAAAAAGGTAGAGCCCAAGGTCTCTGTTGAATATCTCAATACCATGAAATTTCTTAATAGGATTCTGAATTGTAATTTCGTTAGTTTTTGCAAAAGCTTGTGGATGTTTTCCCTGAGATTCAAGTCTCTTTGAACCAAGTTAAAATTTTCTTCTTCCATGTTCATCGAATAGTAGTTGTTCTTGATCAACAATTTGTACATAGAATCATTTATTGCGTCCAAGTTTTGACTAGTGATGAATGACAAGCTTTTATCAGTCTCACCATTGATTTGGTGGATATAGTGGGAGGTGAGTTGCATGGGTAGAAGTTCCAAGTTCAATTCGTCTTCTGGCAATGAAGAATTCTGATCCTTACACAGAGCCTCCGCATTACTCAAAAGCTTTAGAGCAAGATCATATTTGTCCAAAGAGAAGGCAATCATTGCCTCATTGAAAATTAAATCGTAGTTGCTCTCTTCATATTCCAAGGGTTTTGAAGCCATCCTCTCGTTCTTCAACAAATTCAATTGAGAGATGATAGCACGTTCGTTGATATTCAAATCGACAGCATTGTCATACTTGTTGTCCTGAGACATAAGCTCATACAAAGCCAAAGCCTTCTCGAATTCACCCTCTTTATAGTGATTCTGCGCAACTACGTGTTGAAGGCCTCTCCTCAAAATAGGATCTTCCACTTTAACCTCTTCGTAAAGTTTGCCTAGTTCTGCACTCTTTCCAATTTTGTACAATATGTACGCTATATCGACAACCAACTCGGACTTGATAGCATCATCTTTAATCTTTTTGGCTATTTCGTATGCCTTGTAGTATTTGTCAAGGTTGATCAAAGATACCAAGCAGTTCTTGAATGCTTTCAAATCGTCAAAGTTTTTTATCTTTGATAGGTACTGATAAGAAACTTCATAAACGTTTTCATGATCAGAGTTGGATCTAACAGAAGACAAGGACAAAGCCTTGAATGCCTGACTGATAGAGTTACTCATGCTTGTTGGTGCCCTCTTTCACTTTTCTACCTGAATATCGTTGAATAATTGAAATATTTATATTACACAAAAAAAAAACCTAGATATTTTCCGACGACAACCCAGTAGATATCCGATGTCCATGAGTTGATTATAGTGTCTCCCCACACATGTAGGAGTTGATAGTGGACTGCCCATCACAACTCTTATCAATTTGAAAGTCTTTACTGCTATATCTCTCGCAAACCAATCAACAAGGGAGGTGTTTTATCATAGTCATCAATAGTTGACGAATGTGAAGCGTAAGAACACCAGATAAGCCATAGAAGTTACCCATTATGCCCTGCCTATGCCGGCTCCACTACCTCTTCCATATGCCAACGGTAGTCTGCTCTGGGGCCCCCAGGTACATCCATCCTCATATCTACACGTGATGGACTTGAAAAATTTAAAACTCAATAATACTGGAGCATACTCTTCATCTCTTCTCGACGTAGTAAAATGCATAGTGGTAGAGTCATTATTAGGGGAAGTAGGCTTCACACCAAGAGGTTCATAAGTAGCACTCCATTAATTCTTTTTCAAAGCAGAAATGCACGGGTTTTAGATAGACTCGGGGAAGGTGAGAAAATAGAGGCTCCCATCAAATTAGCTGAAGAGTCATCTCTTCCCAACATTGAACAGGACTTGAAGATAAACCCAAGGGAAGCCAAAACAAAATCTGCATTCTTGTCGACTCACGAAATTGAGAATGATCCCAATTACGAGATGTCTTCCTGGAAGCAAAGCATTGGTCAGTGGATCATCAAGGTATTCAACATAGACATGGATAGATCCAGAGCTGGGCCAGTGTCAGGGTCCACGTACTTTGGGGAATGTAAAAGACAAGGAATGTTTTATCCCAACGAGCCTTTATCGGAAACTTCCAAGTTTTACTATGAAACACTCAAGCTCCCCCAGTCGTTTAGTCAATGGTTTCAAATAACAGCTTTACATTATTGGATTCTTTCTGTTCGCATGAGAGCTTTACCTTTCAAGCATGGAAGAAACTATCAGCAAAAGCTTGTGGATAGGATCTTCAAAGACATGGAATTGAGAATGGCAGAGGAGTTGGGTATTAGCTCCACCAGAATCATCGAAGGATACTTGAAGGATTATCACACACAACTTCTTGGATCAGTTGTCAGCTACGACGAAGGCTTGATGACTGACGATATTACATTTGCATCTGCGCTTTGGAGAAACGTTTTCAACGGTGATCCAAATGTTGACATAAGACATGTCGAGGCTTTACTAGGCTACGTCAGATCACAATTGTACGTTCTAAACAAAATAACTGACAGAGAGTTCGGGTTTGGACACTTCAGATTCGTCCCTCCAAATGAGGTTGTGAAGCCTCTTACCAAGGCACAGGAAGCTGAACTCATTGAGAGAGCTAAACGAGAGTTTGCCAGCAAGACATTACCCTCTCAACGAAGTACTTTCTCCTTGGACGAGTAGTAGCGTATTTATTTATAGTTCATGTATATAAAATTTGAATACCAACTAACTAGAATATCATAGTCTACCTCTCTTCAAAAAAGCGTTATCCTCCCTGGACCAGTCGCTGCCTTTGAAGCCTCTTATCATGATGTTCATGATAGCATAGTCCTTGCCTTCGACAGCTTGGTCGTTTTTACTTCCCAACATGATGTCTTGATAGAATTTGAAACCGAACTTTTCATAGATTGGAATATTCACAGCTGACGAGCTTTCCAAGTATGCTATATTATTAGACGATTTGTCTATGTAGTTTTGAAACATATAATCAAACATCTTCCTGACATTTCCTTTACCCTTAGCCCTCTCGGTAGAGCCCACGTATACAAGGGTGTACACATTTTTCTTTCTGAATCTTGAGTCACTCTCAATGATCCTCTCGAACGAATCATGCAACAAGGGTAGCATGCCATGGAATATCTTGTGCCTGCCTTCTTCTCCACAGACATCCCACAATTTGCCAAAACCAGCTTCCATGAACGTGGGAAACGAATCAAGCCCGTTTGCGCAAGACTCCGGGGTTGACCAGATGGCTACAGTCTCAAATTCATCCTCCTGTTCGTTGATTCCAAGCACAAGACCCTTCATGATGTGCTGGTTGAGATAGGCTCTATAGAGGGTCAAGTTGCACATGTTCTTGCTCTCTTGATCCTTCAAGTGGCTCACAAGCAAGTTAGCAAGCGCATCATCCTGGAACGCACTGAGAAGCGTTTGAGCCGCCTTGTTTGTATCGTTCTTGTTCAACAATCTGAATGATGGAGAAGTTGCAGATTTCGACATTATCAATTTTTCTGACATCGACAACTATTGGTTTACTTTTGTTGGACAACCATAACTTGACTATGGTTCCAATGCACTCACAGTCGTTCACCTTTCTGATGGAATTCTGCAGTTGATGGGGTCTATATATCCTGTGAGATCCCCATCTCTGTCTCGCAGTGTAACCGGCACAAACTTCCGATTTGGGAAAATCAATAAAGCCAGTCGATGATCGCTGGATTTGCCATAAGGCATATCCATTTGATCGGCCTCGACGCCTTTGATGTGAATTGCTGAGTCGTGCTTCAAGTGACGTCTATAAATACCAAAACAATCAGTTAGCGTTGCATATTTGACATTTGGTGGCTTTGTTCCCGTAGTCCAGTCGCATAAGGTGTTAGCACGAATTTGTAGTCGTAGTTTCCTACGGAAGAGGAAGTATGCGCTGCTGAATGCCTCAGCAAGCCCGTGAAAGCTTCCTTCGCCAACCCGGTCTCTTCCAGTGCCATTTGAAGGCAGATATTGGTCCACTTACGATCACCGCTTGTCACTAGCGGCATCGAGGGCATCTAAATCTATACATATATACAGGAACACGATGGATATATCAATTGACATGAATTAACTGCTTTATAAAAGATAGACGTTGTCGTTTCCCCAATGTTCAGCTCATTGCTACCGAAACCGCGGCATTCTGAGTACGATGCGAATTTAAAAAATCAGCTTATTGAAAAAAAGGGTCAAGATGGGAGCAAGAATGTAGTTCTTTTGACGGATTATAACCTTGGTCCAAGTGAAGTTGAAAACAAAGGGGAAGTCAAAATGGTGGCTGAAAGTTACGATAATTCAGTGATGATGTCTCGATACGACAGATCCAGGAAGGTTCAGGGGTCTTATGAGAATACTGTGCCGTTGAAAAGCCGATATCCTAATTTGAAGCATCATTTTCCCAGGCCAGACATCTCAGATCCAGACGTGCAACTATGTGTTAAGGAAACACAAGAAGTGGTGGAAAGACTTCTCAGGGCCAAATTGGGGCAAGAGGAAAAGAAGAGTAATGACGACTTCAGCTATGTGAAGTTCACTTCGCAAGCTTATGACGCCAACGAGGAAAGAGGCCGTGAAAAAATTGTTCAGATTCGAGACATTCAAGAGGATCCCATGCTTCCTCCAAAGTTCAAGTTACGCAAGAATAGACACAAGGAGCCATCTCCACCGCCTCCAATTCTCAAGAAAACAGCACCAGCCAATGCTGTATCGAAAGAAGAGAGAGATAAATGGAAGATTCCAGCAGCCATATCTAACTGGAAGAATAATGAGGGCTTTACCATCGCTATAGACAAGAGAATGAAAGCGGCAGGTTCCGGTTCTAGTGTTTCAGAGGCAGAATTAAACATCAAAAAATTTGGTGAGCTTTCAGAGGCTTTGGAGAGTGCTGACAAAAAGGCAAGAGAAGAAATCAAGATCAGAAGTGAAATGATGAAGGATATAGCATCGAAAGAGAAACAAATGAAGGAACAACAACTACGTGAATTAGCCGAGCTAACTCGAAATGAAAGAAATGAACAGAAACGTCATTACAATGACAGTTCCAAGCTGAAAAGGTCAAGATTACAGTGAAATAATATATCACGATGTGGTATTTATATAGGCCGTAATACAAACATATTTCATTTTCTTGTTTTCTTACCTGCTCGTGACTTGGGTTTGTCACCGCCCTCATACAATGATTTATCTGATTCGTCCCTGATTTTGTGATTAAACCAGTCCGTGACTCGGGATATTGTCGAAGCTCGTCTTTGAGCGGCAAGGTCGCTGTTCAATTTATTTATAAGTTCTTTCAATTCTTCCAACGATCCTTGCTCAGTAATGTCTGAAAAAGATTCGAGAATCTTTCTTTTCTTTCGAGGAGCAGATGAATGTCGCAATGACCTCTTAGATCGCTCAAAAACATCTGAATCATTGCCCATCTCCTCATCAGCATTGGGGGTACTGGCAGAATTTAAGGATTCTATTCTATTTTCCACAATCTTAATTTTCTCTTTGACTTGAAGCTCATTTTCAGGAGTTGCGTCTAAGTTGAGTATTTTCCTTCTTGTGATCAAACTGTTTATAATAGTTTCCTTTACACTTATAAGTTCCTTGCGTAATTGAGACTCCCTGTTTCCCCATGGATTTAACCATTGAATCAACCCAAGAATCTGATTGGGCTTGTCATAGAACCTCCAGTCCGAACTGTTGAGTAGGACACTGGGATGTTCCTCGATTACCTTTCTCTGTATGGGTGATAATGATCGTAAAGGTATCACAAGTCCTCCGAACTCATCTACTACCAACTCCTCTCGCTTTCCCTCATCGATTAACCTCACAATTGTATTTTCCTTAAAAATTAGACCCAGAATTTTCGATGACCAGTCTAAAAATTCTGTAGGGAGATTGTTAAATTGCATCTTTTTTAGCTCAAAGTCCTCAGGATTTGAAATGATATTTTCTTTAGCAGATGAATCATTGCGTATCTGAATTCTTGGGCTCGAGTCAATGAAATTTGCGCATGTTGAGGTAGAATCAAAATGAATCTCGAAGTCACTTTTTGAAGGACCCTGTACCCAAAGTCGTCCCATAAAATAGGTTGAACTCTTATCGTCGTCTTTTTCAATCAGACCATCTCCGTCTAAATTTTTATCCCTTTCGGTATCATCATCGTCATTGTCATCATCGCTTAAACCAGCAACGTTCACAGGTAAACCATTGTTCTCGAACCACCAATATCTGTTGAAAAAGCGATCCTTTCCTAGGTATTTCACTCTTTGACAATCAAGCTCAGTTAATTTCTTCTCGATTTCCTTTTTTGCTTTCTTTAGCTTCTCGAGCTTCATCAATGATTCATCTCTTTTCTTCCAGGACGAAGAAAATTCTG
This sequence comes from Debaryomycetaceae sp. CAB 1570, assembly GCA_031081755.1. Classification (NCBI taxonomy): domain Eukaryota; kingdom Fungi; phylum Ascomycota; class Pichiomycetes; order Serinales; family Debaryomycetaceae; species Debaryomycetaceae sp. CAB 1570. The sequence continues at coordinate 1,463,683 of JARYSW010000002.1, forward strand.
GATTTGATTGAGCGATCTCCTTTTCCTTTTCGGTCATTTCAGCCACATCAAGAACCAATCGTGGACGCTTTGAAAAATCTGATGGCTCTCTTCCTGAGGAAATCATGATCGCATCATGGATGACTTGATTATTTTTATGGCATTCTTCGAGAGCGATTTTATAATCTCGAATGTTGTCCAACCGACTTCGTCTCAAGTTTGCAGATGTCTCCAAGCAATAATCTATATAGTTCCTAACCACCAAGCCATTAACCAACAATGATATCAATAAGTTCATGACCTTGAGCCTAGTATTGATGTCTAGAGCCGAATAAAATTGGTTAAGAACAGTTGAAGGGGTAGCCGATGAATCCTTTGGAGCAAGGGTCTCGTAAACCTTCTCTATAATTTGCTTAAATTCTGGAACATATTCAACTGAAGATAGGACACCAAGAAGAATACATTGCCAATTTCCGTCTTTGAAATTTCTCCTCCTTAGTCTTTCAATCCAAGACGTGTTTCTATAATTCATTACAATATATGCATTATGATTATCTGACTTCAAATCGTCCTCACTTGTATCTTCATCTTCTTCCCCATCATCGTCATCGTCTTCATTCTCCTCTTCATTCACGTTTTCGTTGCCAGACTCATTCTCTTCTCTATCCTTTGCATTATCCTCTATCTTGATCTTATTCCTCGATCCATTTGATTTCGTTTCGGTGCCCTTAAGTCCATTTTTACCCTTGTGCAGTTTCGAGTCAACATCAGGATCCGAACTCATTTCGACCTCTGATTCATCTTCATCACTCTTCAACGCTTTACCTTCATTATCGCTTTCAGATCCTCTTTCATCAAGGTCATTAGTGTCGGAGGCAAACTCACCTTTAGCAGTTTCAGGCTTCAAGAAGGATTCTTGGGGAGGAAGATTGATTAATAAACCAAATATTGTGTCGTTGGCCTCTGCTTTTCTTTCTTGGTCCTTGTTGGGTATTTCGTTGGACAAGATAGCCCCTAATACCGCACACCAAACTTCATCCAAAAGTTCACACCTACCGATGTCTTGAAATTGATCAAAACTCCATCCCATCGCGTAAATGAAGTCATCAAAAGTGAAGTTGTCTAGTTTCAATGCCGGACCATAGACATTCAAAAATGTCCATACTTGCAAGGCTTCTTGAATTGTGTTTATAGATTTTTCAGAGAGCCGTTCAATTTCTTCGGATAAATCTGGATCCTCAATCTTAACTGAATTTGAATCAGACGAAACAGAATGTTCACCTTCCTCCGATCCTTTCTCTTCTTCACTGTCCTCCATCAAATCGCTGATGATTTGTGTGTTCCACAGAGAAGCATTTTCTGGCAATAATGGTATTTCGGGTTTAGGTTTCTGATGCTGGATATCAAAGGAAATCTCTAAATCGTTCACAATATTTTTCCTACTAGGCTGTATCGATGGAAATGAGAATGACGGCTCTTGATGCCCATTATTTTGTGGATCATTTGGTTGCAAATAATCATTTCCTATCTCTTTATGCAATTTGTCAGGTATGTGATGAATTGGGAATCTACTTCTTGGATCCATCAATCTCGCTTCAGGCTTATTTGGCGCTGATTTCAGCTCCCGTTTAACTGGATTTGGATTTTCGGAAGTACTCTCATCATTTGCATCTATAATACTTGAAAGACTAACTTTTTTCTTACTCAGTTTTGACGACGTGGCGTTCTTTCTTTTGCTCGAAATTGTGGCAGCCCCGTCGGCGGAGGAAGAGATTGCTTCTTGCTCATGGTCCTCATATAATACATCACCTACTGGTGTCAGGAGAGCATATTGCTTCAAATCATCCGGAAACTCTTGCGGTATTCTGTACTTCCTAGCATATTTGTCTTTTACGACCCATGGAGCACCTACCTTATGCGATCTGGTCATAGTTAACTTTATAAATGTCTTTATAAGCCATTTGGTGAAATGGTTGCGATCTCTTGTTATTTTTTCCCCAGTTACTATAGCTTGCTGCATGTCGCTAAGTCTCAAAGCTAGATATTTTGTTGTAACATTATCAGATGATCCGTATTGAACTTTCTCTCGTATGACTCCACGCAGTTTTGCGTTACTCTGATGTTCGGACTGGCTACTTCCATTTTCACCAATATCTCCTATGATGTATACGTTCTCCCCCGGAAAGTATTCATCTTTAAATACCAGGTACACTTTATCCACCAACTGATCTAATCTGGTAATTCTATTGAATTGAAGAAATCTCAAGATGTGCTCCCGCAAGGCTTCAGGAAAGTTCTTCTCTACTCCCTTGATTTCTCGCTCCTCACTTTTCAATGCATCAAAAAACGTCAAACATGAGTTTCCTGTAATCTCGCATACGAATTTCCGTCTTTGATAGTAGTCCATCCGCTGCAAGTAATCTTCATATTGATAAAACCATTCCTTAGACTCGGGTATGTAGTATACCTCAACACTAGTATCCTCTGGTAACCTCTGTGGCCGTATAAATGTGACTTGTTTCCGTTTGTACAACACCATGCTGTTCTCTATCCTCTAGTCTATCTGCGACTATGCGATGCTTATCTAGACACTCAGTAATTGTCAATTACTGACGATTCGACGTGTAGTATCGTATCAGGCAGTCAGTATTCGCTGTTCTAGCTGTACCGAATTCAGTCCTCGAGACGATGTCTACGGCAGTGTCCAGCTTTGAAGAATAGTAATAAAAGTGAATTGGTAAATAGCTTTTCCACTTGGTATAGCTTTGTCAAGCTTTGTGTAACTTTCGACGAAATTGCAACTTTGATTTTGTGACACAATTTGCATTCATTGCACACTGATATACTCAAACCACGATCTATATTTGTCCATTGGACGAAGATGATTACATTCTATGTAAACTGTATAAAATCTAGATAACACCATGATGCTGGAGAGTTCTAAATACCCACAGAACAATGGGGTTGATTTTCACTCCGTTGACGGCGTCTCCATCTACGTGAGCACTGAAGTCTTTATCATTTTCAGAAACGTTTTTTGTGGCTGCAACCGTAATGAGAAACTTGTAGATCTGATAATATATCTTCTGTTTCATGGAGATATGAATCACCGAATAGTCTTCAATGAGACTTTCCTTGTCTGAACTACCAATATTGGTGCTCCCTGCTGTAAAGAAGTTGTCGGCCAGAGCTTTATCGATTCCGTTCTTGTGGTCGACCATTATGTCTGGATTGTCGGAGATCACACCGTACTCCTTTAGGTCAGCGATACGGCCGATATTTTTTAAATAGTCATACTGCTGGGGTGTATTGATGGTCCAGGAGTACAACTTCATGTCATGCAGCTTTAACAAGGGAAGAAATTCTTTTAAAAAGTCCACAGACCAAGTTTGGACATAGAGTGCGGATACACCGGTTAGCCCGAATCTGAAGCGACCGTCCTCTCGGGTCAAATTGCGCACGTAGTCGGTGTAGGCTATGTAGAAGACGCTGTCATGCCAATTCGTAGAGATGTGAAAGATATCAAACTGGGTGTAATGGAACGGATTCTTTACATCAGGCGTAAAAACTGTCAAAAAGTAAGGATCTTGGTTGAGATATTTCAAAAAATTGAGGCCCCAAACCCCAAGCTGGACACGATGGAGCCACCACCCTATATCCTTCTTGACAGCCATCAAATCCTTGACAATGAACTTCATCACTTTTGCTGGGTTATTTTTCTTGATGTCAAGCATTAATTTGTGCACGTTGGAATCGTGATTTTTGACATACCCCACAAACCATCTGAGAACGTCTTGGAAAGTGAGGAGTCTCTCTCCAGATTCGATAGTCCGAAGGTCTTTGATTTCATCATAGGTACACTTCGTAATAACGTAGTCGGCGGGCTCACCATTCTCATGGCAAAAGATTCTTTTGGTGTTCACATCATGCGAGATTACAATCACCTCATCCAAGGTTATCCACAAATCTGTTTCTAATATTGTTGCACCACACCCGTACGCCTTCAAAAACCCATATAGCGTATTCTCTGTATATTTCGCCTTCCAACCTCTGTGTCCGGCGATTACCGGCAGAGTGTACTCGTCTATTGTCATTATGGGCTTATCGTGGGTTTTCTTGGGATTTAAGGTGAGCCAAATGAATATTTTTGTGTTCTGAATATCAGTTGGATATATACGCAGCCACTCTTTGCTTTTAACTGACTTAATACCATTCTGGAGATTAGTGCTCCCAATCTTGGCTCGCTGAACAGTATATTACTCGGAAATGTGTTCCGTCTTTGATGAAGCATAACTAATCTGTCGATCTAAATAGAAATGTATATTGGCTAAGTCTTGAGCCACTCTCCTGGAACAAAAACTCTACTACATGAATTGTAGAATCCTACAGCTGTGTATAAGAAAGACAGCTGCAATAACAGCCCAGTAATAGTTTGTTTATTGAATATTTTGAAGCATATGCTGCTACAATTTAACGTTCTGTGTGGACTCGTCGACGACATATTTTATTAACAGGTAAGCAATAGATTCTGGAGGTGGCAACATGATACCCTCAGGATTCTCATCGGCAGAGTAGGTGCTGTACACCAAAGACCTGATAAATTCGATGCTGAACCATCTGGCATCGGCCAATTCACGATCGTGGCCCAAATGGATTACTTCGTTTACCCCATTGAATTCTACGGTTCCGATGCAGCCTATCATCAAGTTTCCGGGGAATGGCCATGGTTGGGTTCTGAGAATATCAATCTTGGAACATACCACTCCCGTTTCTTCCCAAATCTCTCGTTTCGTAGCAACTTCTACTGTCTCTGAGGGTTCCATGAAACCTGCCGTGCATGCGTACATTTTAGAGTTTGCAAAACGTTTGGAGAGCGAGAGTAACACTTTAGTACGCTCTGTGTTCATAATAGAGGTTATAATAACAGCGTCAGTTCGAGGAAATGAAACGTTGGATACCGACTGATTCTGTACGGGGCATTCCGGCTTATCGTCGGGCCTTTTCCCTTTATTGGTGCACTTAAGTTTCCCGCCTCCATTTATTGGGATCACCTTCGAACCGCAACCTGGACAGAACCTGTTCTTGTCAATCCAATCAAAAAACATCTTTGCGTGAGAATACAATGCCGCCTCCCTGTTGGAGAATGCAAAAAAATGCTTCCTAGAGTGGGTGAAAAATAAGAACTCTTCTTCAATATCTTTAGAAGACTTGATGTGATCCATAACTAGCTTCTCGAGAGCTGGTGCATTCGTAACATCAACGGCATAAAAGGGGATTCCTTGATACCTGTTCTCATGATTGTAAAACTTCTCATCCTTTTCCGACTTCCCGTCAGATTTCAACTTCAGGATATCAAGTCCCACACTTCCATCTTCTATTCCCATAAATAATACAACTGGCTTGCCTTCATCTCTCAATGTCGGGTCAACTTTGTTGTTTGCTTCTACCCACTTATTGATCAGATCGGTCCAAAGCTCGTTAGACTTCAACCCCTTGTTGGTCAAAATGAGATTGTGGGGGTCATGTTGGTCGTCACCGTTAGCAAGTACCACCAACTTCCGCTCGGTACCCTTATAAAACAATGGATTATGATTCTTGAAGAACAAAAACCTAGCAGAAGCATGATTTATGCTTCTTTGCATAAACTCGCTGCTGTCTCTAAGAAATGATACTCGATTGATTACCTCTGTGCCGAAAAAGGTGTCGTACTGCTGGTCTTCCAAACTACTTTGCAAATCGTGAGACATCTTATAGTACTGTGCAAACTTAAACTCTCTGGTAATCCCTGATGAATCAAATCTCTTGAAGCAACTTCCGATTAATTTAGTAGCACTTTCTTTTGGCCTAGTGAACATGCTCTTGGTTTTAAATTTCTCACCGGATATATATTTGTACCGACCGGATTTACCCCCACACCTTACTGAATCACAGTGTGATATTGAAAAGAACTAGATGTTACGATTTTGAAACTACAAGGCAATGTCTCGGTGACTCAAGATCCAATGAACATAATATTCACTAAATTAAGAAAAGAGTCGGAGAAGTTTTGATTTTCCTGGAGCGTATAGTCCTTCAAACCATTTGGTTTAGGTCAGAGGATAAAGAAAATTCCAGGTTGAAAGCAAAGTCGCTAGTATTTGTAGCCTAACACGATGCAGTCAAATCTCAGTCATGAAAGTTTATTTGCACTCGATGTAATGCTATGTACATTGATATTTAGCCTCCTCACATATAGTTTATGTGCTAGAAATAGTTAGTATTTGCAAACTAGGTCTTCTTTCATATGGCAAATGTCAGAAATTAAGATACTTTCCATCAATTATGTTTCGGAAGTCTAACGTCTAAAATATCTTTTGAATCATCATCAAGAATGCCATCTCAAATTTGTACTTACCATCATCCTCCTTTCATTCATCCTATCCTGACTCCTCTTCTTACTGCAGTAGAAAGTCCCTTGATCCAATGCTTCTTTGACTTCTTGTCTATGATTATGAAGACACGTCCCGATTGTTTCATTCTTCCTGTTCTGCCTACTCTGTGGACCAAGTCGACAGAGGAGTTTGGCATATCCATCAAAATCACATTTTTAATACCCACAAAATTAATGCCTCTAGCCAACAAGTCAGTTGTTACGAGAACCTTTATCTGACTTAGGTCAGGATCACTTTCAATTAGGTCAGCAGGTTTCAAGAACGGTTCCAACTTGAAGGTTCTGTCTTCTGCACTGTCAAACCCGGTTATGCCCACGATGTCCTCATCGTTATGTCCATATTTATTTACAAGAGTGTCAACTAAAGGCTGGACATCCTTCTTTTCGTTGACGAATATGACTATTCTTTTGACCAATCCTGGCTCTGTTCCATCTTTGTGAATGGCGTATAATGCCTGGGCCAAACACCTGGACTTGGAACCATTATATGGTGCTAAATTGGCGTCTATCACTTTAATAGCGATCTCTTTAGGGATCTTGTGTAATTGGGGTGTTACAATGTTGATGATAGAGCGCTCATCAGGGTATAACCTTGTAATGGTCTTGTTGAACTCCCTGGGCATTGTAGCAGAGCAGAAAACTAAGTCTTTGCAACGCGGGAACTTACTGATAGAAGCAGTTGTGTCCGCGATCCACGAGTCGTCCAATAATGTATCGGCCTCATCGACTACACAAAACTCCGTTAGATTAAAGAACCTGAATGGTCTATTATAGTTGTTGAGCTTTGCAAGCCCCATGATTTTTGAGGGAGTAGACACAAGTATATCCAAACCCCCTTGAGCTGCTTGAAAAAACTTGGAAGCAGGATCTCCAGCACCCCACTTTGATACTTTGAAGCCCAATTTTGACATATTGTCTGGATGTTCAAGGAATTCTTGAAATACCTTATCCTTCTTGGCATATTTGTCTATGATCAAGTCGCTATCATAATTGACCTGTGACGCACTGTTTATCGTCTCGTATACTTGATTGACAAGCTCATGTGTTGGTAGCAAAATCACACATCTGACGCCTGGAAGACCCCGAGCCTCTCTATACATCTCTTTAGAAGCACTAAAAGCCTCGAAGTCCTGCTCCTTCAACTTACTCATTATAGCTCCAAGATAGGCCCAAGTCTTACCTGAACCCGTCTCCGCTGCGATCGTGAACACCTTGAGTTTCTTCTCTTCATTTCCCCGAACTAACTCCTCCACGATACCTGTAGACGACTGGTCTTTCGAAAGCTTGGCATTTTTCTGCCTCGGTTGATTGATTTTACGAAGAGCAGCTATCTGGATAGGCGACGGATGAAGCTCTAGTTCATCTTTAGACTTGATGTAAGTACTCTTCAAGTTGTACTTTTGCTTTATCTCTCCCTTCATCGCCTCTCTGACAGTGGGAAACACCCTCAATGACTCGAAAGAGTCAATAGCTTTGATGCTCCTTTGAACCAGGTCCAGTGAATTGCGTTTGGGGTCCAGTAATCCTGAAAATTTGCCAAATGCAAACACTTTTTCTTCATTCAGTTTGTTCTTTGAAATTTCAAGCGATCTAGAGGGTCGACGTTTTCTTATTATCTTGGATCTCAGTGAGACAAATCTCACGTCAATCAACGTTGACTTTGGGAATGCACCATTGAGAGAACATGTCTTAGAAGGAAAGATACACCTAGTAAGACGTATCATGTCCTTTAAAAACTATCAAACACGATGGATGAGTGCCTAAAATTTTCAACCTCCATCACATGATCTTCAAATTTCGTTCCATTACCAAATATCAAAATTTAAAAAATTTGACCGTTTATCACTGGAAGAAAAAGTTATAGGAAAGTGTATCGAGCTCTCAGACATGTTGAAGCTATCGTGTCAGGGTAGAAATCTATACGCCTCTTCTTTCAGGTCAAGGGTTTCCTTTCCAAGAGACTTGAGCGGCTCAACGGTTTTATATGCCAAGCAGGCGAAGAATTCTAAAGATGGTAAAAAGAAGGTCAAGCAAGGATTCAAGGTGAAGAATGATACAAAGGCGAAGGTGAAAAAGGGTGGAATGACACAACTTAAATTCAGAGATGCCGTGAGGTCACTAGGGTTCGAGAAGGGTGCGCCCGACACACAGGACCTCAACATTGGCAGTTTGAGTAAGAATTCCATTGAGAGTGGTGAGGTTGTCACGTATACACCCAGCGCTCAAACAGCCTTGGAAATGCTAGGTGGTTTCAAAAAATACCAAAATCACGAGCTTTTTAGGAATCCTGTGTCTTTGATCACAGATAATACGGAGAAATTGAACAATGAGTTTGTCGACAAGTTGGACTCACCATTGGCTGGAAATAGAGTATGCCTTTTGGGCCAAAAGGACTCTGGAAAGTCGACGCTTATCACCCAAATTCAGGCATTGGCAATTGACAAATATGAAAGTGATGTGGTGCTTCTTCATTTTGATCACCCTCAAAAAATCGTCGACGGATCTAGCGATTATATTTTCAATAAGAGACTTGGCAAGTATCAACAGCCCATGTTCACTAAGAGATGGATAAAGAAGGTGCGCGCTGCCAATGAGGCAGTGTTCAAAAAGATGCCTTTGACAAGAGATGTTTCGTTCGTAGCAAAGAAAAGAGAATATCAGTTAAAAAAGAATGAAAATACCGTATACGATTTCGTCTTGTATAATCACGATTTCGGTAAGTTTGGCCCCTCCACTGCATTTGACTTTTTGACGCAAGAACTTTTGCATCACTCGAAAAATTTCCCCATTCTTGCCTCAATTGACGACTTCAATGTGTTAACATCCAAGCCCCTTACTAGTTATCGTCACCCATCGTTCGAGCCTATTCATTTTTCAGAGTTTGAAATGGGATCTTTCATAATGGAATTGGTCAGTGGTAGATTAAATTTTGCCAAAGGAGGTGTGATTTTGGCCGAAACAAAAGATTTTGCAGACGGTTTAACCTTGCCTGTGGGTCTTGGGATGAAAGCTTATGATCCGTATTACAAGAAGAATGAGTGTGACATTAATGTCGCTAATGATCTTCTTGCTAATGGTGGTGTCAGACCCTACCATTTGTCGAGTCTCTCGAAGTTTCAAGCAAGATCACTCATGCAATTTTGGAGAGCTAGCGGTGCTTTACAGATCAGAGAGTACCCCAACAAGGAAAGTCTTGTTTCCTCCGATTCCCCGATCGAAAATTCCTCTGCTGACTTCGCTGGTTCTGGTGATGCAGATGCTTTCGACATCGAGTCTCAGTTTGAAAGCTTGGTGAACACTAACTATTCCATTTCCGCAGGAAACCCAGGTCATTTGCTCAAGGCTTCTGTCCTTTCCTACTGAAACTTCAAGACCACGTTGCTGGTACCTCATGATTGTAAATAGAACGGTAAAGAATATACATGTCACTTTGAGTCTTACTTATTGTATCAAATCTAAATATACAGAATTTGCAAGATATAATGCGTTAAAGGCGTTTATGTAAAAAGAGTGTCTTCATCTCTCAAATACTCTCCAATATCACCTTGTCGGAATGCAACAATGCTGGTAGGCTGTAAATTTCTAGCTTCTGTGGTGGATTTTGCACTAACACCAAATCCTAATGGAATATCACTCATGGAGCATACTATTACACCAGCATGCTCAGGAATATCTTCCGACATTCTGCCTATGTGTGCCTTCAAAACATGATTACCGTACAAGAACGGCATCTCTCCATTCTGTTTGATCCAAACCTTGAACTTGGCATATTGGGCCAAGTATGGCAATGAGGTGATGTGCAATCTAAACTTGCCTGTCTTTGTGAATTTTCCAAAGCACGTTCCTAATGACATAAGGTTCTGTCTGGCAACAGATGTAGCAAACCTTGCCACCTCCTCTGACACATAGTACACTCGATCTTTTTGGAGTCTGAATACATGCGGATTAGTTGAATTATCTATCAAAAATGATATATTTCTTCCCACATAATTCGCTAATTTCTCGAAGACAACCTTCGTCTCTTCCTCTGTGAGTTGTCTCATTCTTAACTAGTTGCAGTCCTGTTTCAAAGCTGGATGTCTTAACAGAAATATGTACTGTAGTGATATATTGAGTTAAGGCAGACGATTTTTTTTTCGCTTCACGTGAAAGGATGTCTCGAGCGATGAGCTTAAAAGTCTGAAAGATCGAACCTAGTTTATCAAACATCAAAGACATGTCTGAAGTTGAGGCCAAGCAAGAGGTCAGCAAACCCGAGGCCAAGGTAATTGGTGAAGTGAGCAATGAGAGGGAAGATGATACAGCATATAAGAGGGGACAGCAGAACAAATGGACTCGCGCGAGAAAAGGAGATAAGACAGAGGGTGACAAGAAGAGGGCCAGAAGAGAACAAAAGGAGAGAGACTACACGACTACGTAAGTGAGATATTATTCCACCGACAAGAATGCTTTACTAACAATTTTCAGGGAATACAAGCCTCGAGTAGACGAGAATGGGAATCCTTTACCAAAGTCAGAACGGAAGCCCAAGAAGAAGGTTGCATGTATGATAGGCTATTGTGGAACCGGCTACAACGGCATGCAAATTCAGAATAACCCTGATGTCAAGACGATAGAGGGAGATCTTTTCAAGGCATTTGTGAAGGCAGGTGCTATTTCTCCGGAAAATGCAGACGATTTGAAGAAGAACGGGTTCATGAGAGCTGCAAGAACAGACAAGGGTGTCCATGCAGCAGGTAACGTAATATCTTGTAAGCTTATTATAGAGGACGAAGACATTTTGAAGAAAATCAATGAAGAACTCCCTGAACAAATAAGAATTTGGGGTATTGAAAGAACGAACAGGTCTTTCGATTGTAGAAAGATGTGCTCCTCTAGAGTTTACGAATACTTGTTACCCACGTACACCTTATTACCACCTAAGCCCCACACGGTCTTGAGTGACTTGATCGAGCTGAAAAGGGATGAGTCGAAGGAAGGAATTAGAGACGACCAAGAAGGCAAGGAATGGTGGAATGAAACTCAACAAGCTATACTTGATGCCGGAATTACCCAGGAAGACGTTGATAAAGCACAAAAGATGTTAACAGAGAGCTCTAATTCTCAGGGTGAATTGAAAGTTCCTTTGAAATTGTATAATGAGAATGGAGAACCTACTGAGGAGGGAAAATTAGTAAGATCCATAAAGGCAGTCGAAAACAAGAGAAGAAGGGCTTTCAAGGCATCCGAAGAAAGGTTGAGACTTTTCAGAGAATCATTAAAGCAATACGAAGGATCTCATAACTTTCATAATTTTACTATTGGCAAATCCTACAACGACGCTGCTGCTAGAAGATACATGAAAGACACAACAGTTTCTGAACCATTTGTCATCAATGAAACCGAGTGGGTTTCCATAAAGATCCACGGACAATCATTCATGTTGCATCAAATTAGAAAAATGATTGCAATGGCGGTGCTAGTTGTAAGAACAGGATGTCCTTTGACCAGAATTCAAGATTGCTTTGGTCCTACGAAGGTAAATATCCCCAAAGCTCCCGCATTGGGCCTATTACTTGAAAACCCTGTGTATGAGGGCTACAACGCCATGTTAGAGAAATTCGGCTACAATAAAATTGACTTTCTAAAGTATAAGGAGGAAATGGATGCGTTCAAAATGAAGTATATTTATGACAAAATATATGATGAAGAGGTCAGAGAAAACGTCTTCCAAGGTTTCTTCGGCTTTGTTGATACCTTCAAAGGCAATCTTGAATCCAATGAAGGTAAACATGTATTTGATTTCTTGGGGTCCAGTTTCGACTCAGGTTTAGATGCTAATGGAGGAGTTGCAAAGCAGGAGAAGAATACAGAGTCCGAAGTTTCCGCCAAACCTCAAGATAATGTCGATTAGTGTATACTCGATAATTCAAAACACACAATCTTATAATTTTGATTAGATACAGATTAAATATATAGCTCAATTTTACGAAGTTATTTCATTCAAGTATTCACAATTATACATTATATATAATGGGATAGAAATGCTATTATTATCATTGAACATATAAATGAAGACGAAGTACCATTTTGTAGAGTGAAGAATAGAATAGAAAGGTCAGGGGGGTTAAAATAAAAGGAATAAAATCAACATTTCCGAATACAGCTATGTTCAGAAATCTCTAGATCCAAGCTGGGTTACCACTATGCTGTTGATTCTGTAAATTCTCCCGACGCATCACTTTTGGTTTTTCGTCCAAGCCATGAATTTGAGCCGGGTTTGCAAATCTTTGGTAGTTACCGGCTACTGGTGCTACGTAATTTGTGCGAAGCTTTGGCTTTTGTTGCGAATATGCGGCTTGTTGAATCTGCTGAGGATTTGCATATTGATTGGAGTATTGAGCTTGTTGCTGCATAAGTGCCTGTTCAGATACTTCAGGTTTATCGTTATTTACTGTATCTTGTTGAATGAACGTTTGAAGGGGTGCAGCCTGCTGTTGTTGCTGTTGATTCTGCTGATGCTGTGGCGACAGAGATTCCTGCTTTTGTTGTTGTTCATTGGTCATTTGAGGTGTGCCTTGTTGCTCATCAGCTATTTTACCTTGCTCTCTCTGCTTTTCTTGTTGGAACTTGTATAATGTCCAATCAAACACATAATCATACCTGTAATTCTCCCTCTTGAACAAGTCTCTGAAAATTTTCCTCAAATAGGGGTAGTCAGGTTTGTCGTCAAATCTAAGGGTCTTGATGTAGTTCATATAATCTAGAAACTCCTTGGGCAATCCTTTGGTCAAGATGTCATTAGGGGTGGTCATCTTCTTCTCCATGATTCTATCGTATTTCTGCCTTTTTGTGGCTGCCTTCAATCCCTGCCATGGTAACGAACCTCTGCAAAAGTATATCAAAACATATCCCAAACTTTCCAAATCGTCTCTTCTAGATTGCTCGATACCTAAATGAGTATTCACTGAAGCATATCTGGCTGTACCAGTCAAATTCTTGTTCTCCCTGTATGGGATGTGCAAATGAGTTCTTGTGTCTCTGTATTTCTTTGCCAAACCGAAATCGATCACATTGACCTGAGACCCTCTTCTTCCAATTCCCATCAAGAAGTTATCAGGCTTGATATCCCTATGTATGAAAGCCCTGGCATGTATGTACTCAACCCTACAGATTAGCTGGTCAGCCAATAACAACACAGTCTTGTAAGTGAACTTTCTGTTGCAGTAGTTAAACAAATCCTCCAACGAGGGGCCCAACAAATCAATCACCATCGCATTGTAATCACACTCTGTTCCGTACCATCTCACGAATGGTATTCCAACTCCTCCGCTGAGGGCCTTATATACTTTGGCCTCATATTCCAACTGAGGGTGCTTTGCTTTGGTGTTCTCCAACTTGATGGCAACCTCTTCCCCCGAGATGATATTGGTCCCCAAATAGATGTCCCCAAACGATCCAGACCCGATCTTGCGTCCAATACGGTACTTCTTTCCTACTCTCAAGTCCATCCTGTTGTATTGCAACTTTTGTCCTTGTGAACTTGTTTAGATATGAATATGTCAATGTACCGCTATCTCCTTGCTGATTCGACTCCAACTTCTAGATCTGCCAGGAACACTGTTCTTGTTTCACTTTTGATATGAGACTCGCGAAATCTCTGCTACGTTTATTATTCTCACTGTTATACCCTTTAAGCGCAGTACAATGAAGAATAATTTGCACACTAATAGTGACAAGTATGGTTTTTTTTTGAAATTAACCGCCTAAGATCGAAGAAGGGAAAATTGTCCACAAAAAAGAAATGATACATCCTGACCACAGTAACACAAAAATGAACCACAAGATAAGTCGCAGACAGGAACTCAAGGGGCCACGGTCGTCCTAACAATAGCGTACGATACGAACACCATGGGTAGCGCGATGGCCAACGATGGCTGGTGAGCGCTGGCGCGCGCTGGTGACAAATCCAGGGTCGAGTGCCCGTCTACAGAGCGGTCTACGATAGCGTATTTAGTAAATTAATAGTATTAGTTATAACCGTATGTATCAAACCTTAATAACGAAGAGGCAGAATAATGCCCTCGGAGATATATGAAATCAACGGTAAGTTATCAGATTAAATTTAGACCAGATTGATATCCGTGGTAGCTCAGAAAAACATTAGAATTAGACAATTACCTAGGCGTCGGTTCAGCACTGCATTTAGTTCTTAGCGATAGAAGACTTCTTGAACTTACCTAAGATCTTCTTGAACAAATCGTTCTTTTTGCCTGCCTTCTCGGTCTTGTCGGAAGAGTTGGCAACCTCAGCCTTGGCGGTTTCAGCTTTGTCGGCCAATTCCTCCTTCTTGTCGTCAGCAACTTCAGCGACCTCCTCCTTCTTGTCACCGGCGGCCTCGACAACCTCGTCCTTCTTGTCTTCTACATCCTTCTTGACGTCCTCGACAGTGGAGGGCTCGCCCTCCACCTGTGGCTCAGGGTCAGCCTCAGTGGCGTCCTTGCTGGTGCCTTCGACCTTGTCCTCAGTACCCTCGACCTTGTCCTCGACGGCATCCTTGGCCTCCTCGGCCTTGGTCTCGCCAGCCTCAGTGGTCTCGTCAACCTTGGTGCTGCCCTCTTCCTTGGCGTCGTTGAGTTCCTTGCTCAAGTCTTCCTTCGACTCGCTGGAGAAGATCTTGGAGGCTCTCTTTACCTTGTCTTTGATACCCATTATGCTTTATGTGTTGCTACTGCTGCGAAAAGAACTCTACTAGGACCCAGTATAAATACTGCGAATAATAATAATTACAGAGACTTCGAAATAGACGCCAGCCCAAAAAACAGCAGGCGCAGGCTAATTTATACTTTTTGGTTTGTTATTTTGTTATGTTTAAATTGACGACCCATTTCGTAAACACTCTCGCAACAATGAAACAAATAATACAAGTAGCGAGGCCTACACGTAGAATTCCTCTGGCCACGGCGAACACTGGGTCTAGGAGCACAGACTAGACGTGCCCAGCTATCTAGCGAGCACAGTGCATGCTATCGCTCACCTGGCAATTTCATCCCCTTCCCCTGATGATCTGCCCCTCTTGTAACATGACTCCAATGTGTTACAGGTCACGAAGTCGCCGGGAGACCCGCGCCAGACGACAAGGTTTGGTGGCGTCCGCATTCCCCAGGGTGTGAGGTGTAGAGTGGCCGGCCATAGTTGCGAGCCGTGAGCTGAGCCGGGGTTGTACCGTGAATCACTACGCTACGGTTTATTCACCCGTAACTGATAGACGCCATCAGCCACGCCATCGATCGACACAGCTTCCTATAACGACCACCGTCAGTACAGCCGTCATTGCAGCCACCCCCCCCTTGGAGCTAGCCGCCACGCAAGCACCGCGATCCCATCGCGGTACTCTCGGCTACGACGCCACGTCAGTTGGGTGGCTGGCCAAGCCTTATGTGTGCCTGTCGATGGCACAGCTGTAGCCTTGCGTCAAAAGAAGCGATCACGCCGTGCCTACAGGCAGGCGGACTCGTCCCGGATGCTGACATCAAAGCCTACGTACCACGAATCACGTAGATATGCATTGCGGATGGGAGCCGAGAAATGTTCTCTACGTGGCAAAAATAATGGTCACGACAAGCGGCGAAAGAGGGCCGTAACAATCGAGTTGTAAAGACGTCACATTTGCAGCAGCCGCTTTGGACAGATTTGGACCTTCAGCCGTGTGATCCGTTTATTATTGCGTGTCGTGCGCATGCACTCAGCCGTGGTGACAATAGCAGGCCACTCAGATCGGTGTTACCCGGCAACAGAGGGTCTATCGTGATACTGATAACGGATTGGCAACAGAAGGCTGAGGGAAGGTGGAGCTCCCCGCGACCACTGGTGAGGGTGCCCTGGCACACTCAGTGTGTGGGTGGGGGTCTCATCGAGATAGTCACACAGCTACGAATGGCGTGGATGGCGTGGAGGCCGCGGATCGGATAGAAAACGAGCTAACGCACCGGCATTGTAGGCATAGATGTTTACTGGAGACGAGGCAGAGACGAGGGCGAGACGGAACAGAAACAAGACGGGAACGGGATGGCGAGAGTGACACAATCCAATATAGCGCGGCGTGCACGAAGGCGAACAATCGCTCTGTTACAACTGTAGCGCCAGAGTAGTATGTGTGTCACGTGTGCGCGCCGTCTTGTGTGGCAGCGGGCATAAGCTAGCACATTGCGCATCTCGCTTTGGACCAAGTACGACTTACTCTGTGCGGAGGCTTGCGCGGCAGCACCTGGCAGTTCCAGGCGGCACTGACGACGTCGGCGGCGCCAGTGCCGCCAATGGCAATTGCACTCTCACTAGAGTTGAGGATGATCGCGGACGATAGGGCATGAGTGTGCAATCGCCCCACACGACTTCGCACGTCCTTGACGTTGTCGCAGGACAGCATTTGGCTAGTGGTTCCTGCGCCCGGCGTACATATAGACCAGGCGCCCAGTCTTGTCCAGATTGCCGTAGGGGTGGTGTGCAGACGTTTCGCCAATGTCAGCCTGCGATGTGCTAGTGGGTGGTATTCAGTGGCGCAGAGAGTGGTCGAATTGCGCGGCGGTAGACACTTCGTGGGAGCAGCCGGCTGCGCGACAGTCGTGGTATGCGTGCCGCGGCGCTCGTGGTGTTCGGCGGTGGCCGTAGTGGCGGCGGGGGCGGTGGGCTCGCCACCGCGCGAAACTGCCGCGACGAGTCTTTGTGGTATATGCAGTATATAGACATAAACAAACAAACCACATGGAAATATATATCTCTAGGAGAGTTAGCTAGCGGCAAGATCAAAATGTCACCCTCGGAGTCCAGCTCACAGCTAAGACAGCTCGAGAGCCGAATCGAGAGTCTCTCGCGGACGCTCTCGCAGGCTTCACCACCTGTTGGTGGCCAGCAGCGAAGAAAACCCTTGGGCAAATTTCAATTGAATACGTTCGATCTAAACTCTCGGATAGGCAAGCCAACGACAAACAAGGGGAACGGGCCCCCGAGAGGAGCCAGTAACAGTAGTGGTGTGGGAAGAATACAGATGGGAAAAGTCTCCAATGAGAGTCTTCCCACGAAACAGTACAAGGATGATCTCAATAAGCTTCTCATAAACAACTCTTCGGGCAGTTTCAAGAAGTTGAGTTTGCAGGACTTCGAAATCGGCAGAATCTTGGGGAAGGGGAAGCTTGGCAAGGTTTACTGTGTTAAGCATAAACTGTCGGGCTACATCAGTGCTTTGAAGGTGATGTCCAAGAAGGATTTGATAGAAATGAAGTTGGAGAAGAACTTCAGGAGAGAAATAGAGATTCAGTCGAAAATGGTGCATCCCAAGATTTCAAGACTATACGGGTTTTTTTTCGACTCAGAGAATGTCTACTTGATTCTCGAGTTCAGTTTGTATGGTGAATTGTATCAACATCTCAAGGTTCAACGAAGATTCGACGACACGACAGCATCGCATTACATATATCAGGTAGCATTGGCATTATCGTACTTGCATTCAAAGCATATTATTCATCGAGACATCAAACCTGAGAACATACTTCTCTCGGTTGATAACTCCATTAAACTTAGTGATTTCGGGTGGTCAGTGAAACATGTACCCAATTCAAATACCAAAAGGTTGACTATCTGCGGTACACTCGACTATCTTCCTCCAGAGATGATTGAATCTAACGAGCACGACTTTGGTGTTGATATCTGGTCATTAGGAATCCTATGCTACGAATTTTTGGTAGGCAAGCCACCTTTTGAGGAAGTGGACAAAAATATGACCTACAAACGAATAGCTATGGTTGATTTAAAGATACCTACTTTCGTGGATGCTGATGCGTGTAGTTTAATCGTTGGTCTATTACAACGACGTCCAAAGAATAGACTTACGTTGAAGGACGTGTTTCAGCATCCATGGATCACTAAAAATAGACCAAATTGGCCGAAACAAGAATAACTTAGATACGAGTTATGTATTCCTTTGTATATAATGTACACTAGTAAGACTAAGTAGACGGTGTTGTTTGGCTCTGCTGTTGTACCTGGCCTTGTGCTTTTGATTGTCTATGTTTCATGAGGAGCATCTGTTGTTGCTGCTGTTGCTGCTGCTGCATCTTCATTACCTGTTGTTGAAATAACTGCTGTTGCATGACATTGTATTGTGAAGTCATCAATATAGCTTTCAGGGGGGCTCTAACCTGATACATTTCTCCACTGATCGATGCGTTGGTTTGTGTTGGTGATTCAGAATTCACTATATCATTATCGACATTGATAAGAGCACAACGCCCTTGAAGTCCTCCAATGGACCCAGATATAGCTTGATTAGCCAAAGTCAGATCGCTGGAATTACTCTGTTGATTACTTTGAGCAGTGCTGTTACCACCCAAGGTTACCAACGCATTTGCGTAAGCCTCCCTCATGGCAAGAAATCTATGCCGGTGTCTTACAGGCATGATTACTTTTCTTTCCAAGGGAACAGGGTTGTTTTTAGATAAACCCTCAAGCACCAACTGCGTCTCCTCATCATGATCTAAAATTTTATTGAAGTTTCCGTTGCTGTTCATACTAACACTGCTGCCACTTGAGCCATTGAAAGCCTCGTTCTCTCTTTGTTGAGCGGCTAATGCGTTGTTCGCTGCTAGCTTGGCCTGGTTGCGTTTCTGATATTGTTGTAATAGAACGTCATAAGGAGCACTTCTGCCTGGAACCGCTCTTTTGGCACCCATTGAATGTGTTTTACAAGTGAGTGACCTTGCACAGAAACCCCCAGATGGAAGTGGCACACCACACTGCTTCTCGACATCGACAGGACCCTTCACCTTACCAGTACTTTTTGGCTTTTGTTTTTTCTTTCGTTTCAAACCACTGTTTGCAGTACCAGCTGAAGTTGGATTCGACTCATTGCCAGAGTTTGACATAGCAGCCAACGCTGCTGCATTGGCTGCTTCCTTCTCTTTCTGCGTCTGAGATTTCTTGTATTTCTTTTTAGGCTTGGACACCCCACTAGACGTTGGCGTACTAGGAAGCGGCGTAGAGTTCCTCGATGAATCTACCGAAGTATCCTCAATATCCAACATAGCACTGTTTGTTACCCTAGCCTTCTTTCTTTTGACAGGTGAGTTCAGAGCTGAGTCGTCGTCCCTTCTTTTTTGCTTCATTTCTACGCACTTTTGATAATGTGTGGATAAACTCTGTTCCCCAATAGGCCTCCCACACGAATTGCAGATCTTAAAATTGATATTCTGTGACAAATACGAACCCTCGGTCAGCGGAAGCAATCCCAAAGATGTGACTGCTGAGCGGTTTGCACTATCGGCGTCCGTATGAATCAGAACCTTTTTATCCAAATAAACGCCAAACTCCTTCCAAACTATCTTTCTCTTGTTTGGGTCTGTATGGCTAAGCGAACGAAGACTGTCTGATGTTATTGTCTGTTGGGTTCTTGTTTTAGCCATTCTCAATTTGAGAGAAGTTCGGGAGTTGTGACGATCGTGATTTTCCTTCTTCAACGATTGATTAGATATCACCGTCTACTTGGTCAAAT
This sequence comes from Debaryomycetaceae sp. CAB 1570, assembly GCA_031081755.1. Classification (NCBI taxonomy): domain Eukaryota; kingdom Fungi; phylum Ascomycota; class Pichiomycetes; order Serinales; family Debaryomycetaceae; species Debaryomycetaceae sp. CAB 1570. The sequence continues at coordinate 1,483,614 of JARYSW010000002.1, forward strand.
AAGGTCCACGGATGTATTGTCACTCCCCTGTCAACAATTTGCGATGGATTAATGTGAAACCTCTCGATAATTAAGTAGAACGTTAAATTGAAACCTTCATTAAATCATATTAACACAAAAAGAGAAGTGAAGATATTACTTAAAAGTACATAGAAGTATTCTAAATGTTTGTGTATTTACTCAATGACCTTGAGGGTTCTCCCTCTAGCCTGAATCGATGGTTTTTGGACTGCGACCTCTTTCAGCTGGACTTCATCTCCGTGTTTGTTTTTGAAATGGCGAAAATAACTAAGTAGCTTATTCGATTTCATGCTCCAGCATCCAATCTCGATGATTTCAAAGCAATGAGGACATTGAATAGCATCCACATCTCTGCTTTTGATATGTCGCTTGTTGCTTCCTGACATTTTCTCTTTCTTCGTGACCTTGTACCTTCCGTAGTATAGGCCATTTGGAGTGAGGAAGTTATTGGAGTATATACCGTGCTCTAACGTTAGATGAGAAAGATAACTGGAATTCTTGAACGGTAAAAACCTAAGCTCCATACAGTAGGGACAAAGCCCGCACTTGGATTCGTTAACAAGATTGCCATCATGGTCCAACTCGAAGCGGTAGTATTGAGGCTCATATGGATTGTCGAGAGCGAAAACGGAGCTGGATTTGTAAACTATGTTTTTCACCATATCCAAAATCTCATCAAGCCTTCGAGTATACTTTACTCGTTGCCTTATCGCAGAAATGGTGCTGTTTGTTTCCTCAGCAACTGTGTATAATTCGACGGCTCTGGATGCTGCTGCGACCTGATCATGAGGTTTGCAGTAGTTGTTGATTAAGTCTGGGTGGTTATAACTAATGTCTGTAATCACTCCCGTATACTTTTTGTAGTCTATGGTGACCGATAGACATGTAACGGAGGAGCAAGAGATTTCCAAATCAATATTGGGGTTGCTTGGTGAACCTGTCAAACAGAAGTGTTTGCTGTCGACTTCTTTCTTGAACCTTTGTGGGCTCCTTTTGGCTTTCCTGGTATTGTGTGATTTAACTACGTTTGTCACTTGCAAGTTGTCAATGTCATTCGTCACCCTAGGTATTTCATCTCCTTGATGTTGGAGAGAAGGTGTCGGAGTAATAGTATAGTATAAATGTTGCAGATTTTCGCCGAAATCCATATTCGCAACATTGGATTTTGCAACTTCCAACTCACTTTCAATAGGAGTGAGATCTGAATAGCTTTCAAGCAGCTCCAATTCGGCAACAGACAACTTACTCATTGCATCGTAGTTCCACGCTGACTCCATAAGTGTATTGAACTTGTCCACTGACGTCAAAATATTCTCGTCGTTGTTAAAAACGGTCTTTTTAGAGTCAATCAGACCATTTATATCGCCAAACATATAATTTTCAAGGAGCACCGCTTCACTGGAGCTCGGGTAGTCTCTAATGTTGGCCTGTGGCTGATCGAAACTTTCCATCCAAATGTTCTCTAGATTATTGAAACCCAAACTTTTTATAATGTTTCCAGAGTATTCACTTTTGTCCAAGTCAGAAAGGTCCAAATCCATTCCAGACGGCTCGGTTAGACTCTTGCTATCACCTATTTCTGTAGGAAATGTGAGGAGATCGAACTCAGTGATCTCTATTGGAGCATCTAACCTAAGCTTACCGTGAATGTCGCTTTCATATCCCAGCGATTGTGCCATGTCCCTCTTTGGTTTAAAGTAATCACTACATCTCTACGAGACGAGAGGGAGGTCCTTTATTTGTACCACTAAAGCGTTCAGTCGTTGATCAGTTATGCCATACCGCAAATTGCACCTTACTCTGCATGCTACCTCATGTCATCAATATCTTCTTCATAGCATCTCAAAAATACCACTTGTTTCGTATTTTGACCAAATTTAGATCCTCGGAGCAACTTCTGATATCGTGATACATACATGCGGCATACCAAATGTAATTGGAGCTGGAGGTGATGTTGGTTTAATGGTCGACCATGAATCTATCTCTTCGGTCCTGTACACTTCTCGCAGCCATTCACAAAATTTAAATTTTTCATTACTCTGCAAGACTAACATAGTGAAGAGCTGCTAGGATGGGATTTGGGCTTATAATCTTGTCTACATGTGTGGCTTTATATGGCCTCTCAGGAGGTAGGCTAAGCGTGATAATAGCTGCCTATACACTTTATTATTTATATACATCGGAAGCCTCCCACTCTGCAATATTGAAAAACCAGAAGGCACAGGTTGGTGAAGAGAAGTCCAAGACTACAAAGAGAAATTTCTCGATAAACGAGATAGATTTCACTTCCACTACTTTCACACCACAGAGCGTGACGTTGCCCCCGAGAGTAACCAAAAGAATTTCCACAAGACTGCGTACGAAAAGAGCACCTGTTATTATCAAGGCTACTAAACCTATCAACGATAGCATAAATAAAAACGAGCCAGAACTCACGAGATCAGAGGTCAACCTATTAGACTCTCAAATATACATATTCTACACCACTTTGACAGGATCTGCAGAAAGAATAGCAAAAGTGTGGGAGGAGAAGTTGAAATCTTTACCGGGTTTAGCTCCTCCAAAGCTATTGAGTCTTGATGACGATGTGGATGACCTTGAAGAGTATTTTTTGAAGACACCAGAGTCAAAAGTCAAGAAGTCTATTTATTTGATGGTTTTACCATCATATGAGACAGATTCTCCAATCGACTACTTTTTGGAGCATCTTGAAGAAACTGCGAACGATTTCCGAGTCGATAAGTATCCATTGAAATCATTGTTGGGCTTTGCAGTACTAGGTCTTGGAGATTCAGAGTCTTGGAAGGACAAGTTTTGCTATCAAGCAAAATCGGCCGACAAATGGATGGGAAAGCTTGGTGCAAGAAGATTGTTTCCTCTAGGAGAGATTTGTATGAAATATGAGGGCGATCCGAAGGCTAATGAGTATATACAAAACTTTGCAAGCCTATTATCTGACGACGAGCCTTTTTTCCTTGATGAGACCGCAAATGAACTGGACAGTGATAACGAAGAGGACAATAGTGGTAGTGACGATGGTGCCACCTTAGTCGATGTAGAGGATATGGGTTCTATAATCAAAAGCGCAAGCTCCAAGACTGCGTCAGTGAAAACTGAAAAGAAAGAAATGGTAGCGCAAGATTCACCGACTTTTAAGTCTCTCACTAAACAGGGATACACAATCGTCGGCTCTCATTCGGGAGTAAAGATATGTAGATGGACCAAGAGTGCATTACGTGGTAGGGGGTCTTGTTATAAGTACGCGTTTTATGGCATAAGATCACATTTGTGCATGGAAACAACACCTTCCTTAGCCTGTTCAAATAAGTGCGTTTTCTGCTGGAGACACGGTACAAATCCAGTTGCAAAGTCGAATTGGAGATGGGTCTTGGATCCTCCTGAAAAGGTTATGGAGGGTGCATTGCAAGGTCATTATCAAAAAATAAAGCAATTGAGAGGTGTTCCCGGTATTCAAATGGACAGATTTCAAGAGGCTTTTCAAGTCAAGCATTGTGCTCTTTCTTTGGTAGGCGAACCTATTTTCTACCCACATATCAATGAGTTCGTGGGTATGCTTCATGAAAAACACATATCTTCATTTCTTGTGTGTAATGCTCAACACCCAGATCAATTAGCCAAGCTTGCCAAGGTCACACAGTTATATGTTAGTATCGATGCTCCAACGAAAACCGATTTAAAGAAAGTCGATCGACCTTTGAACAGTGACTTCTGGGATCGTTTGATGTCATGTTTGGACATATTAAGAACTGTTCAAAGTCATCAGAGAACCGTTTTTAGGCTAACTTTGGTAAAAGGGTTCAACATGAACGATATCGAGAGTTATGCAGAAATGGTGATCAGAGCAGAACCATCCCAGATTGAAATCAAGGGCGCAACCTTCTGTGGATCTTCTAACGGAAACGGAAACCCATTGACAATGCAGAACATCCCCTTTTACGAAGAGTGTCGACAATTTGTTATCAATCTATCCAAAGAACTCCAATCCAAAGGCTTCCATTATGAAATTGCAGCTGAACATGCCCACTCATGTTGCATTTTGATTGCAAACTCTAGATTCAAAATAGATGGCAAGTGGCATACACACATTGATTATCCAAGGTTCTTCGAGTTGCTAGAAAGTGGCGAGGATTTTGTAGACTTGGATTATGTCAAAGAGACCCCAGAGTGGGCCTATTGGGGTTCTGAGGAGGCAGGGTTTAATCCACTTGATACCAAATTTGACAGAAAGGCCGAAAAGCTTAAGAAAAAGCAACAAAGAGAAGAAGCACTCAGCAAGGTGAAGGAAATACAGGCTCTATAGATAAATCTTTATAACTGTAATGATTACACTCTTCATCGTAAATATAAAAGTTGATGAAAATCGCACTCGAAATTTTTATAGAATAGTTTAGTGGTCCACCTCATGCTGGATATCAGGAAGAAAATTGCCTTTATACATCCCGATTTGGGGATTGGAGGAGCCGAAAGGCTCGTAGTTGATGCCGCTATTGGTTTACAGGAGTTAGGTAACGAGGTAATGGCATACACTTCACATTGCGATAAGACGCATTGTTTTGAAGAGGTATCGAGTGGTGAGTTGGCAGTAGAGGTTTTTGGTGACTTTCTCCCCACGAATTTACTCGGTAAATTTAGTATTCTATTCGCAATATTGAGACAATTGTGGTTGACGGTGGCATTGGTTGTCACGGGTAAGATCCGAAATTATGACTACTTTATAGTTGATCAACTTTCCTTTTGCGTTCCGTTGTTACGTTTATTTGCTGATAGAAAAAGCAGAGTCATGTTCTATTGTCACTTTCCAGACCAACTATTAGCACAGGAGGGAGGTGCTTTGAAAAAGCTTTACCGTTTGCCGTTCGATACGGTAGAAGAGTTGACAACCGGTGCAAGCGACACAGTCATTGTCAACTCTTCATTTACAAAAGGCGTGTTCAAGACTACGTTCCAACACTTGAATAAACTTGAGCCCAACGTGATACATCCGTGTGTTGATGTTTCCCTTAACGGTGTTCAAACAGTCAACAAAGAAGACCATGTTTTATTACAAAAACTTTTAGGAGGATCTCCTTATTTCTTGTCTATTAACAGGTTTGAAAGAAAGAAGAATATAGAGCTTGCAATCAAATCATACGATGCATTTGCTAAATTGTCTAAGGTTGGTATTCGACCCAAATTGATAGTCGCTGGAGGTTACGATACACAAGTAAGAGAGAATGTCGACTATTTGAAAGAATTATATAGCATCTGTGATGATCTAAAATTGAAACATGCCACGGTTAAAGGGGACCAAGTCACGGGAGGTGATGCAGATGTGATATTCATGCTCTCTATTAAAACATCTTTCAAGAATCACATAATAAAAGAGGCTGAACTATTGCTCTATACGCCTTCTTTTGAACATTTTGGAATTGTACCTATTGAAAGCATGTTGCTCGGTACACCAGTATTGGCTTGCAATAACGGTGGACCACTAGAATCGATTGTTAAATATGACGGATCGAATTTGGAGAAAGCAACGGGTTTTACAATAGATCCAGAGGTCAACCAGTGGGCACAAGTTCTTTTGGAATATTTCGACCAATTTGACATTGAAAACAGGGCAAGGATGAGTGAGAATGGGGTTGAAAGAGTCAAGAAGTATTTTCTGAGAAAAACCATGAGCGAAAAATTTTTACAGACTTTGACAGAAAGTGACAATGCAAGGCAAAACAGAAGTTTGCTCATCAATTTTTTGATTGATACAAGAATCCAAATTTTGGGAATAGTGATCCCTCTAGCTATGTACGTTATTTTGTCAAAAGTTTGACTAGTCGGTTCTAAAAAGCATCCTGATGAAGCCCCATTTACCTTTGTCTTCATCCTTGGGGATATCACTTTCACCTTTATGTACAGTAGTTCTTCTCTCGTCGCTTGAGAATAACCCCAAAAATGCTCCTCTCGAGCCAGTCGCAATATCACGTCTATGTGTCTTTCGTTTTTGATCTTCAAACCACTTTTGTGAATCATTGTAAATGTTAGAGAAGGACTCGTCGAACAGCTTTTCGATTTCTCTATCAAGCTGCAATTTAAACTTGTGAAAATTCGGTGATGGAGCTTGAAGATTATAGTTTCTGATGGATGAATTGACCAGTTTGGTCTTCTCATCCAAATATGGCCTTTCATTTTCAAAGTATGAGGTGTCGTATAAAATCTCTCGGGTTGCTTCCTTGGCCGCCTTTAAGAAAAACTCCTCCCGGTTTACATCAGGTTTGAGAACCTCCAAAAAGCGCTTAAACCATAGTTTTCTCAACTCCGTTCTCAAACCTTCCACTTGGCTGTTGATGGTTTGCTGGTTCTCTATCCAAGGTGGAAGAACTTCCTGTTTGTTGAGAATATGGTTCATGAAGTAGTTTGAGTCCGTGCTATTGATTAGGTGTTGTTTGTCCAAGGGTTTTCCTCTCACAGAGTCCATTGATTCGTGGTTGAATCTTCCGGTTGTACGGTCTATATTTGAATTAATCTTGGCTTCAGCCATATTGGATACTAGTCCTAGACTGACAGTAGGAGAGTTTGAGTTGAGCAAAAAGGACGGCCCCAATAGTCTCTCCTTGTAGAGTTCACGGAAATTATCCGATTCCTCATTGGGGTTTATTTTATAGTCCAAGGACTTCTCTTTGGCCTCCGCTATCTTGGTCCTAACATCCCTCTTCTTGGAACCTATCTTCTTTTCCCGAGGAAGCAGATCAACTATCATTCGCAATGAAGCGTCTGGAGTTGATTCTTTGCCGAGCCATATTCCTGTCACTGTAGTGTCCGCTATATCTCTGGCATGTTTGTTATACTTTAAAATGTCTCCATTGCTTGTCACAGCTAGTTGCTGTTGGTACTTCTTTTTGAACTCCCTATCTTTCAATGACTCTGGGGAATATTTTTCAGATATCTCTTTCAACTTGGGGTCAGCATCAAGCATGCTACGGGATGAGTGGGCTATCTTTTCTTCTAAGATCGACTCAAAACGTTCTGCTATTGCAGAGGTCTTGTTGTTCCCCTCATTGGTAGAATAGAGTCTACACAGTCTTAGGATGTCCCTAGGAGATCGCAATCTCATATTCTCAGGCACCTTGGATCAAAAAGGCGTGGCAAGGAGGATAATGAGAAGAGATGTTCAATTCTTATCTGGTAACAGTTTATTAGTACACTACTTGTGCCAATATATAACATGATCACATTTATTTGTAGGTTCATGACCGTACTCATATACGTATGCAGCCTGACTATTATAGATGATCACTGAATTGGTTCAACTGTAGCACAATGAATGCAGATTGGCTCTAGGAGTGAGGCATATTGCTACTCTCCCCAGGTTTTGCGATCTTTACATTTCGTCATCTCACCTCTGGTCACTTCCATTGTACCGTTTATCTTCGGGATCCATATACTTCTATATTATGTTCTACTTACAAAGCGTAGAAGATAAGCACTGCACTTCCTAGCACTATCGCTGTCAAAAATAAGAGCTTCAAGATGAACTTGAAGACATATTCCTTTTTACCCCCCGCGGTGATGATTAGCTGTTTCTCTAAATCAATCTCGTCCAATTTTATCTTGCCTCGAGACCTTTCTGCCTGGTCCTGCGAAATCAAGTCGTTGATCGTGGATGACTCCACAGAACCCACAGAGCCCACAGATGCTGCGTGCTGTCTCCCCGGATTCACGGTGAGCGAAACCGACCGTGTTCTCGTGGCGGCCGCATATGGGTTGAAGGGCTTGCTGGTGTTGAAGTTACTCATAGACGCCTGTCTAGTGTTTATCGTAGGTCTCTTTTCCTGATTCTTAGGCTCCATCGTTATGCATAATATTTCGTCTCTAACCCTTTTGGTCTTGATTGCAAAATTAACACGTTTAGGATCTCTTTATACTTCCATCCTCAGAAAACACCTAGCTCGAGAATATATATGGCTCGGAATCTGTTGATAGATATATTCATGCCGTGGAGAGGGGAGTCAATATATATTCGATTGATATAGGATTGGGGTGTACTGCCTCATCAGGCTGCATTTTCCTACAGACAGCCAGATAATCACCCGGATGCAAGAACGGCATTATTACTCTTGCTTGTGTATGAAGGACCTATTTCGAATGTAAGTGCGCAACGTTGGTGACATTTGGCCCCGCCTGAGCAGCGCGACCCACGCCCCATAAGGGGAGGCAGCAATTCCACCACGCAGCAGACCTCCTTATGACGACGTGGGTAGGCTTCCATTCAGATGGCACCCAAACACCAGATATTAATAGTACCGGTTCATTCCATACGGTCTGCAAGGAGTATACCATGGCAAAATGAAGTAGAGCATGCCGATGGTAGATCGAACTTGGCATACTACTTGACAACCGAAGCGGTAGCAATAATATTGGACCAGGGGTGGCCTTCGCGCAGCCACGTTTGGTCCGGAGGGCCTCAAATCTCAACGGTGCTCATTTCTCAGAACCAGTCAACATGTAGAGAAGACTTGGTAAGACTAGTCTGCACCCTACAATAAGGCTGGCTCGTGCTGGCTCATACTGCCCGTGCTCCAGACCTAGCTCGAACTTTCGCAACTTACTGTGGTTCCTACCATAGTTCGTTCCAGGGCTATTTCATGATGCGAAATTGGTCCGCCTGGAACAACTTAGCGAGCAGCGCCCTAAGGCTATTTTTATGTTTTGTTGATGTTTAAGTAGACTGTCGCGTGTGACTGTAGTCCATACGATTACAACACTCTTAAATGAGCCACGTACATAGAATCAGAATCGGAGAGGGCACATCGGCTCATTAAATCTTTCGCAGGGGTCCCTCTGTTGCCAGGATGTTGGGAAGAGTTGCAAGGATTACAGTGAAAAGGCCCCTTTCATGTGCGATAGGATCGAGGTGTCTATTTGAAGTGACAAGATGGCCCCGATGGTGATTTGATGGCCCCATAGTCTACTCGATGGCCTCGGGAGAGGGCTGGAAGGGTCGTTCGCAGATCAATTATAAAGATGACACAAACCCAACGAGCGATCTCTGTTCAATCCATTCCTTTCAAGAAAGGATAGCTTTATCTAGTACAAGATTTGGCCATAGTGAAGTAGAATAAATCATGTGGATCTTTGAATGGTGTAAGTATATGTGTGCTCATGGTCATGAGATAAGCTCGTGACAGGTATCGTAGACGTTGAAATACTAACGACATACAGTTCAAGACGTTTTATCGTCTTTAGGATTATGGAACAAACATGCTAAGTTATTGTTCTTGGGTTTGGACAATGCTGGAAAGACAACTCTTTTGCACATGTTGAAGAACGACAGATTGGCAACTTTGAACCCAACAGTGCATCCTACATCAGAGGAATTGGCTATTGGAAACGTCAGGTTCACCACTTTTGACTTGGGTGGTCACTTGGCAGCAAGAAGAGTGTGGAAAGACTATTTCCCGGAGGTGAACGGAATTGTTTTCTTGGTGGATGCGGCAGATCCTGAGAGATTTGCCGAATCCAAGGAGGAGTTGGAGGGATTATTCAGAATCGAAGAGTTGGCCAATGTCCCCTTCTTGGTTTTGGGTAACAAGATCGACAAGACCAATGCGGTCGGCGAGATGGAGTTGAAGTCCGCCTTGGGTTTGTACAACACTACTGGTAAGTCTAAAGTCAAGCTCAGTGATGGCCAACGTCCAATCGAAGTCTTCATGACCTCGATCGTGATGAGATCTGGTTACAGCGAGGGTTTCAAATGGTTGTCTCAGTACATCTAGATCAAGATCTCTATATGTACTCATCTATATGGATATGCCATCCTAGTATTCTACGTATATTGAATGCAAATGTCTTATAGTAAGCTTCCTGAACGTTTCATATGCCCTGAACGTCATCGCGTCACGTGATTAAAACATTTGTCAAATATCTATCGATGAGGCCTGAGCAAGTTTTCATCGGTAGAGAAGAGAGAAATACTAAGTTCAATATGAGTGATATGGGTATGAACAAGGGGAGTTTGCATCCAGAGAAGAAGAAATGGAAGGCTCCCAAGGGACCGAAGCCTGTTCAACACAAAAACAAGAACGAAATAGGACTTGGTAGAACGCTTGCAAAACATAGGAGAATGGAAAATGAGATACAATTACTTCCAGATGGTGATGTGAGATTTACTACTGACAAGAGGGAAGCTGACTGGGTCAAGCTCAGGTCTGTAACGCAGGAGAATTCACTTGAAGAGTTTTTGAACACTGCAGAATTGGCAGATACCGACTTCGCTGCAGAGAGAAGAGAACAAGTAAGGATCATCAAAGTAGGTAACAATTCTGTATCTGAGTCTAATGGACTTTTGTCTTCAGCAGAGATCGAGCAACTTCGTAAGAAGCATCAGATTTTGGAGAACAAGTTGACGATTCCTAAGAGACCAAAATGGAACAAGGGACAATCGAAGATCGAGTTAGATAGAAAAGAGAATTTGGCTTTCCTTGATTGGAGAAGGGAGTTGGCAAGCCTTACGGAAGTTAACAACTTACTTTTGACTCCTTTCGAGAGAAACTTGGAAGTTTGGAAACAGTTGTGGAGAGTGGTGGAAAGAAGTGATTTGGTGGTACAGATTGTTGATGCGAGGAATCCCCTTTTTTTCAGGTCTATTGATTTGGAAAAGTACGTCAACGACCTTAGCGATCCTGAAAACAACAAAGAGAAAAGGAATCTTCTTCTTGTCAATAAAGCAGATTTGTTGACTGTTAAACAAAGAAGGGCGTGGGCAAAGTTTTTCACTGCCAGAAAGATCAATTATGTTTTCTTCAGTGCTGCCAAAGCCAATGAGTTAATAGAGAAAGAAAAGCAAGAAAACGAGTCGGAATCGCATGATGCATTTAGTAAAGTATATGAGCAAGACAATAATGTTGAAGATGATCAAAATGACGACGGGCTTGATATAAAGATTTTGAAGATCCAAGAGCTTGAAGACTTATTTTTGAGCGAATCGCCTGAGTTCCAAGCAGATCCTGAAAATCCCGACAGAAAGACTCAGATTGGATTGGTTGGATACCCCAATGTTGGAAAGTCTTCAACAATCAATGCCTTGGTTGGATCTAAGAAGGTTTCCGTCTCCGCTACTCCTGGAAAGACTAAGCATTTCCAAACTATCCATTTGAGTCCAAAGGTGATTCTTTGTGACTGTCCTGGTTTAGTTTTCCCCAACTTTGCATATACAAATGGTGAGTTAGTATGTAATGGTGTTCTTCCTATTGATCAAATGCGGGAGCATATTCCTCCGATGTCTTTGGTATGTCAAAGGATTCCCAAATATTTTCTCGAAGCAGTGTATGGTATACATATCAATATCAAGAAGGTTGAAGATGGAGGAAATGGCATATATCCCACAGCCAGAGAGGCTTTGAATTCTTATGCTAGAGCAAGAGGATATATGACACAGGGTTTCGGAAGTGCAGACGAGCCAAGGGCAGCAAGATACATTTTGAAGGACTACGTGAACGGAAAGTTATTGTTCATCGTCCCTCCTCCCAAATTTACAAATGACGAATGGGTGCCGATGTCGCTCGAAGAAGGCAGGGAGTTCAATTCTGAGTGTTACACATTGAATCATTTACCTGAATCCAGAAGGAAACAAATCGTCTCATCAATCGCTGCTAAGAATATTGACTTAGAAGACTTTGATTTAGCCAGAGATTTGTCAAAACTCAAATTTTCTATGCATGTAGGAGAAGAGACAGGGGAAGGAAAAGATACTGTCGGTGCAAAAACATTATTTTATGGTGGTAAGCAGGCTGCACTTGAAAGCGCCGGTGACGATTTGGACAAAGAGTTCTTCAATTTGAATGATGTTAAGGGCATAACAAACGCACCATTTCATAAGCAAAATGGGAACTCTGACACAAAGAAACACAACAAGAAGAACAAGAAAGCAAGTAAGAAAACGAGAGTTGTAGGTTACTAGATACAGCATCAGCTTTATTAATTGATCATTTATTAGTATATAAACACCCAATTAATATTAAATTAGGAATCCAGTGACACCGAGTGGCTTAGTAGATTCTGAAAGATGGACCCATGGTGGACTTGATGACCAAAGAGCCAACATTTTGCCAGTTCTTCTTCAACAAGGAGACCAAGAAGTTAGCAGCCATCATGATTTGGTTAACCAAGGTGGTGTCATCCATATCGACGTTACCAATAGCAACAGCCAAACACAAGACCTTCTTCAATTGGAACTTGATGGTGGACTTGACGTCAGTGACCTTGGAGTACAAGTCATCATTGTGAGAAACTGGGGTTGGGAACTTACCAGCCTTGGACAATTGAGGACCTAACAATCTTGGGACTTGCTTGATCAAGACTTCGGAAGCGATGAAAGCGTTGTACTTCTTAGCCAACTTCTTGATCAACTTCTTGTTCTTGTTCAACTTCTTCAAGTCATCGACGGACATGGCATCAACACCAACAGACTTAGCTCTGTCAACATCGAAAGCATCACCAAAGATACAGATGGTCATGTTTGGTCTTGGAACTTGAGGCAACTTCAAGGTACCAGAGAAACGCTTGTCTCTCTGTGGGTCGTAGTTCTTCAAACCGACTTGCAATTCAACAGTCTCCAAGAAGTTTCTCTTCTTGGTCTCGTTGGAGTACTCCAACAACTTTTGGACGTTCTCACGAACGTGAGCAGTAGTGATCTTAGACATCTTACTAACTATCGTCTCCCAAAAAACTTGGTAAAATAAACTGATTCGACGAGGATAAAGATTAAAAAAATCTATTAAAAAGTAATGGGCCTTTCATATATAGTGAGTTGGAAAATTTTTCAAAAAACGACATTTATGCACGTGAGTAAAAATAGGGCATCTAAATGTCGTAGTGCCGCAAAATGTCGCAATATGATATCACGTCTTGTAATAGTATAAACACTAGCAATATTAGGTGAGAGGAAAAAGATTGCTGAGGAGTCCTCGAGCAGCATTGTAGGTGTCCAGATCGATTTTGGGCTCAACTCATAAACTTGCCAGCCTCAGTTGAAGGCTGAATAGTGATTTTCGAGATATAAAGGACCGCTATCTTGCCGATGAATAAACGGGTTCTGTGATGGTTTTGGGGCATCATGCAAAGACGATATCTATGTTGATAGGGTGTGGTAGATTGGAGAGGGTGCAGTTGCGTGGAATTGGACTGGCTGCTCGTGCCATGGCTCGAACGGTCTCGGTGGGGCCCGAAAAAACGGCGATATCGAGCGGGAAGAAGACGAGCAGACAAGAAAAGGTCAACACGGCCAATATGATTTCACAGGGACAGCTCTTCCATATCGATCGAAAGTTTGGGATTTTCTCGAAACAGGTTTTCAAGGTACTCAATTTGGGATCGGTGCCGGGAAATTGGTCTCAATATGCAAAATACAGACTATGCCAGGCGCACGGTATCGCGGAGGAAAAGTTCCATAGTAAGTGTCATATTTTGGGGGTGGATGTTCTTTTCTCGTCTTCTGTTGATGGTGTGTCGGTGATACAAGGCAACGTCTTCTCCAAGTTGACGCACGAGAGTGTTATCAAACACTTTCACGAGTTGATGCTAAAAGATCTCAAACTCGCCAACACCGAATCAATGACCGTGGTTCATGAACCATTTTCTGACGATGATAATAGAGAAACGACACTAGAGAAAGAATTTGGTAGTCTTCTGTCGAATCTAGAGGGGTTGTCAACGAACGACGATGGAAAGGATGAATTCTCAGCTGATCTTGCAGATTTTGGGGTCGATTTAGTTTTGTCAGATTTAGCAGCACCAATGATTCAGACTTACGGATCTTACAGCAACACTTCTACAAGACCATACATCAGATTCAATTCACACAATGGCTTGAATAGAATTAAGGTTGACCCTTTCAAAGCGTCCTTTGATTTGGCTGATGCAGCACTTTTGTTGACCACTAAAACATTGAAACCAACCGGAAACTTGGTACTACGTCTTCCTCAAATCAAGGTCTCGGATCCTGAGGTTGGATTATTACAAGACCGCCTTTCAAAAGCTTTTAAGACCATTCATATCTGGAGCACTGATGATAGACATAGACATGTGGATGAAACAGATATCTTTTTCATCTGTCTCGACAAAAGAGGAGATGTAGACGTCAATAACATATTTTAATCTCAACTATTTAGTTAATACAATTTGACGAACAATAGAATATTATCGAAGGGGATAGCCCAGTTTAACATAAAAACAGTAAATCTTCTAAAAATCGTTATTCTGCCGAAATCGTACTAGGAACAATCCTTGCCCAGAATATCCATTCTTCCACTTGAGATCTCTTTTTATTGGCAATAGAGTACTTTCTCCGTCCTGAGAGCAAGCGCTACTTTAGTTTGATACTTCTCCACTTTCCTCTTCTCCATCTTCCTCTACTTTTGATACCTCCGGGACAGAGGTTCCATTCAGATGTTCTTTTAGGTCTTTCCCATTGTGCACTTCTGCGCTGCCATCTTCGAGGTCAATCAATGTTGCTGTGGCTTCATCGGTTTTACCGTTTATCAGCGTGCTTTCTATCTGTGGGATCAAGTTTTCATATATTTTTGATTTGCCATTTTGTTTCAACTTCTCTGTCCACTCACCAATAGCTTTATTGACGCTGTCTTTGGACACTCCATAATTGACACCGAAAAATGCTGCCTCTGTGTACCTATCACTCTTCACCAACAACTCCAAACACTTTTCCGTATTTCCAGTTAACCACCATGATTGCCATGCGATGTTATACTTTCCTTTTTGCTCTGCATCTTCTGCCAACTTAGTCAACTGCTTTGTATCATTTGTAGATGACAACAACAAAAGTAAAGAAGCATGATCATTTGCCAACCAGTAACAATCTTGAGCCAAACTTATCTTCCATTTCGATAATGCGAGATCACCTAACGTTTTCCACTTCGAAGAATTTGCCAAAGCCGTCGATGGACTGTCACTTTGGCTTTCGGTTAACAAATCAAAGGCTTGCGACAAGTTACCCGTGGAGAGAGAAATGCGAAATTTTGTATCGAAGTCTTGTGATAAAACGTACGACAAGGACAAGTAATTCAACTTTTCAAAAAATCTGGATAATTGATTTGATTCGGTTTTACTGAATCCTGTGATAAGCTTCGAATATTCATCGGGAAGTTGTTCCAAAGCTACAGTGGTCAAATCTGGTATCTCTTCACCAGTCTCTTCCTCAACGACATGCTTAGTAGCAAACTTCTCCAAGTCACCTCTCATGACGAGGGTTTGAAGCTCCAATACCTCTGCGTTGACATACCATGATATCACGTTAAACGATTTGTCAATCAAGTAAAGTTTATCTTCTCCCGTCTTATAGCCAATGATGTAATACTTGTGGTCAAAATGACCTAAATTGATCGTTTCACCACCGACAAAATAGTTTAATCTGTTTGTAGTTGATGTAGTGTAAACGAAAACATCACCAATGAATTTTCCGGACAAGATTGACTCCGAGGTTGGTAAAGTGTATAATACATCGAAAGAAGATTCAGCTCCCTCCTCGGCCAGGAGTTCACCATTAGCACCTGCCTGCTCGAATAATTCGTGATTATAACTTAAAAAGAATGTCTCGTCATTCTTTTTTGAACCAGCTGTGTTGTTGTCACCCACTGCAGATGCAGTTACAATGGCCAATAACTCGCCGTTTTCTGACCATATGACATCTTGTATATCATCATCTAAATCAACTCTTCTAACCAATTGCCCTGATTCCCAATCGTAAAAGGTGATACATCCTTCCAGTTTGACTCCCAATAAAGATCCGCCGAATATCTTATCCGCTTGGTAAATAAGATCTAACTTTAAGTATTCTTGGAAGTTCTTCATGATCTTCACCGAGACTTGTGATTCTCTAATCGCGAAAGAACATGCGTTTGAGACGTCATTGGAGTTCCAAACGAAATTTGATGCGTTACCATATGCTTTTGATCTCCATGCCAAAGAAGTGTATACGATGTATTCACCGTCTCCGCAAACAGCAGCGTATCTACCGTTTGGAGAATGTGAAAGTGTCTGCGGATAGATTTCTATTGATCCAAGATCACGTTGTTGCAAAGACAAACTTTCACCATCCTTCAATCCATCTGTAGAAGTCGGTTTTATGACAGATTGGTAAACCTCTGAATTTCTGGCATAAATCAACTTATTGTTTGCGTCCATAGAAAATAACGGTTCTTCATTACCCATTTTAACAATCACATATCCCGAATCACAGCCGATAGCAATCAAATTGGATTTTTGCAATAGTCCTACACACCAAACTCTTTCCAACCCATAGTTGATAGATTTTTCTAATTTGAAAGTATTAGAGTTCCAGAACTTTACAGTTCCGTCCTCCGAACCAGAAACGATCAAGGGTAATTCGGGATGGAAAATAGCAAATGAGACGTTGGATAAGTGTCCCTCCAAAGTTGCCACGCATGCTTTGGTTTGATAATCCCAAACCTTTATAGTCTTGTCATCAGAACACGTTATTAAATATGGTTTGTCTGCTTGTGGGTAGTAGTCAACGTAATTGACACCTTTCGATTCATGTGTGACCAAGGTGAAATTTGGTTGAGGAGATCCCAATGACCAAATCTTAACCGTTCTATCCAAACATGCAGATGAGAAGGTACTGGGATCCTTAGGATTGAAGTTTACACTCATGACATAGAGTTGATGTCCCTCGAAAACCTGCTCCAACCTCCAGTTATTATCCCAATTCCATAATTTGATGGTGAAATCGTCGGAAGATGTCAATATGTATGGTTTCAATGGGTGCACGGCTATACTTCTGATATAATCTGGGTGTGCCTCGAATTGAATGATTTTTTCACCAGTGTTATAGTTATATACTCTCACCTGGAAATCATCCGATCCAACAACAATCCAATTCTTACGCGCAATAAACTTACCAGCACGCACCGGAAGATCTGTCACCTGTATCGACTTGACTATAGAGTTGGTGGCATATGACCAGATTTCAATTTTACCATTGTACAATGTTGTCAAGATCCATGGCTCACTAGGGTGAAAGTCTATACCCTTCACTCTGTCAGAACGAGTAGAAAATTGCTTTGTAACATCCAACTTCATTCTTCAATCCTTAGTGTCCAACCTGTGTTTACCTTAGCTAATACCCAAGTGTGTTGAAGAATTCGAATAGTCGGTCTATATGGGAAGTTAACACGCTGACGATACATTGAAATCAAATGTTTTGAACATTAATGGTTCGCGCACTACCAACTTATTTCACAGCACCTCAAGAGATCAGAGACACTACAACAAACCAGAGAGGTCTAATGGATTATAAGCTGTTCTCGTTGATAAAGAGGTAGTTAACATACATACAAAAAAGACGAGTTGTCATGACTCATCACTTCACATAAAGCTCAGTAAACCACTTCGGCTGAAGACCGCTTGTCCTCTCTGTATTCCTTCTCCTTCTCGATCGCAAGGTGGAGGACACCAGACCAGTGATTCAGGAATGTCGTGTTTGAAAACTTCTTGTTCGTAATCGTGAATCCTTTGGATTGCATGCTTGTAAGCACTTCCGGGGCTATTAGCGTTGGCTGATCCACGAAAAGTATCTCCAACAACTTCTCAAACGAAGGGAATTGCATTGTGCGTTCGACTTTTGGTCCAAAAAGTACCTTAAACGTGTAGAATCCTCTCTGTGTGCCTTCCTGCAAGGTGGGCATGAAGTCTGCGTCCTCGTCGCTTTTGAAAAAGAAACCCAAATCGTTCTTCCAGTCGTTCATATCAGCTTCAGACTTTTCGAGCTTCACTATATCCAAGAGAGGACCAGCTGATGCATGGCATATAGGAATGACACCGTTTTTCATGTACTCAACGACGCCAATGCCGAAATGCTCGTTCCACATCGCGTTGAGACCAAATGTAGCTCTTGATAGCCATTTTTGCACTTCTTGATGACTGCACCCCACAACAAACTCCACAAGCGAGCTCAACCCAATTGATTCAACATGTTCTTGTAAGCTTGTGAGCGTGTCAGTATCGTCCTTAGTACGACATGAGCCGAGTAGAACTAAGGTTGGCATATCTTGAAGTTTCCCCTTTGCTTTCTTGTATTTCGTTACGAAGTCAGCATACTGGTTGACTACCAACTTATGACGCTTCTCAGGTCTGAACTGCGCAATATAAAGCATTTTATTTTCGCGTTCTTCAACAGGGGTGTAACTTTTGTTCAATTCTTCACGGCCACAAGGAGGATATAGAATGGATACACTAGAGGGCGGGTTGGCACTCCAAATGTTAGAGATATGGTTGTAGGTCCAAGTTCCATTCACAAGAGTGAAGTCTACCAACGATCCTAGAAATGTGTAAAGATAATACAAACATGTCCAATAGAAAAGCTTCCCAAGTTGAGAGATATCACTCACACCGGGAGAAAACTTTTTGAGCTCCTTGATTTTCAAACTGTTGAATTTGAGCTTATTGAACATATCTGGCTGAATTATGGGATAATGAACATAATTGATTATTGGTATTCTCAAAAATATATTCACGAAGATGTTAGCTCCTGGTAATCCCATTGTATCTATCCATATGTCGGGAGATAATTCGAAAATAGCCTCAAAGGACAAGAACATCGACCCTAGTATTTGACCGACCAATGTGAAATGCCTCCAGTAGTTGTTGTCTATTAATTTGCCGCATTTACGCAAGTAGATAAAAATCACTCTCTTGCGATCAATGGTGGAAATATCAAACTTTTCTTGAGCCTTGTCAAGAATTGCTAGAGGCTCCGCATCCAAATTAGTAGTATAAACCAATGCAATAGTCCTTTTGTTTGAGAGCAACGTAGAATTCACTGCCTCCCAGAGGACTTTCTCACCTCCACCTCCATTATTCGCATATGGATGAAAAAAGCCAACCAAAAGATTCCTCTCAGGATCATCCACCAGTCTCCGACTCATTCTCTGCAAAAACCCATTGCCATTGTCCTTTCTGTCCTCATCATGAATCTTCAACTTATTGTTGACGAAGTTCGTGTAGAACGATGGTTGTTCGCTCGCCAATACAAGCCGTCTTCTGTAGCTCGACCTCGCATTTCCCACCTTCAAGTATATCGCCTTTGGGTACTCAATGTTCTTCTTGATTTTCTCCCGCCATCCGTCTGCAGGTACGAGGAGATACTTGCTGGTGCCCTGTCTTAGTCCCCTTGCCACTGAGAAGACAATTATTAGAGCAATGACAATAACGAGATACATCCTAGAGCAAACAATCTTATTTGGCAACCTAACAAAACGTTGCGTGGATCAGTATATGTTTTCGCTCAGGTATAAGGGGATACGTTGCTATTACAATGCCACAATAATGAGAACTAAGATGATGCTTCCGATGCCTTACTATGGAATATCTGATATCGCTGAGCTCGAAAAATGGAGCTATATGCCGGATTCTGGCCATTTTTCCTGAAGACAATCAGACTTCCTATTTAGGATAAAATGGATCTCCTACGCGTGTGAAGAATTCTCATCATAACTTACAGTTCCAGTTTTAGGGTCTTTTTTTATACTTGAAGGATATTGGTTGCTTCTATTTCATCAGGTGTAGCGAAGGATATGAATAGATGGAGAGATCCTAACGGAAACAACAACACCTTTGCAGAAACCTCAACATTAAACATGGAAAACACCGAGTCGATGAGTTCGAATAACGAGAATGTACCTAGCAAGCCTAAAACCCCGTTGAAGAAGGAGGACTTGGAAAAAATCGCCAAGCAGCTAAAGAACAAGCTCTCGAAGGCGTCCATCACGGCCAAGCGGTCTATCTCGCCTAATAGCGTCAAGTCGGGAGTGTCAAAGACAAGCCCTTTGAGGGCATATCAGGTGAAAAGGCAATTCAGCTCTCCCAACGGCATAGGTGTGCTTTCTTCGTCTCCTAGTGGATTGGGTTCACCTAATGGCAGGTCATCTGTTGGGAGCAGAACTCCGATGTCCATGCCACCTGGGTCGTTGCCTCACAAGAATAACTTGCTGAAGTCGAACGAGGATATAGACAGGGATGAGAGTCCTACAAAAATGCGGTCGCGCGGTACAGACTCCAGGGGAAAGTCCAAACCACAGATGGTCTTGCAGCAAGTGGGCCAACCTGTGAGTCCACTGAAGTCTCAAGAGTCGGACTCGTTGAACCCGTCGTTGACCGTTTCAGAGCACCAGCTGCCACATACAACACCTAGACTACAAAAAAAGCAACTCAGCGGAAATACAGGCTCAGCCAATCCTCTTTTAAAAACTCCAACGCAGTCTACGTCTAACTCAGGCGGCAACTACAATGATGAAGTTGGCGCGGACTTGTTAATGTATTTGGCCACTTCCCCATCTCCAGCTAAACCCTACTACTCGAACACACCGAGGGGTATACTGAACCCACATCAGGCTTCCTCATCTATACCAAATTCAGCTGGCTCAACCTCGGTCAACAAACCAAGCTCTTCTAGCTCACAGAACTCCTTTATCGTTCCTCCTCCCCCGTTGACACCCAAGAGACATCTCCCCAGTAGCGAAAGAACCCCACAGAACAAACTCACACCATCTATCAATCTATTCAACACTTTGGTCAATAATGATGGCGCAAGCTTGCCCTCCTCGGGGTTGGCATTAACCCCAGCTGGCTTCAACATGAATGATTATG
The DNA here is from genome assembly GCA_031081755.1 of Debaryomycetaceae sp. CAB 1570. Taxonomy (NCBI): domain Eukaryota; kingdom Fungi; phylum Ascomycota; class Pichiomycetes; order Serinales; family Debaryomycetaceae; species Debaryomycetaceae sp. CAB 1570. The sequence goes on from JARYSW010000002.1 coordinate 1,504,308, forward strand.
TTAATATCTTTACACCTTCTCCGGGAGGAGGCAATATCATGAACAACCCAAACACAGCCAGGAGTTTTATGTTGAAGACACCAGATTTTGCCAATTTAACCAGCAATGCTAATCCTAAACTGAAGGTTGATGGTAAAATGATCAACTTTGATAAAGTCTTATTTGGATCCGCCAATCCTTCAAATGAAAATACTAAGGATAAGGATTTCGAATGATCTCAGCATTCAAAAGCATATTATGGAAGAATGATTTCTGAACGTCAATATCCACTGCTTTTATGAGGCAAGCAGCAGACTGTTTGAAATGACCCCTGTTGAGCCATTAACGGTTGCAAACTTTTCATCTAATACTTTCTTTTCATAGCATTTCAATTCTTTTTATTTCAAATTAACCATCTTTCCCACATTTGATGGTGAATAATGTACATTGGTTCGAGCAAAAGGTATAGATATCGGAGATGTAGCGCAAGAGGCTCAAGTGGTGGCCCCATTGACTCTCCATAGTTACTTCACGTGAGAGTAATATGAAAATTTTGAAAATTGGTTCTTTACTCCAAAGCACCACTAGAAGCACAATGACAACTCAGGACCCAGCTCCCACTAAAGCTGAAGCTGAAGCCCCTTCTACTGTTATGAGTGAGGATTTACAGAAATTGAATATTGCAGAAGAAAAAGAGTCCTCAAATAATGCTGGAGATGAGGAAGAGGATGACCAAAAGGACGACGTGAGCAATACAAAGGACAAGAAGAAGAAGAAGAAGAGTAAGAAGAAGAAGAAGATCACAAGCATTGATAGCTCGTATCCTGATGGCGTTTTTCCCGAGGGTGAATGGCAGGATTATCCTTTGGAGGTGAATAGTTACCGTACTACCTCTGAGGAGCTAAGATACCTCGACAGACAGAGGAACAACCATTGGCAGGATTTTCGTAAGGGAGCTGAAATCCATCGCCGTGTGCGTCACAAAGCACAGTCTTCTATCAAGCCAGGTATGAAAATGACCGAAATAGCCGACTTGATCGAGAACTCCACCAGAAGCTATGCTGCAGCGGATCATACTCTAAAGGCAGGAATTGGGTTTCCCACAGGATTATCATTGAACCATGTGGCTGCACACTACACTCCGAACACTGGAGATAATCTTGTTCTCAAGTATGAAGATGTTATGAAAGTTGATATAGGGGTACATGTCAATGGACATATCGTGGACTCTGCATTTACATTTACATTCGATGATAAATACGACAGCTTGTTAGCATCCGTCAAGGATGCAACAAACACAGGTGTGAAAGAAGCGGGTATCGATGTGCGTTTGAACGATATCGGAGCTGCCGTTCAGGAAGTCATGGAATCCTACGAGTTGGAGTTGGAAGGTAAGTCTTACCCTATCAAATGTATAAGAAATTTGAATGGCCATGATATCGGCGACTACTTGATTCACTCGGGTAAGACTGTCCCAATTGTGCCCAATGGAGACATGACCAAGATGGAGGAAGGAGAAACTTTCGCAATCGAAACTTTCGGATCTACTGGTAATGGATATGTTGTTCCGCTGGGAGAGTGTTCTCATTATGCAAAGAATCCAGGCACAGAGAACATTCCCGTCAGCTCAGAGAGAGCAAGGTCTCTTTTGAAATCCATCGACAAAAACTTCGGTACTTTGCCCTGGTGCAGAAGATACCTCGAAAGAACCGGCGAGGACAAGTACTTGTTGGCCCTCACTCAACTTGTCAGAGCCGGAATTGTACAGGATTATCCTCCTATCGTTGATGCCAGAGGTAGTTACACTGCTCAGTTCGAGCACACCATTTTGTTGCATCCCCACAAAAAGGAAGTCGTCTCCAAAGGTGATGACTACTGAGTTCCACCACCATCTTATTGTGTACGTCTATGATCTATATAGTAAACCTTCATCGCCCCATTTGTATACAGATAAACAATACTTTTTCAGGCTGTGTTTCTGGCTGGCTCGATACGATGCCCTTCCATCAGAAAAATTACATGCTACTTTCTCGACCAAATGCCTCTCCTGTGTTACAAATGCTCCACATGAACAGTGTGCTGGCCCTGGCCAGTACACTGTCATGCTCTATTTGAAGCAATTACTGCAAACGTTCACAGGTCTTCATTCGCAAACTGGTAAATAAGAATAATTCCATAGGCACGAATGGCACAAACATACCCTGAACGAGTACTCTCCATCTCTTGTGTAGCAGGCCCTCAGATACTAAATCACCCTCTCCCAATTGCTATGCCCAGCTCACTTCCATCGTCATATGCTCCACTTCGTCCAGCACCGGTCGTGTGCGCGCAAAATTTCATGGAGACTGAAATCTCAGATTACAAACTTCTAACGTGTTGGCTTTGGACTTAAAGGTTGATCAATTTCACAGCATAAATATTCGTATACTATTGATAGTATCCATTTAGCATAGGCTTCAGTATATTGATTGATTCAGTTAGAAAAGAAAAAATTAGGTTCAGAATGGAAATTACTCCCAGTCTTTTGGAATTCAAAGGTATGTTTACTCGGAGGAGGATGAGGAAGAATAGGTGCCAGGGAAACGGGGCAAGACCAGTGTTGCAGTTCGGAAACCCATGGCATGGTAAAATCACGAAGAATAAGTACTAACAAGCGGATTTAGGCAGCTTCACTAAGCCAACTACGGAATATTTAACATTGAACAATACTCTGTCAACCCCCTTGGCATTTAAGGTCAAGACTACAGCCCCAAAATTGTACTGTGTGAGACCAAATGCACTGGTTGTCGAACCTGGAAGTTCTGTGAAGATATCCATTATTTTGCAAGGATTCAGTCAACCATTGCCTAGTGAATATAAATGCAAAGACAAGTTTTTGTTGGTTTCGTTACCATGCCCCGATTTGAAAGATTCATCAAAGGTCAGCGACATCTGGAGCGAATTGGAGATCAAGCATAAGGACCAACTTGTGTCTAAGAAGTTGAGAGTCAACTACATAATTCAGGAGGATGACGACGACGAGGAAGCTAACGAGACAGCCAATGCCACATCTCAAGGAAATGGCTACCATGGTAGTGCTGCCGATGAGGCAAGCGGCATTGTTGCAGCTTCGCAAATAAACAAGGCCCAACCTCCCTCTCAGTTGGAGAAAGAGTTGGACGAGTCAAATGCGCCAATTCACGATTTGTCAAAGAAGTTGGATTCGAACGAGAAGGCCGCAGCCACTTCGGGCCTGGCCTCTGACCTTTCTACAGAGGAACCCGTCAACGGTGTATCCTTACCTTTTGCCGTGATCCTTGTGCTTCTCGCCTTCATCTTGGGGTGGTTGATTTTTTAAGCCGATTTTTATTCAGGCCTATGAAAGAGGAAGAGACGCTAACATTTGTGTGATGAAGAGGAGTCAGTAGCATGTAATCAGACTACAACATCGTCTTGCATCGAGGATTGTCCTCATTGCCACAATCACATAATAGCCCCTATCTTGTGGCCATGAGTGTCTTATCTCATTATTGAAAATGACTGAACATTTTCAAAATGCTTACTTCTTAGTCTATAATGTTAAACTCTTGAATACTAGTGTAATAAAACTAACTATAAGTGAATCACCGCCGGAGCAATACAGAGAATCGGCTCTGGTCAAATGATCATGTGATGAGCCTGTAATCAAAAGTGTACTAAGTATTTTTCGATCAGTGTTGTAGATAGCATTAAAATAGGCCATAATGGGTACGGCAACGGTCAGATCAGGTACTATTAACCTATTGAATACGATCATAGGTGCCGGGGTGTTGGCAATGCCCTTTGGGTTGAAGTCTAATGGTCTTATATTTGGATGCTTTTTGATTATTTTTTCATCGTGTACCTCAGCATTTGGGCTCTACCTTCAGAATAAGTTGGCTAAATACACATCACAACAAGATAATGTGTCTTATTTTAGCTTGGCACAGTTGACGTATCCACACTTCTCGGTGGTGTTCGACTCGGCAATCTCCATCAAGTGTTTTGGTGTGGGTGTTAGTTATTTGGTTATCATTGGGGATTTAATGCCAAAGATAATGGAAAGTTTAGACGTCGCCGACGACGCTTTGCTAATGCATAGGAACTTCTGGATCACTTTGTTTATGGTCGTTCTTGTGGTGCCACTCTCATATTTGCGAAAGCTAGACTCTCTCAAATACACTTCATTTGTTGCCTTGTTTTCAGTTGTATATTTGGTCTGTTTGGTGTTAGCTCACTCAATCTTAAACGACATCCCCGTGGAAAGTAAGCATGTTGACTGGGTTGGTCCAATTTCGTGGAAGTCTACTTTAGCGTCTTTCCCGATATTCGTGTTTGCCTATACATGCCATCAAAACATGTTCGCTATAATTAACGAATTGAAGCCGAGCGACACAGATGGCTCTCAAACCCGTCAGAGTAATATAGTGATTCGCAATTCGATAGTTACAGCGTGTGCCTCTTACTTGATGGTAGGAATACTGGGCTACTTGACCTTTGGCAGCACTGTTGACGGAAATATTATCAGAATGTACCCAAAAGATTCTGTTCTATCATTGATTGGACGATTATGTATCGTCATAATGGTCAGTTTGTCATACCCATTGCAGTGTCATCCTTGTCGGGGCTCGGTGAACCACGTTATCTACTTTCTTACTGAAGGAGTGAAGTCGAGTAAAATGCGTCGTTTGAGTGGATACACAGCTTTGAGCTCTGATACAGAGTCCGCTTTGGATACGGATGACTCAGTTCAAGATCATTCATTTATTTCAACAACCCCGATCGAAGGAGCACAGGATATTGCTGGGCATGACTCCATAGTAGTTCCATTATCCTCTAGAAGATTCTACATTATCACAACAGGAATCAACATATTATCCTACATCATAGCCATTTCAGTCACTTCCCTCGAGCGTGTTTTGGCATTGGTCGGATCTACCGGTTCCACCTCCATCTCTTTCATTTTACCCGGGTTGTTTGGATATCTTTTGATCAAGCCTATCAACGGTGCAGTGAAGTTAAACAAGATGGAGATAATGTGCAAGTATGGTGGATTGGCCCTCGCGATTTGGGGTATCATCATAATGACTGTATGTCTTTGTGCTACGTTCTTTCTAGGTGCAAAGCACTAGTACACTTAATTTATCATATAAATAAAATTATATCGTGAACATTCGTGTAAATAAAATATCTTTAAAGAACATTATTACGCCAATGAGGCAAAACAAGCACATAAGCAACTAATCTAGCAATTGCACTATTTATAAGATCATCTCTTCCCTTTCCCAACCTTTTCCCTTCGTATTTTTGATACTATTGTCGGGCTGAGGTCTAGATTCATTCGGGATTTGCAAAGCAAAAGGATTTCTGTCCTTCTGTTGGACCAAATTAGCTAACGAGTGGTTGACTTCTCTATGCTTGGCTTCATCAGCTCTGATTCTCAAAATTAAGTCCTCAAAAGTGGAGTCTTCTGTCAATTCGGGCCAGTAATTTATCGCAATGGTAGGTATCTTCATCGAATCAAATCTCTTGAGCTTACCTTGCTGCAATTCATCAATCAAATGCGAGTATGTACTCACAGCTTCCTCCTCCAAATATCCCACAAAGCGGTGGCAATATCTGGGAATACATAAGTAGCAGAGGAAGAAGAGATTGCAGAACACACCCTGTCCGACGTATATGATAGTCCTGGTGAGAAACGAAGGTTCACCCAATTTGATGAATGTGAGCAAATGCATTCTCTCGTTGTATGCCTCATCCAAAAGTGTCTCAATCCAAGCCTTGTCGCGCTTCAAGAGACGTAACGAGTGCAAATGTCTAACGAAAGCAGCCACCATTCCTGGCACCCCCGCAATGCTCTCTAGAAATATACATCTGGTAAGCCACTTGCCTTCCGTCATCTCGTACCGAGTTCCCTTGAACCCGTCGATCTCCTCCTGCCTATTACGAGGCTTCTTGTACCCCGTGACAAAGTCGAACGACCATCTTACGATATTGATTCCTCTCATAGCAATCTTATCGCCCCGACTTACAGGTTCTCGGTGCTCGTAGTGGATTTTTTTGCAATCTTCCAGAGAAAATTTCGGATGCTGGAATATGTGGTGCGTGATAAATTCCATATCATCTTGGTTGACTATCTCCAGATCCTCAAGCACCTTTGTAGAAATGTCGAATATGCTTCTGTCGTTCCCCTTGCCGTTGGAAATCCACCGTACGCCGTTCTGATACCAGCACCTTTGTCTCGCTCCCGCCATACCAGCAATCGTCATTTGACCGGCTTGTCTAAGGGCCATATTTTTACTTATTTGCAACATGCTGCACTATCTACTTTGGTAACTAATCTCGTGCATGAACGCAGTGAACTGTATCTGGTTCACTAAAATGATTTGTATCGTGTTCTGGCAGTCTCTACTGAGTCTTTTCCATCAGTCTTTATATAAGTAGCCAACATCTCAAATTGCTCAGTGATCTGGCTTGCCGTAGGCTGTAGTGATCAACACTAAAACTTCCTCTTGTCCATCTTTAGTCTGTTTGTTGCATTGAGTCGTAAATACGGACGAATGATCACCAATAGCATCTATCTAGTTTCCCCATCCAGCCTACGTTCCGACTTAATCCTCTGCAAGTGATCGTACTCACACTACAGGCGACTTCCTACTTGTCTATTAGCCATTTTAACGCTGACTAGCACACTAACTGTACCTCAATAATCCCTGCAGCAGCCGATTTCCCCCGATGTGTCACCAATCAGATCCTGCCATTTACCAACTGCACCCTTTCGAGCAAGATGAGGGTCTGCAGCACAGTAGAGGTTGCCACCATAATTAGCGCATCGATATCCGTGCTAGCCGCACAAACAGCGATACCGTTGCTCGCCTACTGACGGAGTATGGAGTGAAGGCTTGCCGGCGTTTAATGTCCGAGCGACCACTGTTGCCAGATGTGTTTCGCACCCGCAACAGCTATAGGGGTCAGGTAACAGACAAATCCCGCACGGTGGTCGTGCGCGGAACATGTCTCTGGCATTTCTTGCGCTGCACGTCGCGCGCAGTGACCAGAGCGCGCAGTGACCAGAGCGCACAGTGGGCATTGGACTTTGCGCCTCATGGCAGTGACATCTCGGCAACATCGCAGCGCTGTCGACCGTAGACCGTCGACCGTCGGTGGTGGTCGTCGAAACCGTTTGCACGTGATGTGTCACATGCCTCATGGTCTAGACCAGGCCGGTGTGTATCCACCACGCGACAGACGAGTCAGTGGGCCCGGAAGGCGAGTTTGTGTCACAAAAGTATTATTGTGCTGGCCACGACCACAGTCTATATGTTTCACACTATATTTGTTTACCGTAAAGCTAATACACCAGGGTATAAGACAGCTGAAGCGTGATCTACGAAGGAGACACACGGCGGCAAGAGTACAAATAGGAATAGATAAATTCAATCCATAACGAGGTTCTTTTGAGAGTTGGAAAGAGACAAATACGTTGATTTTGTCGCGAGATCAGTACTAGTGACAAGTTCATTGAAGAATCTGCAAGAGCTTGGGACAAGAGAGCACGGCAGACGGAGAGAAATCAGAGTCCATTCCATTAAACAGGTGGAAATTGCAAGATGGCTTTCCGGCTTTCTCACTTTTTGGGGGATTTGTTCGCCATGTCCACGGTGACGTTTGGGGTGCTTGCATGGATCGTAGCGCTTGCGGGAGCGGCGGCGTCTCCACAGGACTCGTTTCCACATTTTTCGTGGTGGTGTATCGTGTATGAGATCTTAGTGATTATCGCGATATTCTTGTTGTATTTGAACAACACCATAGAGTTGTACAAGTTCACGTTGGTGGGGCTTCTTTCTGTTGCATTTATGTATACCACCAACTCGACGAATAACTTGATCTACAATTCGGACGTATCTGCCAACTTGTGCTGTGGCGCAGGATGTATTTTATTGTCGATATTGAACTTGTTGTGGATCGTGTACTTCGGTGGCCACCCAGAATCTGCTACGAATCAGTTCATTGACTCTTTCTCCTTGAAGACGCACTCACACAACCATGGCCATCTTGCTGCTAATGACAACGAGAAGTTGGAGGAGATGGATGGTTTCAATAGATACCCCGCGCCAGGAGACCTCTCGCATTCGAATTCGAACGCAAAGTTCCAGGACGCCAACCTCAGGCAATCACAGCTTACGACAAATAACAAATCAGTGAATACCCCTTATATGTCATCCTCTCAGCTCAATGGCTTAGAGAACTTCTCGTCTGCAGAAGTGCATCAAGGACGAGACTTGACAAACAATAAGAGACCCACGGATTATGACGACGCAACTTCTCAAGCCAATCCCGTTGCACAATTCAGATACAAAGCCAAAGCTTTGTATAGTTATGATGCCAACCCTGATGACATTAATGAAATTTCATTCGTGAAAGATGAAGTTTTGGATGTCGATGATATTGATGGAAAATGGTGGCAGGCTAGGCGATCAAACGGGCAAGTAGGTATCTGTCCCTCGAATTATGTAAAATTACTAGAATAAGCTGTTCATACCATTTTGTTTTGTCTGTATTAGAGTGCAGCTAGAGATGTTTATAGCAATCAGTAATAAGGATATTGGGATATCATGGTGTATACCATATTAGTGTAGTGGTGATTTTTTATGATACTCTTCGCAATTAATCCGATTCGATGTTCTATTTTCATTGATATCACTTATATCGGTTGACATATCACCGGTATTTGCTGTACAGTTGTGACAATGAGATTGCTACCAGTATTGAGTAGAGCTGTCAAGCCCAGTGGGTTGACTTCGCTTGGAACGACCAGAATCGTGGTGAGAAATAATTCGCATTACTTGAGAGATTCACTTGATAGATCAATAGAAACAGTAAAGTTGCAGTTCGACAAGTATTCACCTGAAAGTTCTGCACTGGAAGACAAGAGTCCTGTCATTATGTTGCATGGTCTCTTTGGCTCGAAAACGAATAATAGAACGGTAGCTAAAGAATTGGCGACGAGATTGAACAGAGATATATACTGCTTGGACTTGAGAAATTTCGGACTCTCGCCTCATACAGAGAGGTTAGACTATCCAGCGTTAGCAAGCGATGTTGAGAGGTTTATAGATGAATCCAAGTTCAAGGAAAAAGCAATTTTAGTGGGACACTCTATGGGTGCTAAAACTGCAATGGCTGTATCTTTAAGACGGCCTGATATACCCAAGATGATCGTATCAGTCGACAACGTTCCACTTAGTTTCTCAGCAAGCTCTAATTCCGATCATTTGAAGTACATTAACAGCTTGAGAGTTTCATTGGAGAAGCATAAGTTTACAAATATCAAAGACGTGGACAGTGAATTGGAGAAGGTTGAAAAATCCAAACCAATTCGTCAATTTCTATTGACAAACGTCAATAGAGGAAAGAAAGGTGAACCACTCACATCTAAAATCCCCTTGGAGATTATTTACAAGGCTCTTGTAAGAGGTGAAGTTGCGGCTTGGCCATTTGACTCTAATATCACTCGATTCTCAAGTGGTCCCGCTTTGTTCATAAGAGGAACACAATCTTCATATGTTCCTGATGACGCTATACCTGAAATTGGGAAGTTTTTTCCTGACTTCGAAGTACTTGATATAGACGCTGGCCATTGGTTGATCAGCGAGAAGCCAAAAGAGTTCATTCAAGGTCTCGTGGAGTTTATTGAAAGAAAGGAAGATTAAGTAGATGTATAAAACCTAGATATCACTGACCTTCACAGAGTTGTTTCCGACAATGTCTTCGTAAATGTCAAACCTTCTTTGATAATTGACTGGAATAGATTGTCTAGACTTAGGCAAGAGATCTTTGTCCAACTCTGCAAACAAGATTTCTTCATCTTCACCAGCTTCTGCAATTACATGTCCAGATGGGTCTGCAACCAAGGAGTGACCATAAGCTTGATATCCCCCACCCTCGACATCACGCGCAGGGCTACACATCACCACATACACTTGGTTATCGACCGCTCTAGCACGGGCTAGTAAGTGCCAGTGCAAGGGACCAGTGGTAGTATTGAAAGCACCGGGGTAAAACATTGCGAACGAATTGTTCGGCTTACGAGCCGCTATGTGTGCAAGCTCTGGAAACCTGACATCATAGCAGATTCCCAATCCAACCTTTCCATAATCACCCAACTTGAAAACTGTAGCCTTGTCTCCGGGACTCAAAGTCACGGACTCCTTGAAAGTGATTCCCTCTGGAATATCAATGTCAAACAAATGAGCCTTGCGATGTTTGGCAATTATCAGGCCATTGGGGGAAAATGTCACCGACGTGTTGAAGATTTTGTCAGTTTGAGCGTCATACTCAGGGATTGAGCCTCCAACAATGAAAACACTATGTTTCTTAGCCAAATCCGATAACAACGTCGTTGTTTCCCCCGAAGGAATTAACTCAGCATACTTTCTGAACTGGTCAACTGCGTATGGAGAATTGAAGCATTCTGGTAGCATAACCAAGTCGGGCTTACCAATCTTCGACGTGCTTATCGCTTTCTCGATGAAGGAAGACACCTTAGTTAGATTCTTCGTCTTATCAGACCCTGCTTTTATTTGAATCAATGCCACCTTCAAGTTCTTTGAAAGTGGCTCTTTGATTGCAGATGATAACGACATGTTCTTTAAATGTTAACTATATATGTGCCAACAAAAACTTAGTCCTTGAGATAGAAAATTGATATCTCGGCCAAATTCTGATAGCGGATGTAACAGTTTTATCGAATGTGAGACGATTCTCCACATCAAAAAACTATCGGGAATGTATTCGGTCTGTAACTCAATATAGATCAGGGAAGATCTTACAATACTAGTTCTTATTATGCTGTAATATTTTTATAAAATGATTTCTATAATTTATTAAATATTGAAGGTGTCTCTCAAGACGACAGACGAAAGAACAATTGCTGTCTCTTGTCGAGTCCACCTAATGAAATGTGAATAGCCAAAAGGTAACTGTCATGATAATGTCCATAACTGCACGAACATACTCAAAGAAGCCTTTAGCGTATCAAAATGAACATGCCTCATGTCGGTTCCGTCTATTCATGAAAATGATGTTGTGGCAATAAACCAGTAACTGGATATTGAACACCGCGCTTATTACTCAGCGTCGGACGGCTTATTGCTAACTTCATTTGGACGTTCTTCGTTCATGCTACCGCTTTTTCTTGGTGCGTCGTCATCTGTCCTTCTATTTCTGGGACGTCTCATCTGGATCATGAAAAATGTAGCTGATAATATAACCCCTAATGCAGCCAATCCCATACCCATTCTATGAGCGTTCCTCATTCCATGAATAGAAGTCTCGATGCTGGGCTCCATGTTCAATGTTGTGTAATGTTCGACAGTTCCTGCGATACCAAGCCCGATCGAGATTGAGTAGTTGACCACAGTTGAAACCAATGAGGCTGCAATACCTTGCTGGTCTCTTGTAACTGCCTCGCTAATAATGATGCAGCCAGCAGGGAAGGACATGTCCATCCCTAAAGGCATAACCATTGTACTAACAAACTTTTGACCCCAGTAAATTTGAAATGGAGGTCTGGTACCTATCAATACACTACCGGTGAAAAATGCCAACAAAGCTAATATCATCACAAATGACAGAGGGAACCTCACCAACAAATAACCTGAGGTGAGTGCAGCAATAACTCCTACCACTGAACATGGCACAAAATTTGCTGCCTCCTCTAAAGGCGTATGTCCCTCGATGTCTTGACCCCAGCTGATCGTGTAGAAAAGCCATATACCAAAAGAAGACCATCCTGCGGCTATACAGCCCAAGATGAAGCATGTCTCTTCTTTCATGACGGCCAACGGTAACAAGGGGCTCTCCACCACTGTTTCAATGTAGAGGAAGGCACCTATACATAAAAATCCAACGATGAGAAGTACGTAAACGTACGGCTTATCCCATCCAACATTTGGTCCTTGGTTCCATGCAAAATTGATCAAGATAAGACCAGAAACTCCTGAGATTGACCCGAGGTAATCAAACTTTCCGATATGCCTATTGGGATCACTGATACCTGACGGGATAACAAAATATCCCAAGACAGCGACGATAAAACATGCAATGGCAGCTATCCAAAAGATCCAGGGCCACCAAGTGAACTGCGAAAGCAATCCACTGAACACAGCACCCACCACGAATCCCGAAGGAGCCACGGCCGCAAAAAGGCACATACAAATGGATCTTCTCTTCCCAGGAGGGTAATATCCACCAATCAATGCCTGCGAGTTAGGCATGATGATGGCCGGCCCTATTCCTTGTATGGCCCTCATGACATCAAACAAAACGGCCGAAGTGGAATAGGCGCAAAACCCAACGGCAAGCGATGTTATGCCAAAATACAAGTACCCCCACACATACACCTTCTTGTACCCAAACATGTCTCCAATTCTCCCAGAAATCAAGATAAACGACCCGACCGTGAGCGAAAACGACGACGAGAACCAGGATATCTCTCCAGTACTCCCTTCCACCCCGAACGTTCTTGAGATGTTCCCGAACCCGTTCATTGTCTGCGACACTGACGCCTGTGTCATGAGCTGCGAGAAACACATGCAGAACACAAATGCTGCCTCCCGGAGTAACGATATCTCCTCGAGTGACGGCTTGGCCCTGTGCTCCACTAACGGTGCCTCATCACGGACCTTCTCGTTGTGCGTTGCCTCATCGCCAGGCATCTCATCGCCAGGCATCTCATCGCTAGGTAGCTCATTGCGCGCTACCTCATCCCCGAGAACCTCATCCCTGCTCTCTTTCCGGCTTCCTATGTTCAGTTCTTCGTCAGTAGACATTTAATGTATCAACTCACAACTATTGTATATTCTAGTGACTCCACAATAGGGCATCGGAGGATAATATATGGAAAAATTTCGCTTAGGTAATGTGACACATTCCTATTGCACTTTAATAAGCTTTACTAAAAATTGATAATGTGACCTCAGCCGTTAAAAGATGCGCCATTAAACAGAGAATGAAACGATTGCAAAAAACTTACGATTACGTGAAATTCGAGAACGTTAATTAGATGAGGCTAGATGGGTGGGCATTTGGGGAGCTGGTAGCTGGTTGTAGTGAGTGGTTGGTGGTAGGTAGTATATGTTAGGTGGTAGTTCGGGGAGAGTGTGTGTAAAGGGTGCGCTGCTAGACGACTACGGAATTTTCGGAGTAGCGAGTGGTCTCCTTCAACCACTTCAAGTGCGGGATGAACACGCTCGCGCAGCGTTCTAACTCTACCTCCGGATCTGCCTTAACGTAGTCAAGGTACTTCCCCATGTACTCGTCGGCATATGACAATCCTTCCTGGCCGTCGATGGGGATTCCGTCGGAGTTGTAGTAGTTGGGGCAGAGAGCCTGTGTGAAGAACTGGAGCACACGGAGATCGAAGTCGTAGCCAATATTTTCGTATACCATGCCGTACATGCGTATGTGGTTCCCCAGGGACTCGTAGACGAGGTCGTAGTTGTCGACGAGCCAAGATGGATAGTATTTGGGGTACGAGAGATGCATGAAGACCAAGTCCACTTTTTCCTCGGAACCCTTTTTGAGCGACTGCTCGGGGTCGTAGTGGCCGAGAGCCTTGGACTGGAACTCGTTGTTCTCTTCTGAATGGTAGCCTGTCCACATGAACTGCTTGCGGGTCTGGAACCAGGGTGTCTTCATTGCGTGGGCCGCAGCGATGAACGTCTCCTTGTCACCTTCCCCAGCCGAACCTTGGGTAAGGAGAGGATAGTAGTACTGGGGGCCAAACACATTGTAGTACAACGCGAGCAAGAGGGTCTTCAAGTGGATCGTCTTGTTCACGAGAAGCATTCCCGCTTCTGATGTTGGGTCGGGAAGCGTGCCTTGGAACCCGTGAAACCAAGAATTTTTGTAGTTATAGTCTGCAGGTTTATTCAACGTCCCGCCGCTTTCGACACTTAGCTTCTCGTCGTACCGTGAATATCTCACTTTGTTTTCTGTAACCTCAATATTTGCGATGTCATAAAACTTGGGATTTGTAGTGCGAGCCCAGGCATCTGGCCATAAAATCAAACCTTTCTCCTTGTACAACTCGGACTCAAATAAGTAGTCTGTGTTTCTCACAGGAAAATTGTCAGAATCCAAGTATAAGACATTCTCGAATTTAGAGCTCAATATTGCTAGCATCTTGTATTGGTATCCGCCAACCTCAAAATCTCGATTCAACTTTTTACTGAGCGAGTCGTCGAATAAATTGCATCTTGCGTTGAATTTGGGAAGGACCACCTCGCAGAAATCGGGTTCGTATTCGTTGTCGGTTGCAATAAAGAGCTCGATCGGAAGAGTGGCCCCGGTGGCCCTCAACTGCCTGATGACCAAGTACGAAAGCCAGCTGTACTGTCCACCCCCAATCAAGACGTATCCTTTTGATCCCTGATACTGCTCCCACTCGGGGTCGGACCTCAATATGTTGCCAAATGTAGCCACCTTATAGTCGTCCACTAGTCTCTTAATTTCCACATCCACGTATCTCGAGTGTGAATCTTTTAGTTTGTTGAACGTAGACTGCGGCATGTCCAATATGTCCAAATAGTCTTTAGAAACTAAAAAGTTGTCAACCGTGGAAAACATCTCTTTCGCATTCTCATTCTTGTAGTTGTCCTTGAGGGATGGTGCACGGATCTGATACTCCCTAAGATTCTGGAAAAACGCAGTGTAGTCTTTTATCGACTTTCTCACTGAATCATCCAAGTGTGCATCTTCCGATAGTACCAATGCCTCATTCTCAGGTGCTTGGGGCTGGATCTTAGAAACCTCCGGTGGGTCCAGAAGCGGCTTTGATCCCAATTCCACCCTCATTCTCCCGTCTGCAACGTTGTCTGCTGTCGGCTGTCTTTGAGCAGAATCATTGACATTCTCTCTCAACCTATTATCGTCCGTTCGAAGGTGAAAAAAAAGAAAGACAATCAAAAGGCTTACTGTGAGCTTCACCCTGTGCCTACTTATCGTCTTTAGAATGGTCATACTCTATATATATAGTTCCAATCATTCAACTGGTTTGATATTGAAAATATAAATAGTGTCACCATACAGTACAAACAAACGGTTGATATCTTTTCTGCATTGACATATTTCAGCATCAGATCCATGATCTTTTTTAGCGAGTTGTACCGTTATATGCTGACTCCATGAAGGTTTGGCGTTATAGCGATCATCAAATTCGGATTAGTGCAATTTAAGTTAAACATGACAATGACCAAGATGGCTTTGAAGGAACCAGACTTCGAGAGGTTGCGAAAGAGAAAGTATATCTTCAAGCTCTTTGGGCTTTCGATATCTCATTCCAAGGCACCGTTGTTACACAACAGCTTGTTTGAGAAGTTGGGGTTGGACTGGAAGTACGAATTGTTTGAAAGTGACGATGTGGAGAAATTCAAGAGGATCTTGCGGGAGGAGGTCTGTATCGGATCCGCAGTGACGATGCCCAACAAGGTTACCATGGCGGCCCACGTTGAGCAGGTAGAGGACTCTGCCAGGGTATTGGGAGCCATCAATACCATTTACGTGCGGGAAGACGCTGCCAGCGGTAGCAGATTGTACATAGGCACCAATACCGACGTTTTTGGTATCCGGGATGCTCTCAGATACAACGCGGCCCCAGAGGTGGCCAGATGCCAGAGAGAAGGGTTGCCAGGTGTTGTATACGGCGGGGGAGGAGCTTGCAGGTCGGCAATTTATGCATTGCATGCCTACTTCAACTGTTCCCAGATATACGTTGTGAACAGGTACGCTGAAGAAGTGGACTCTGTGCGGGCCTCCATGAAGCAAAACGGCTTTTCTGGAGAGATCACCCATATAAGATCGCCCGAGGATGCCGCAGCATTGACGGAACGGCCAAATTTGATCGTTTGCACCGTGCCCGACTTCGAAGCAGCGACAGAGCAAGAAAAGAAAGCCAAAGCAACATTAGATGTGTTCATGAGTTCCCCGGAGAGAGGTGCAGTGTTGGAAATGTGCTACCATCCCCAGCCCTTCACTCGTTTGTTCAAAGAATTCCAAGCAGCCGGGTGGAATGTCGTGGGAGGCATCGAGGCGATGATCTACCAAGGTTTTGCTCAGCAGCTTCTCTGGACTGGCTTCTCCTTGGAGGATATGCCCACGAAAGAAGTTATCGAGCTTGTCTACAAAGAATTATAGAGTAATATAAATATACAGTATCTTATGTGATTTGAATGTACTTAACTCCTAATGGTTGCGATTGGATGACATATTGGGAGTATTAACGTAATCAAGCAAGTAAACCTCACAAGAGATATATTGTCATTAAACATTTCTTATAGTGCGTTTCAATCAGTCGATTGATAACCTGGAGAGAATCGTCTCATATCACATATTAATTCATAACATAGTAATGAGCCTGTTGAAATTCTCAAAAGTTCCATCCTTTAAGATCGACGCAAGAAATATGTCAAAACTCGCTGAGAAAGTTATAGAACCTACGTTTGTCAAGTATCTAGAAGCTGATGTTAGACACCCGGAAAAAGAGGAGGCGTTAAAGAACGAGAATGGGTTTATTCATATTCCAAGAGTCTTGGAACTGGGAGCATTCAGTTGGGCATTACCGGAGAAGAGAAAGGAAAGTGAACTATTAGTTACTAGCGAAAATGCCTTGCGAGACTTGGGTCTTGATAGCGAGGAAGTTGAAAAGGAGGAATTCAAGAAGATTGTGAGCGGAGAGATATATCTCGACGAAAGCAAACCGTTCTTGAACAGAGGATTTCCCATGCCCTTTGCGCAAGCCTACGCAGGATGGCAATTCGGCCAGTTCGCAGGTCAGTTGGGAGACGGCAGAGTTATAAACTTGTTTGAATTGCCCAAGGCTTTCAGAGATGAGTACAATCGAAGTAACTACGAATTACAGTTGAAAGGATCGGGAAAGACAGCGTTTTCAAGATTTGCAGATGGGAAAGCTGTGCTTCGATCATCAATCAGAGAATACATCATTTCAGAGCATCTCAATGCTATCGGCATACCCAGTACCCGTGCCTTGTCGTTGACGTATCTTCCCAAGACCTTAGCACAACGGCATGGGGCAGAAAAATGTGCCATCGTAAGTAGATTTGCAGAACTGTGGATCAGATTAGGGACATTTGATTTATACAGATGGAGAAGTGACAGAGATGGGATTCGCAAACTATCGGATTATGTCATTAAGGAGCTTTTCACTGTGTCAGGAAAGGAATTCCCCTACTTTGCTTCTTCGTTTGAGGCTAGAAAGGACTTATATGAGTCTAGCAAGGAAATTATTGGTAGCCTAACTAGGTACGATAAAATGTATTATGAAACCATTATCAGAAATGCAACTACAACAGCAATGTGGCAGTCATATGGATTTTTGAACGGGGTCTTGAATACCGACAATACATCTGTTTTAGGACTTTCAATGGATTTTGGGCCATTTGCGATAATGGACAGGTATGATCCTAACTATACGTCAAACTCCGAGGATCACGAAAACAGATATGGTTACAGGAATGTGCCCACGGCCATATGGTGGAATTTGACGAGATTGGGAGAGAACTTAGCTGAATTGATCGGTGCTGGTTCTGACTTGATTGACACGGAGGAGTTTGCTGCTGGTGTGAAACAAGAGTGGACCGATCAAATTATATCAAGAGCCACCAAAGTCATAGAAGTTGGAGGAGAGGTGTACAAGTACGAGTTTACGAAACAATATGTCAAGACCCTTTTTGGAAGACTTGGGTTATCAGAAAAGCTCATTGCGTCAGATGACTGTGATAGACTCAATGATGACCTCTTGGTACCCATGTTTGACTTCCTCTACAAAGCTCAATGTGATTTCAATAAATTTTTTTTGAATTTGCAAGATATCGACATTGGAAATAGTGATCTTTCCAATGACTTATCCAAAATTTCAACCACGCTTCTTGACCAGATTACCAAATCTGAGGATAAGGAAGAGTTGGTTGCTCCTTTGGAATCTTGGTTGACAAAGTACAAATCTTACGTTGAAAAATCTCTAAAGGTAGATACGACTGGTCAATTAGCTATCAGCAAATCTCACAATCCTTTATTTCTTCCTCGCAACTGGATATTGGATGAAGTTATCGGACATACCCAAGATTCTGGGGGAGAAGATATCTCTCATCTCATCAAACTTCAAAATATGGCTACCAATCCATACGACAGGTCTAAATGGGGTCCAGATCTCAAAGATATCGAGGAAAAGTGGATGCTTCAAAGTGATATTGGGTCGGACTACTCCATGCTACAATGCAGTTGCTCGAGTTAATACTATTGTAAGATTGTATAAACTTATTTTAACAACATATTTTCGATTCGTAAACAAATCATTTTCAGATTCTTAATTTCTTCAAAATCAGATCCAACGACTCATGTCTTGAAAGCGCTCTGAGCATCATTATATCCCTTGTGGAATGCCTCTTTTGCTCTTTCTCTAGTGTCAGGATCCAACTTAGAAATCTTAGCATCCAAGTCGTGATTTCCAGTAGTAAAACCATCACTTCCAGATTTCGATTGAGTACTTCCTCCGTAAGTGTAGTTACCTTCCTTACTACCAGTGGTACTTGCACCTTTCAGGTACGAATTATCATTATCATAGTACAGTTTGTCTTGAGAAGAAGTGGGTTGCTGAGATTTCAGGTGGCTGCTACCGTATGCACTAGCAGCAGCAACACCGCCAGCGGCTCCAAGTCCTCCTGCAGCTGCTTTTCCACTGGTACCAGAGTGTCCTGCGGATGTACCTGAACTACCATAAGCGTCCTTACCTGAGCTGCCGTAAGCATCCTTACCTGAGCTGCCGTAAGCATCCTTACCTGAGCTGCCGTAGGCGTCCTTGCCTGAGCTTCCGTAAGCATCCTTGCCTGAGCTGCCGTAAGCATCCTTACCTGTACTTCCGTAAGCATCCTTGCCTGAGCTTCCGTAGGTGTCCTTACCCGAGCTGCCGTAGGCATCTTTTCCTGAGCTGCCGTAGGTATCTTTACCTGAGCTGCCGTAGGTGTCCTTACCTGAGCTGCCGTAGGTGTCCTTACCCGAGCTGCCGTAGGTATCTTTACCTGAGCTTCCATGGCCCGCTCCGCTAGCTGCAACACCGCCGGCTGCTGCACCTCCGGCTGCACCACCAGCTGCTGCTCCGCCAGCTCCCACTCCGCCAGCGCCGGACTTTGAGTGCGAATCTCCGTAACCAGAGTCTGCAGCCGTACCGTCAGCATTCTGTTTGGATGCACCGCTACCGAAAATCTTAGAACCAGCACCATTTTCGGTTCCAGAGAGATTCTCACGACCCAAGTACTTACCTGCTTTTTTGTCTGCATCATCAGCATAAGCCTTAGCTGTTTCTTTACTTATGTTACCATCCTTATATTGCTTTTGGATCTCTCCGTGAAGATTGTCCTTTCCTATTGCCTGTCCTGCCTTCTTGTCCAATTGGCTAGCTTCATTCTTGCCAAACTTACTGTTAATCTTATCTGTTAAACCCATATTTTCTTTCTACTTGATACTCTTTTTACTCCAAACCCTCAATTAAAATTTGGCTACATCATTATATATATTGGTCTACCCCGTGGTTCGGCAAGCAAAGTCTTGCTTGCTGTTTTAATGGTTGCGAATCAACGCTCACATCATGATACCTCCACAAAGAATAAAAGGTTGCGATTTTCAGCTTTACGTAATCCAGCAATTATGGTAGCTGTGGAAATGGTGTCAGTCATGAAATTCTATATTGAATGGGTGAAATGGTGTGGCATACAGGGAGTGGCAGTATAGTATATGAAACTAGCTCTCGATAGCCACCGATGCATCGAAGAATATGTGACTTACATCGGTAAACTGGAAATCGCAGTCATACACAGGCATCGAACCCTGTAGTATCAAATATTGAAACTTATTTATAGTCTATAATTGTTGGTTTATTCTTGATGTCTATAAATGGCAAGAATAAAAAGTCTACTTTTAAATACATTGGGGAAGTCGATATAGACTGCAAATCTCGTAAAATTGTACCCAAATGCTTATGTCCAAAAACTCACGTTGCATTTGTATATCGTAATCTCGGCCACCACAGTGAATTTGCAAGGTAGCCACAGGTTTCCGTGAAAGACAACCACATAAAGGACATTCTATGCCACTGTAGAAGTGCAAAGTAGATTCATTATGTGTCATGCTAGTTATCAAGATCTACGCTCATTCTCTGCCATTCCAAATGTCTCCGTAGTACGTGAAGAGATCTACTGATTCACGATCGAACTCCACGTACTTCCCTATTTGGATGTTAGAGCTACCATCCGAAGTTTTACCTCCTATTTGCGAGTAGGCACACCAGAGATAGGAATTGCAGTAGCCCAGATCCATGTGCCAGCCTTGATTAGGTTCTCCTTCGACGTTTTCACATAGTGTTTCCAACTTGTCTTTGAAAGGAGGAATGATGGCGTGTCTGATTTTCATTGGGTTCTCAAAAAAGATCTGCATGTCTTTTGCATTTTTGATGTGCTTAAACCTACGTCGTTGCTTGAACTCTTCTTTGTAATTAACTTTGTCACCTTGACCACAGAATTTAAAACCTGAATTGAACCAAACGAGTGTTCTTCCATCTTCTCCATCTATGTGACCTGGATGAGCGGAGCATAACTCCTTCGATGGTCTTGCTTCACCTTTCTTTGTCACTCTCTCCTCCATCGGTGTTTTCTCGCCTATCGCTGCAGCTGCAAGTTTATTGAAGACAAAGTCATTATCACCATTTGCTGTGAAAGCTAACCATATGATCTCTTTATCTCCATATACTCTAGAGGTAACCGGATGTAGAAAATTCAATTGGTTCATCATAAGAATCGACGAAAAGTGTAGCTTTCGGTTGATAACCACTAGTCCACTCTCCATCCATTGACCCATCCCTGCGTAAAAATCGAATTTGAAAACATCGTCAGATACGACTGGAATATCGAAGACGACTTGGTCGACTACCGAAGGAGTGATCTTCTTGAAGAAATAAGCGTCACTTGCTGGTCTAAATTCTGCAGTTGTGCGATCTTTATAAAAATATGCTCCCTTCTCTCTGTACCCTTTCAAGTTGAAGAAATAGTCGGGGCTTTGCATCATAACAGTATCTGCATCCAACAAGATGAACTCCTCGAATGAATTGAACGCGGTTGCTAGAAACTTGTTGGCGAAAGACTGGAACTTTGATTTGTACTTATCGTTAATGACATGATGAACGTTAACAAACCACACTTCTTGCTTCACAAGTCCGTTATCCTCCGAATCAAGATAATCATCAGAGAAATGGTGACTTACCGTCTTGAATGAATCCGGAAGAGATGAAATCTGTTCTCGGGCTGCATCAACTATCTTTCTTTTGGAATCGTCAGATAAGGCATCGTTGTAAACAATCTGGATTGGATACTTGTTATTATGGGCTCTCAATAAGTGTATTAATTTTACTGTGTCAGTGACGTGGGAGTCTCCGATTGAAAGTACAATTCCCTTTCCATTGACTCTGTTCTTGAACCGGTTGAGAAAACATGAATGATCGTTAGTCAACTTGGATTTGGTCTCTCCCGTTGCATCGTTTCCTCCTGAGTTCTCATTCGTGCTCTCAAAAGCCTCAGAATGTCTTACGTACTTTCTCATATCCGGTGGACTGACGACCTTTTCTCCTGTCCACCTCTCATATATCGGATAACTCATTGAAAGCCATGGATATACTCTTGTCTCTAAATCAGAACATGCCTCAAAAGAGTCCGTGTTCAAAGTTGCAATGGCAGAGCTCAACTTGAAAGAAGTATCCAATTTTTCACTACTAGACTCAGATAGAGAATCTATGAGCTCCTTTTGCATTTTCACAATCAGTTTTCCTCTATTAATTTGATCTTTATTGTCACCTGTGACGTAGCATTTGTTGAAAATCCTAAAGTGTGAGATTACGTCGGTCATCTTTTGCTCTGTCTCTTTCATTTTGCTCCAAAAACTTGCATACTCTAACCTGATCCTCTCCTCGATCTTTTCGTTATCCACCTTATCCTGTTCTATACTCTCCTCTTCGGCAATCGATTCTCTCACAGATTGCCACTTATTATTTCTATAATCGTCGAAAAGGTACTCATACCTGTTATCCAAGGGCAAATCCATATCAGGATCTATGTACCAATTGATGTCATTGGCGTATAAATTGCTAAAATACAAGTCACATCTTTCGTTGAAGGAAAGCCGTGCAAACACCCCGTTGATGTTGTGG
The DNA here is from genome assembly GCA_031081755.1 of Debaryomycetaceae sp. CAB 1570. Taxonomy (NCBI): domain Eukaryota; kingdom Fungi; phylum Ascomycota; class Pichiomycetes; order Serinales; family Debaryomycetaceae; species Debaryomycetaceae sp. CAB 1570. The sequence goes on from JARYSW010000002.1 coordinate 1,526,554, forward strand.
TTCTTGAATAAATTATCGTAATTGGAGGAATAAGTGTCAAAGTCCTGGGCATCTCTCACGCCCTGTTGCTTGTGTAGAAGCTGCACAGCAAGGTTGTCTTGCAAGTGTGTGTTTTCGTGGCTGTCGTCTCCGTTCAGATTCCCCGGTCCCTCGCTCAGGTAAATCGAGTCATTTATCGTCTTGAAGCTGTGTGCATCCTGGTACTTGAATATCCATACGTTGATAAATACAAGCCAGCAAACGAGAAACGCAGTCACCGCATATCTAGCTCGTGGGTCTCCTATGTTCTTCGAGTACATGCTCACTCCGAACTTGCTCATGTTGCTGAGGACCATTCTTGGCGTCTTTCTTCTATATATCCTCCGATGTCAATTATGGCCTGATACTGCTGCACCACTGTGTTCCTTTTTTTGACCTCGTTGATCCGCCGATGGCCTCTGCTATGTAAACGAGTATCTGCTGATCTTACCGGCCAGCAACCCGTCTATGCGTTGAAGTGAAATAAACCGTCTAATCCTTTTTAACACAAGACTCACCCAGGTTTCCTTAAAATCCAGCTTCTTGAGAGTGTGCTTAGCTTACTAGAAGAAAAATATACAAAATTACTCTCTACGTGGCTGGATCCTCGTGATGCAAATCCAAAGTATGAGTCTACGTAAATACTGCCCTTGATGGTCTACGTAAGAGACATGTGGTTCCTCTTAACCATGCGTTTGTTTTAACGCCTAGGTACTAACCATTGCCTCGTGGCTCGCCTAGTGGCTGATGAACTGACAACGGGGATTCAGTGGTGCGACCACCATCTACCCGAGAGTAACGCTTACACTGGGTAACAGACTTGTATGGCTATATGGATACATGGCTACGTGGCTACATGGAGTTAAACACCTTGCCTCTGTCGTCTTCGCAGACGGCATGTCCGTAATGTCACAAGAATGCGCAGTGCTCGAGCACTTTTCTATAATTACATCCTGAGTCCTTAACCACGTGTGGAAATACGAAACAGAGCAACTACAAATAAGAGCAGAGAACAGATGTCGATGCAGATAAGCCCGATACACCAAGAGAACGTAACATAATAGAGCCATTCAATGTCCGACAATGCTGGGCGGGATATATAGGACGAAACAATACACCAACGATGTAGACTGTAATGAGTAAAAGAGTAACAAGAGTCGCAGCCAATGGTTCCTTGGGGGTAGAAGCAGCACTGCGGGAATGAGCCGGCGGCAGCGCCTGCCGCCGGCCTCCTGGTGTCCTTGGCGGCACTAGCAGGGGGGACTTTCAGCCCTGAAGGCTGTGTGGTGAAATGGGGATATGATGTAATGGTACGACGTCAGATCCAACGGATTTCGATGCGCTTGTACTCTGCTTGGTCCTGTGACCCCCGCTCGTCTGGATCTGACATAGCGCACACTGTTGTCGAATACGTCTTGGGGTGAGTTCGGATACAAAGACCGCTAAATAAACAAGAGGAGATGAAACAAAGCGATAGATCATGGCACGTCAGGGCTCTATTAGGGCGCAAGGGGAAAAACGTTTTGTGGTTATATGTTTACACACGTCAACAATACGGGTACAGTAGGTGGAGCAAAGTAAAAAAAACGACCTCGGTGAGGATCGAACTCACGATCTTAAGATTAACAGTCTTACGCCTTAACCAGCTTGGCCACGAAGTCACAACATGATTTTCTTTAGTATATTTTAGACTTACATGTACTGTGAGTGCCATTTATTCACGACAGCTAAACGTAAAGTTTAACTGTTGTGCATACTCCATGTGATCAGCAGATGGGGCAACTGTGGAAATTACGAGCGGTTTGTAGTCCCCCTGTAGATAGGCTCACCTCAGCAGGTGACTTCACTGGCGCCGACAACTTGCCAGGGCATGAAGTCAATGATTCATGTTATTATGTCTGGTACATCTCCTCACTCTGATAAGGAAAATATAAATTGGTACATAAATTAAAAAAAAGAATCGACAGATCTGTACTCCTTCACGTTTCAACATTATGCCAGTCTCCACTGTCTCTATAGTTAAATATGCACTAGCCCTCCTCAATTTGACTATAGCATCATAGCAATGTTTATTATTTATCGCGCAAGGGAGCATCCCTTATCTTATTCTTGATCCGATAAGTGAAAAGCATCAACTGCTCGGTGATATCGATACACAAAGGTGTATTTTATTGAACATGTTGGTATTGACTTGCTAACGATGCTATCTATAATTGGAATACATATGCCGTAAAGATGACATCGTCCTTTAGCTGTTATCTATCTACCTATGCTGCTTAACCAGTAAACGACATATAGTGGTAGGACGGGAGGAATTCCGTACCGGTTGCAGTTAAAAAAATCGATTAACCAGCAGGCCAGATCTCTAATCATAGCCTCCTCAGACGTGTTTATCTCCTTCAACCCTCTTGCTAACCATGTGGGTCGTTCAATTAGTCGTCCTTATTGACTCGAAGAAAGTTATCAAAGACTCTACCCTTGTCAGAGAAGCTAATATTCGTCCTCAGGTACCAGTTAATGCGCTTGATGTTGATATTTTCGTTATAAATATTGAGCATGCCATTCTCAATGCCACCCTGAGTGTCTCTGACCTCTTCTATCTCCTCTGCGCACTTGAACACCTTCCCGAACAAATAAGTTAGCACATCTATTAGAAAGAGAGCCATTAATGGGACGAGTATTAAGGCCAATAGCATGTTCGATAACCTGGTTACTTTCGCCTCTACCCACAATATACCCATTGATATCATTTAGACACTAAGGAACAAGTATGGGAGGATGAAAAGTAATATTAATCTTTTATATACTTTACCCATATAGATCTTGTTGCAGATAGTAGATTAGTGCGTGTGTTACCCGCCTTTGTATTTTTTTTTTTCACTCCATCTTCATCTATAATTTTTCACTTCCACACAATGCTCAGAAGACTTACAAGCAGCTATAATTGGAATTAAAACTGCTTAGTAGCCTTTTATGGATAGAAAACATGCATGAAGCAATGCAGATAAATACATTGATAATTGGGAGACTCATTAAGACCAGGCCAGATTAGTATTGCATCATATGAATCCGGGGTCAAAGAATGTTTTTTACAGTAAGTACTATGATGAATCATGAACTTAACCTTATCTACATTATCTGAACTAAGGAAGACAATTTCATAAGAATCTGAATTTACTAACTCTCAAATGTCGGCAGTTGTTGTGATCAGCGTCGTTCATTAGATGTAGAGTAGAGATATATAGAGGATAGGATCACATCATCGAGGATTCTATTCACAGTAATATCCGTTCTCATCATGTACTTCCCCGGAATGCATAGGTGGATAGGTGCGGTTTGAGGTCAAGAAATTGACACACTTGCTCGAAGCCAAGTATAGGTGGCCGAGCAAAAAAGGGAATTGCCTCATGTGTGACTATCGCATTGATCTCGAATTAGCTTGATCTCGGCGACAGGGAAGATTTCAGGCGAACGTAGTAGAGAATCGATAGATCCAATTATCATACCACGGATGATAGGAAATGACATTGATTGTACGAGCCGCCTTTCCGTTAGGCAAAATCTTCCGATTTATACCGTCCCAGCTAGTAAACAGGCTAAACTAGCATTTGGATACACAATGCCCGAAAGTCAGATCCCAAATGTGTGAATTCTGTATTGTTGCAAAGTGTGGGGAGCCTTAAAATTCGCAACAGATCATCAACATGAGCTGTGTCGAGGACGATCGAATGCCCTTCTCAAAGCCAAATTTGGATAGTTTGGGTCCGCATTCGATGCTAACAAGGACCAGATGGAAACTAGATGCAATGTAAGGAAAAAAAGAGCTCTTTAACAACTGTGTATTTCTCTTTGCCGTGATGAAGCAGTTGTGATAGAGATACACAGATATACCTCTATGGTGTTCTTGTTGAAAAGGTTTACACCGAAACTGCGCTTTTTCCTGTCTTGATATAGCCACGTTATATCCTCAAATATCAGGAGTGGTGAAAAGATGGAAAGCGAAAGTTATTTTCTCAGCAATAGCAAGATGCCATACGGCTTGATAAAAATTGAGTTTAAAGAAGTTGCAAGGAAGTGAAGTTATTACACCAGAGGGCTACAATCTGTGGTACATACATTTGCCCACACTGGGTCGCTCTTATGCACGATGTAGATTTGCATCGTGCTCTAGATGGATCACCATGTGTGATTGACTTAATGCTTGGAAGACGTGCCACCCAAACGCTGAATTTTCCTACAGTGTCGATCATGTCTCTTAGACCTATAAGGAGGAGCGAGTGTCACCAATAAATTTCTTCTAATAGTTGCGAATAAGAGTTCTTCTGTAACAAAACTGTTTAGTGGAATCCTAATGTAGATGTAACTTATATTTAAATGTTTCAAATATTAGCCTGGCTAGCTCAATCGGTAGAGCGTTTGACTCTTAACAAAGTAGCGATCAAAAGGTTGCGGGTTCGATCCCCGCGTTGGGCTAATTTTTTTTTGCTTCCATTTACTATAGAACTAGTTTTCTGGTTTTAAAGGATACAAGTCCTCACCTCTATTATACATGAGCACTAACATTCTTTTAACTAATGCATCCCGTCGCAAAATCAAACTATGTTGTTGAGCTCAAGATTCCTCACTATCCACTTTTTATGTTGCTTGAGTCATAACCGTACAGTGAGATTTTTTTTTTTTTTTTCAATCAATACCTAAGATCAATCTTCTACGAGATGACCAATGTCTCTAAAGACGCTAGTCTAGAAGAGAACAGTATAAGGGTAATCGATTCTAATGACAGAGTTCAGAATGGGTCTGTTGACAATGTTTTCTGGGAGTGTTTGGCTAAAATATCAAAAAAATTGGATAGTCTTGGGGTCGAAACAAGAGGCATTGAGAGAATAGAACCATACGAAAGATCTACCAATCCTACAAAACAGCTCATTTCAGTTATTGGATTATGGATATCTGCATCTGGAGGGCTAACATCTATGTCCTCGTTTTTTTTGGGGCCACTTCTATATGAGTTAGGGTTAAGAAAGACTTTGGTCTCTGGATTGATTTCTCAAACGATCGGTTGCGGAGTTGCGGCTTACTGCTCCTTAATGGGTCCACGATCGGGATGCAGACAAATGGTAACTGCGAGATTCTTATTCGGATGGTGGAGTGTAAAGTTTGTGTCCTTCGTGAGCATAGTTGGTGTCTTTGGCTGGTCTGTTGTCAATAGTGTTGTCGGTGGACAAATCCTTACCAGTGTCAGCGACGAGAAGATACCACTTCTGGTTGGTATCATAATTGTCGCTCTTATATCTCTCGTGATTGCTATTGCAGGCATCAAACAATTGCTAAGAGTGGAAGCGTTTTTGAGTATCCCAGTAAATGTTGCATTCTTGTTACTATACATTGTTTCGTCCCAGAAATTTGATTATTTATCGAACGCAGATGCCACGGAGATCGCAAATGATCTGGCAACATTGAGGGGCAACTGGCTTTGTTTCTTCTCACTCTGCTACTCTGTAACATCTACATGGGGTTCTATTGCTTCTGATTATTACATATTGTTCCCGGAAGATACACCGGACACAAAGATATTCTGTTTGACATTTTTTGGGATAATGATTCCCACTACGTTTGTTGGAATAGCAGGATTGTTGATCGGAAATGTGGCAATGTCTTACGAACCATGGTCTGCGGCATATGAGTCCTATGGTATGGGTGGGCTACTTGATAAAGCATTCGAGCCTTGGGGTGCCGGGGGAAAGTTTTTGTTAATGGTCATCTTTCTTTCCTTAGTTTCCAACAACATTCTTAACACTTACTCGGCCGCTTTTGGTATTCAGTTGGCAGCCAGCTTCTTCGCAAAAATTCCCAGATGGATATGGGCCTTCGCTGTGACAGCATGCTACTTGATCTGTGCGTTGGTAGGGAGAAACCATTTCTCTAATATTTTGGGAAATTTCCTTCCCATGGTGGGATACTGGATTTCCATCTACTTCATGATCCTCCTTGAGGAAAACTCCATATTCAGAACCAGAGCCTTTATTCATCTATACACAAAGGAACGTCCCTTCGATACAGATATCTCGAGAGAGAAAAATCTAACTAGTCTGTTGCGACCTAGGCAGAACTATAATTTCAAGATATGGAATGATTATGACTGTCTTACCAAAGGCTACGCAGCGACACTTGCCTTCCTATTCGGCGCAGCCGGTGCTGTCCTCGGTATGGCCCAGACCTACTGGATCGGTCCCTTGGCCAAGGCTGTAGGGGGCGCATACGGCGGAGACATAGGTATGTGGCTCGCCATGGGCTTTAGTGGGCTCGTCTATCCAGTATTGCGTTACTGGGAGTTGAAAACCATGGGAAGATAACCATGTATACTAGCAACTATTTACCTACATATTTTCCACTATTGTTCCCTAGTATTAACGTACGATAACGGCCTTGAATCAATGGAACCTTTGTATTTCACGTTTCTTCGCTTATCTTCTGAGCTGATTGTTGCAGTTGTTATTTTCGTATTTTTTACGATCGCATTATGTAAGCCGACTTTTCTACAATCTACGTGTCTTCCTACGGATGAAAAACCAACTTAAGTAACCTAGTTCGAAGAAAAGTTAGGTAAACCAAGTCGTGAGACCCCCCAAGTCGACCAAATTAGAAGATCAGAAGATTTCAAGGCTTTTTTATCAATAAATCGAATACTCCTGCTGCTTATTTGCATTGCCATTTTGTTACCACTGTTTGTCAATTAGAAAAAACGAAAAATGTCGACACCTGCTGAGATCATTGCCGCCCGTGTGAATGGGACGCTTGTAACTGATGAAAACACTCAATGGAGTACATCCTCGGGTGTGGACTCCGACGATAATACCTGGTTTGACAAGACGGACAACCAGTCCATGAATTCGTCTGCACCTTCAATCAGTGATGAGTCTGCCTTTCCTGCATTGGGAGGCAAGAAAGCTTCGTTACTTAACTCGACTCCCAGCTGGGGGCCCAATGTCAAGGTGAGCACCAACGGGAGCCATAGGTCTGTGTCACCTGTTCAGCCCACGCCTAAAGTAGGTACTGGAAAGGTCAAGGTATCTACTGTACAGGATGCATTTTCGTTAAATGCTGAGGACCAGATGAACATCACCAGACCAGAGTTCATCAAAATATTGACAGCGATCAAATCTGAGACGAAGACCAATATCGAGTGCACAACATCTCAGCATACCAAAAAGAGAACCTTTTTGATCACCGGTAAATCTGAAGAAATTAAGTTGGCCAAACGTTTGGTTATCAAGAAATTAACCAAGCCTGTAAAGATCACTTTCAGTGTTCCTTCAAGGTTAAGATCAAGGATAATCGGTCAGCAAGGTAGAGTATTGAAGCCGATAATTCAGGAAAATGAAGTCAAAATTGACATTGGCCAGGAAGAAGAGAGTGGTTCAGCTGACGATGAAGATGACATATTTGCTGTAGTAGTCAATATCACTATTGAGGGTGATATTGAAGGAAGCAAACGTGCTAAAAAGCAAATCCTAGCCATTGTGGATGAAGAAACCAAAAACTTGACTCTCAAGGTTTCAGTGGACGATGAGTACAAGCCATTTATTGCTAGCCACTTGAAGTCTGTCACAGAGAAGTATTCAAACTTGGATATATTTGTTCCTACGTACAATACGCCTAGTCTGAATATTATTATCGCTGGCGACAGGGAATCTTCTTTGAATGCGAAGGATGAAATAAAGCTGGAATTGTCCAAATTGACTTTGCTCATCGAGACAGAAAGCATCGCTGTTCCCAAGGTGAAGCATTCGCTTTTACCGATTGAGCTCATCTTGGAAAAGTTCAATGTCTTGATCAAGTTACCAAATGAGCCCGAAACGAAAGTCAAGTTCATTGGTCCTCGGGAATCAATCATTAATGCACAAGAAGAAGCCAGAAAAATAACTTCTCAATACAAAGTGGAAACATTGGATATGTCTAAAGCTCATAAAGGAAATTTGAAGCATGTTAAAGCCGTTGCTTCCTTCTTGAATTCCAATGGCACTTTTAAGAAGATCGCTGAAGAAAACTCAGTATCTATAAACGCACCTATCATGTCCGTTTTGGAATCACAGGAACTCGGATCAATTCCAATAGAGATTGTCGCAAAGAACGATGATCCAGAAAAAATCAAAAATGCAAAGAAAAGAATCGTTACCGTTGTAAATAGCATCTCCGTTGACTCGACCAGAGTGATTGAAGACATCGATTCTTTTCTTTTGGATATGGTTCCCGAAAAAATTAATGACTTGGTCAGAGAGTTGAATATATCATATGTGATTATAGCTGGTGTCATCACTTTAATCTCAAACAAGCAAGAAGAGGAGCAAGAGGATTTTGATTTTGAGTCTGGAGATAAATCTAATGATTCAGAAGCATTCGAAATCATAAATCGTGCTCTCGACCCGTTAAGAGAATTAGCGTCTCAATTAAGTACAAATGTTCTCGAAGTTCCCTCAGATAAGCAGGCGTTCATTAGTGGAAGTAAAGGAACGACACTCAAGTTACTTTTAAATCAAGTTGAGCCTAAGTCCGTAACTATTCAATTGCATTCAAATAGCAGTGGAGCATCAAAAAATGAATTGCTCATTAAAGGCATTAGTAAAGATGTCAAAATAGTTAAAAACAGCATAGAAAATGTGTTGGCTGATGCAGAAACGTTCAAAGATTCATATGAAACGTCTGTTTCTGTACCCTCGCTTGTGGTGTCGAGATTGATAGGTAAAAGTGGTTCTCATTTGAATCAGTTGAAAGACGAATTTGGAGTTAAGATCGATTTTGATGATTTTGATGAACTCCAAAAGAATGAAAAAACTAACATTTCAATTAAAGGTGCTAAGTTGAACTCGGAGTATTGTAAAGATCGTATTCTTCAATTGACGAAAAAGCTCTCTGATGAGAAACTATCAACCTTGAGAATAGAAAATATCTATCATGGTAGAATTATTGGTCGTAACGGAATCTATATCAACAGGCTTCAAGAGAAGTACAACGTAAGAATAAGATTTCCAAATGAAAACTCTAAGTCATCGTCAACTGATGCACCGAGGTCGAAGGACGAGGTGACTATCAGGGGCCCATCCAAAGGTGTCACCAAGGCTGAAGAAGAGTTGCGAGAGCTCTATGAATACGAGAAAGAAAATGGACACAAGGAAACTTTATCAGTGCCATTAAAGGCTATTGCAAGAGTCATTGGTAAAGCAGGTGAGACAATTAAAGACATCGCTGACCACAATGGTATCGAATTTAAATTCAATAGAGATGACGAAAAAGAGGAAAAGCTGGGTTATGCAGAAGTTGAACTCACGGGAACTAAAAATGGTTTGAGAGAGGCGAAGAAAAGCATTGAACAGATTATTCTGGAAGTGGAAAATACTGTCAAGGTCACTATTAACGTTGATCCTAAGTTTCATCGTGATTTAGTTGGTACAGGTGGTGCTGTCATGAAAGAGATTATTTCCAAAGCCGGTGGTAACAATGTTCCAAGACAGAGACATTTCAAGTTGTTGAGTATTCCAGATGAAGGTTCCAATTCTGATGAGGTCACATCGGAAGGTGATAAAAGTATCGTGGAGAAGATCGTGGAGCAGGTAAAGGAAATAGTTGCTTTGAAGGAAGCTTCCGTGGTGGAAGAATATGACTTATCGAAGGAGAAGCACAGATTGATAGTTGGAGCTGGTGGTTCTATCCGTCATTCATTGCAAGATGAGTTCAATGTTGCTATCGATATCCCAAGGCCAAACAATGAGTCCTCGGTGATTAAGTTAAGTGGATTGCCTGAAAACATTGAAAAGTTGAAAGTCAAGCTCGATGAATTGACCAAAGATGATTGGAATGTCGCGATCAACATTCCAGAAGCATATCATGCGTTGGTTAGTGAGCGTGGTGCAATTTTCAAAAGATTAAAATATTCTTTTAACATTGATGTTCAACATGGTAATTTGACAAGACGTGCTGCCAACTTGTCTAATTCTGCTATTCCCACACCTCCGGAGTCCGCATACCCTGATGATGATGAGCAGATCAAGTTCACCGTCACAGTTGGTGAAGAAAACACCGATACCTCGAAGACAATACCGTGGAGACTTAAGGGTGACGATGCCGATACAAAGAAGGTAGCAAAGTTAATCGAGTCCAGGTTAAAGCTTGCTGAAGAGGCAGTATCTGTTGGTTGGTTTTATGCAAAAGACACCTCAAACTTCAATAGAGTTGTTGGTCCCCAAGGATCTGTGATCAATAGAATTAGAGAGGAGACCAAAACTTTCATCACAACTCCAAGACCCGTTGATAAAAACCCAAACTTCATCTATTTAGTGGGAAAATCAGACAATTTGACTGCAGCTAAGGATGCTATCCAAAAAGTTTTGAACAAGTGAAATTTTCCTATCTAGCTACAGGCATTTGAGTGTTGATGATTGCTGTCATATATATATTAAGGCTTACTTCTAGTAGACTAGAGAATAATTTTTCATCTTTCACGTTTGTATCTTTCGAGTGCCCTTTCTCTTGCATATTTGTGATCTATTATTGGTGGAGGGTATCCTTTTTCCTGAACCAAATCCTTATACTTACTTTCATGTGGATTGTGTATCGCACTGTTGTCATCAACATCCTTGAGTTCGTGAACCCATTGTCTAATAAATTTGCCATCGCTATCAAACTTCTTAGACTGTGTCCATGGATTGAAAATCCTGAAGTATGGTTGTGGATCAACTCCCACGCTAGAGCTGAATCCCCATCCCCCGTTGTTGGATGCAAAATCCCCATCGATCAAATTCTCCATAAAGTATCTCTCACCATATCTCCAGTCTATCAATAAATGCTTCGAGAGAAAAGAAGCTACTATCATTCTGCAGCGATTGTGCATATATCCCGTTTGTTCTAACATTCTCATCGAAGCATCCACAATGGGATATCCGGTTTTCCCATGACACCATTTGTTGAAATGTTCCATATTATACTCCCAATCCAAGTCTGTGAAATCAAGATTGAAAGGTCTGAACATAGAGATATGTGGCCAATTGCATAACACATGTCTATAGAAGTCTCTCCATGCTAGTTGCCTGACGTACTCCACGCAGCCTTGTTTTCCTTTGGATATTGATTTGATTTTCTTTTGATCGAGAAGAATCTTGATAAGGGTTCTCGTTGAAATCACTCCCGAGGTTATATGTGGACTCATATGTGAAACAGTATCATCAGCTATACTGTTTCTTGTGTCGCCGTAGTTGTCCATTTTCTTGGATTGAACGTATTCGAGAAATGCTTCTCTAGCTGCGTCTTCCCCTGTCGGCCACTTCTCAAAATTCTTTTTTTGAACCTGGGTGAAGTTGAAGTCGTCATCTGGGATTTTACACTCGAATAGCCACGAATTGCTTTCTGTGAATGACTTCTCGTTTGAATCTGGTATTGGGTATGTCTCGATTCCATTACTACTCTCTATGAAGTCGCACCAAGCCCTATACCAGGGTGTGAAAACGGAATATTGTGTCTGCTTGGCTTTAGATTTCAACACCCCGGGTACAACCACACAAGAGTCATGCAATGGGGTAAAATCAATACTCGATTTACTAAGTTGGGTCAACAACCCAGTGAATAGCCTCAATTCATCAACCTCGTATTCGATGTTTCCAAATATATGAGATATACGATGTTTTGTTGCGAAATCTACGATGGACTGGGAAATGTCTTTTTTCCTTTCCACAGACAACGTATACAAAGGGATGTTGAGTTCATGCAACTTCTGCTGCAACTTCCTCAAACTTTCGAGACGATACTTCTGTTGGAATTCGCTTACTGAATGACTTTTGAGATCCTCTGGACAATGAACGTAAATTGTAATCAAAGGAATCCCCAACGCCTTGGAGTGCTGTCCAGCCTTTGATAGGGCATGGTTGTCCGCTACTCTGAAGTCCCGCATGTACAAATGTGCCACATATGATCCTGCTGGCACACGGCGTCTTCTTTCCTGCGTTTGCTCCACAACCCGTGTAAGCACATTTGCAGGCTTATATTCGTCATTGAGATATTTTGATACTATCTGCTCTCTATCAAGCCTGTTAGCGTAGAACTCGCTTGAAAATATCGGAAGCTTTTCCAACTTGATTCTCTTGTGGGTCATGCTTGTTGTGGTTTTAAGAACTAGTACATCGACATTTACTCGTCTTTATACCCACACCCCAGCCTACCCTGCCATAGCAAGCAAGCTCCATATGTTGCATTTCTCTATGGGTGTCTAGGATGTTTGAGCAACCATCACTAGGTGGACTTTCACCTCATCGCTATCACGTGCGATGACATTCTGCAGCTTCGGCCACTGCTGTAGGACCTCATCTGACGTGAAGCTGTAGAAATGCCATACGTGCACAATAAGTTCCTGGTACTACGATACGTTAAAAATGGGTCAGTTTACTACACACACGACTTAGTGGCCTATTTTGCAGTTTGCTTGTGGTCAATAGCTTGAACATCGTGAAAGGACAGACCTGCATCCAACTTCTGATCGCATTCAACGTGTTGGCAGCTTAGGTGCTACTCCAAGAAAAGTTACCAAGAAAACTTTGTCTTCAATTACCTCCGTTGAACATACTATGAGGTGCTTGAAACTGTGGATCCAAAGATCAAGGCATCACTGCCATACTGAACTGGTAAATACATGTAAACGGGTTCGAATATTCAGAACTGCATAAATTGCCGCAAAATTTTTGAGTATGCCGTGGGACCAGAACTCTGACTAGGTGAGAGTCAAAAACATATTTAAGAGTAGAAATTCAAGGCTTTGCATCTTCAACAATCAACTCAAAATGGGCTTGTCTTTACTAATGAGCCTGCCTACATCGACTAAGAATGAAAAGGTAGAGTTAAGTAATGGAGACGAGTCGAGCACCTATTCTTGCGATCAAGAAGCAGCCGTGGTTCAGGTTGACAAAAACGTCAAAGAGATAGGATACATATCGGCCACCTTTTTAATATTCAACAGATGTTTGGGTGCCGGTATCTACAGTACCTCTAGTACCATCTTCTCCTTGTCGGGTTCAGTGGGCACTGCTTTGATTATGTGGGCAGCTGGGAGTTTGATTGCGTTCACTGGTTTATTGACTTATATGGAGTTGGGATCTGCAATACCGAGAAATGGAGGAGAAAAGAATTACTTGGAATACATGTTCAAGAAGCCCAGATTCTTGGTGACGGCCATGTACGCTTCGTACGTGTTCTTTTTAGGATGGGCAGCTGGCAATTCTATTGTCGTAGGGGAATACTTTTTGAATGCCGCAGGAAAAGAAATTACGCAATGGAACTCAAGAGCTATCGGTATCGGTGTTATAACGTTTTGTTTTTTGGTGAACGGAATCAACGTCAAAGCCGGTTTGTTATTGGGAAACGTTCTTGGAACGTTTAAGATCGTTATAGTTATGTTTATCGCAATAACCGGCTGGGTGGCCCTTGGAAACGGTATCCATAACGACAACTTTGCACCAACTGGTAACTTTCGCAATGCCTTTGAAGGAACGACCCCTTCTGGTTATGGTATCGTCAATGCTCTCTATAATGTCATATGGTCCTATGTTGGGTATTCCAATGCTAACTATGCTTTGGGAGAAGTGAAGAACCCTGTGAAGGCTTTGAAATATTGTGCACCAGTGGCCTTCCTCATATTGGTAGCCATCTACATGTTTGTCAATATTGCATACTTCGCTGTTGTCCCTAAAGAAGAGATTACCAGCTCAGGGAGAATCTTAGCTGCTTCGTTTTTCAAATATGCTTTTGGAGATTCTGCCGAAAAGGCTGCTTCGATCTTTGTTGCTCTCTCTGCATTAGGAAACGTCCTTTCTGTGATTTTCTCCCAAGGAAGAATAGTGCAATCATTGGGAAGAGAGGGAAGTCTACCTTTCTCTCGCTTTTGGGCAACCCAGAAACCGTTCAACTCCCCTTTCACAGGATTGATGCAACACTGGATAGTTTGTATTATTACAATTGTCGCACCACCTCCAGGTGATGCTTATAATTTTGTGTTGAACTTGATATCATACCCATTAAATGTTGTGAACACTTTTGTTGCACTCGGTTTGCTATGGATCCATTTCCAGAAGATACGAGGACAAAGGGAGTGGAACCCACCTATAAATGCAACCATACCTGTTATCGCATTTTTCTTCCTTTCCTCTTTGTATCTTATTGTTGCTCCATACATTCCGCCCACCGAGGGACAAAATGTCTATGAGTCGTTGCCGTACTGGATTCATCCAGTTGTTACCTGGGCTGTCTTTGGTATAGGTTTTTTCTATTGGATAATTTGGACTAAGGTGCTTCCTTATTTCGGTGGTTACACTCTCGTGGCAAAAGAAATACTAGGCGAGGACGGCTTTTGGAGAAACAAATTCTACAAGATATCGAAGGATTCCAACGACATATCGGCTGCGATAGATGAAGGAGCGTCGCCTATCAATTAGCGAGTAAATCGTTATGTGAACGTGCATCACAACTTATTGACTTAGACAGAGATAAAATATAATGAATACATGCATTAGAGTAAAAGTTTTCTCAAGGTATACTTCTAGTAGACATGAAACCATAATAGAGCTACAGCAGCATAGACTAAATGCTTTAGATATGCCCAGAGTGGGATTTAAAAAAAAAAAATGGTCCCTAGCAGGATCGAACTGCTGATCTTGGCGTTATTAGCACCACGCCTTAACCAACTGGGCCAAGGGACCTAACTTACTTTTATTTAATCACGAACTGAATATATTCACCCATCTGATGGTAAAAATTGAAACATGATAATGTGAACCACCTGCTCGCTGACTATCTCACCTTGGCTGTTCTTGAACTGAGACGATCAGGCAGACCTGATCACAGATGAATTCATGAAAATGGCGTAATCAAAGAACTCCACTATCACTCAAAGTGCAAGTGCACACCAGTGCAAAAGCTTGTCACGTGAGTTGGATATCCTCAAATTTTTCATCCTCAGCTTTTCAATTGAACATTATCTAGGTCAACTGAATCATTGAACATCAAGCAATAAAGCATGCCAGTAAAGGCCATAAAGCAGACGTCCATCGCCAGAAATGGTATTGGTGCTTATGTCATACCCTGTCACAAGATAAATCTACAGTTCTGCAACTGGGGTGGGTCTTCTCATGGTGTCAGAGAACTATTGAAGACAGGAAGGTTAAATGAGGTTGCATCGCAGAAGCCCAATATATTTTTCGACGTCTCAAAGAGACAGGGCCATCCCAAGTTACTTTTCCATTATAACAACAAGAGTGTGAGAGAAGTCGACGTGCGCAATATGGAGACCAAAGATATTCTCAAGAAGATACAAGAGTTCTCCCAATCCAGTGGAAATGCGCCCTTCAAGTACAACCACAAGGTTCTTTCGGTTAATGAATCAGTCAGAGGAATCTGGTCGCCACTTCATGTTCCTAAAGGCCATAGGCATAATATTTAGTTCTTAATCTACTACGTTGGCAGTCAGCATGTATATAGTTTGCACAATGTATATATAAAGTTGCAGGGATAGGCTACTGTAGTCGACATAATGCATCTAATAGCTTTAAAGCCTAAAGGTGCTTTCTTGTAAAAATGATTGTTGTCAGATATGTTCTAGCGCTCGCATTAAGATGTAGAACGTTTTGACATGAGAAGCTAGCTTTTTTCTCTGCCCACTCGCCGACATCTTATTGAAGTCTTAATAGTATTCTGGTGGCGTTTTAGTGGCGTTTTAGTGGTGACTTGGTAACTACGTTGTCATTGAATGACCCACAATCAATGAGGTCAATAGAGAGATCACATTAGAATTCTTAGCAGTCATTTTTTTGAAACTTGCAAAAATGCTGTAAAAACAAAATAAGCTCAAGACCGCTGTCATTTTGCAGAAGGCGGGCTGAAAGTGGAGACCAGCGGGAATGTACATGAGCGTACGGTCATGCTTGTGCCAGCAGATTTGGGCTACATATATGACTTGCCTTCGGATGTAGCTAGTCTTCAGTCTCCAGTCGCTTCGCTTTGATCGTTTGCAACACTTTTGTCGCATCAAGAGAGCTGTATGGCTTCGCACTGTCTTTGTTAAAATCGGAAACGGCAACCCACGCCTAACGGTGAGTTATGGTGTATTACATGCAGGATATCAAGTTTTAAATTTGTGAAAGGCAATGTAGAACGAGAACAGAACTCACACTGAGTCAGAACTCGGGGTAAGTTAACATTTTGGGGTAGTCTTTTCGGAGTCACTTTCCGTTTGGAGGAGTTTCATCTCAAGACCGTAGAGCGTAGGACGGGGAGGCCTTACCAGTGTAGAGCAGTCATCAGATGAAAAAATCTGACGGTAAGGTGAAGTTTTCTTCTTTACAACATACAGGGTATAGCCAGCGTCTAGCAGTCAAAGACAAGCATGTATTATAAAAAGTACCAACAGGTGATAGATTTATCAGTGGGTGCTAAGAGCGCGAAAAACGAGATCGTGAAAAACGGCGGGATAGATAAACACAGGGGAGAAAAGAACATCAAGAAGAGAACAAAAACTGGATGTTTGACGTGTCGTAAGAGAAAGAAGAAGTGTGACGAGGACAAGGTGGATGGCAAGTGCCAGGGTTGCACCAGGAACTTTCTTCAGTGCCACTGGCCAGGGGCCGCCATTCCTGCGACTATAGGCGAGAGAAAGACCAGAACTGAGGTGAAGAACCAAGAGACGCCCAATGATATGGCAAGAAAGGCATACCCTAGTCCTATACTATCTCCTTCGTCAACACCAAAACTTGAAAATATGCATATAGAGAGCGAGATAAACAAACTCACACTCCCACCTCCATTCGATAACTACAAGTTGCCTAAAAATGACCGCCTCGAAGCGCCACAAATGCCGGTCACGAGCACTAAGTTTGTCATTACTTCGTTTGATAGCAATATGGGTCTTTGCCATGTCCTGCTGGGATGAGGCGGCTGGATGTGTCTGGTCTGAAAGTGCAATACTTTCTAGAATCGCATACTAGGTAGGAGACTTTGGATAAGTCGGGAGTTCAATCTATAGGGAGTAAGTAGTGAATCCAATTACGGTTAATACTAGCTAGCATTAATAAAACAAGGCATGCAACAAAGCAAACCTGCGGCCGGCTCCTCGCGGCAAGTCTTCGTGGAGGAAGCATTGAATGGCTCTGATCACATGACCAGTTATTTTCTTGGAGCATTTGAGAATCGGCACCTCATTGCGTGAGTAATGAAACGACAATTCAGAGACGCATTCAAGTTGCATGAGCAGTTCGAGATTCTGTGTGTCTGGAAGTATTGTGATCGTAATTGATGCTATACGACCAGTCTAAGAGGAAACACAATTCAATTAGTAAACTCATGCTTGATATCGACATCGTAAAAATGATGGTGAAAATACGGTTGGCTAATTAAAACATGCGGCTTGGGAGTGAGCGCATGGTCAAGATTCCCGCCATAATCCAACAAACTCAGATTCAAGCAGTCTTAATGCAGTGGTCTCTCGGCGCAGATAGCATGACTATCTTTCAAGCTGTTGGGGTATAATTTCAGTCAGGGATCTTACGGTTGTGGTGTTCGCGGCGGCAGTTGCGGCGGCGGTTACGGAGGCAGATACGGATGCTACGGTTATCTGGTGGGGGCAACGGTAAATGCGATAGTGATGTCTCAATTAAGTGATCTCGTAGTTACTAGATCTCTTTCTACAATAATTGAAGAGCATTAAGCCGAGAAGACACTAAAACTAGGCTATTTTTTTTTTTAGAGTGCTTACATGAACACTAACACATTCGACTGCCAAGTGCGTTAAATCTTGATGACAAGCGATAGGCTAAGATGCAACATCAATATGGCAAGGTCTTCTCTCGAGGATCGATAGTTGAAGGGAATAAACGTGGGAGAGAGAGAGAGAGAGAGAGAGAGAGAGAGAGAGAGAAGGGAAGTCTGGTTGTGGATGCTCATCTTACAGCCTGAGATCGATTGGTTCATGCTCCTCAACAGAAATTATCCTTGGTGTAATCTGGATCCCCCATTCCCATTTCGGATATGGAAGGACTCGGATAACTCGTGAGATTCCACTCAAAAATAAATTTGCCAAAGACGCAAGTGAAACTCGTCGACTATGCATTTAGTAACCGTAAAAAACCACTCATGCACCGAGTTGACAGAAGAGAAGAGAGCTGCTGGCTGAAGAAGATGCATCAGATTTATTATAGGCTCGGATGCAGAGCAATGTCACCGATATAATATCGTTCATCGAAGTTAGACGCGATGTACGAAGAATTTCTGCATCTTCGATACCACCTTTTAGAACGTTCTCTTGCAAGATGCACGCAGACAAGAAAAAATTGATGACTGTCCCTATATTCGTTTTTGTAAATAACGTCGTACATCAGAGTTGAACGTTATGGTGCTTCCAGCATGATACCTCTATGTCAGAAAACGTACGATTTTAGGGTACTACATGGAGCGGATACATGTCTTCAATGAGTAAACTATACCCCGAAGCAACATTTAGCCCAAAATCAAGCACCAGCAATCGACTGGTCATGCTTTGAATCGTATAACTCCTTTTAATGTATCGTCGAAAGCATGTCTCAAGTTATACCAGCAAATTGAGGTTGGCCATCGAGATGATCAGTTGAGGGGATGTGGCAAGAAAATAACTATAAGGGCTGATTCGTCGCTATATGCAAAAATGTTCACGCTTCACCTTACAATTTCTTTTTGACCTTCCCATGATGTCTTGAGGCTGTCATTTGCATGTCTCCAATTACTAACGATTGTATAATAGCCCTCAGTGTATGGAGAGCATTCGACGTGATGGATTGTAATCTATAGGCCTAATGGCAAATCTGAACTTTCAAGCTCAAGGCATACGAGGATTATACGAGGAATGTGTCGTACGTGCTATACTTTTCGCTTATTTTTGGTTTCGCAACGTGGATGTGTCATTCGCATAACTCGGTGGATACCGCATTGGGTTCAAGTTGGCGAGCGAATTTGGTATGTGCTGTTGGATGCTGCAGAAAGAACAAAGACTTCACAGGAGCAGTACGAATTTCTCGTGTCGTAAATGGAATTTCTGAGCTAAGATTGGATCGATCTCATAATCAGCTGCAAAAGGTTCGCACATCGAGGATGCAGAATTTATGCACAGGCAAACATTATGCATGGGACATGCATAGGCTAAGTATCTTCAGCCTCTGGGTCGTAAAGATGGACTATAATCATATACGATTGCGACGAAAAGGTGATGAGCTGGACGCTGGTGAAGATTTTGCAAAATGTCAGGTATATATTGCGCGTGAATAATTGTAAAATCCTTTGCTATGTCTGTCAAACAATAATCGATAGATTTCAAAGACAGTGGGACAGGGAATATCCGAAAAGTTATGAATAGAAGCTAGAGGTATCAATATTATGTACTTTCGAACTTTGCTTTACTATTTCTTGCTTTTCGCGGCGACATCGCTTGCCGTAGAAATCACTACAAACAGGTTAGATAGGGGAACTATCAACTTGTCTGTAGGTGATGTAACGATCGACCTGGGTGTATATTGGTCAATAATTGACAACGCAGTTAGCGCTTTCACTGGATCCTTGTACAATCATGGTGATTTCTTCATCACTAGTTTTTCTAACTCCATTGCATTGTCTGTGCTTCTACAAGGAGCCTTGAATCAAATTCAAAATGATGGAACAATAGTCCTCAACTCATTGAATTCGTTAACATCACCCACCTACAACTTGGTAGGAGCCACTTTTGACAATACGGGTGATATTTATTTAGCTGCTGATGGTTCCATAGGATCGCCAATAATGAGTATTGCGTCGCTAGACTGGACTAACGACGGATCGTTATCGTTTGTCCAGAATACGAGAGGTACTGGATACGTGACTTTAGGTACAACATCTATCACCAACAATGGTCAGATATGCCTCCGTAATCAAGTCTACAGACAGAGTACAATCGTTCAGGGTAGTGGTTGTATAACGGTCGGAGAAAATTCAGCGGTATGGATTGCCAACTCCCTTCTATCATTTTCTCCTTCGCAAACTATTTACTTAGAGACACGGACGTCTTATTTAAGGGTCGAAGCACTTAGTTTGTCTCAGGTTTTCAGGGTCGCTGGTTTTGGTAATGGAAATGTTATAGGATTGAGTGCGCCCATCATCTCCAGATCTTACGACACTAACACAGGCATCTTGACTCTTAGTACCCTTTTGCTTTCCCAACAATTCAATATTGGTAGGGGCTACAATCCGGCTTTGTTTAGGGTTGTTACTACTGATTTTGGAGGTGGATTATTGTCATCAACTTTTAATGGGGGTATAGTGTACGACGGTAGCCCACCAGTCACTACAAGGCCAGCCGTGTGTTCGGTTTGTAGCCCAATCCCAAGTCCTCCCACATCAATCTCATCATCGAGTGCATCAAGGTCCTCGAGCTCTGCACGCTCTTCGAGCGCATCAAGGTCTTCGAGTTCCGCAAGCTCTTCAAGCGCATTAAGATCTTCGAGTTCCGCAAGCTCTTCAAGTGCATCAAGATCTTCGAGTTCCGCAAGCTCTTCAAGTGCATCAAGGTCTTCGAACACAGTAAATTCATCTGGATCGTCTAGTTCAACTCGAGGTTCAAGCTCTTCAAGTGCATCAAGGTCTTCAAACACAGCAAATTCATCTGGATCGTCTAGTTCAACCCAAGGTTCGAGCTCGCAAAGTGCGTCTGGATCAACTTCATCCGGATCGTCCAGCTCAACCCAAGGTTCAAGCTCGCAAAGTGCGTCTGGATCGTCCAGCTCAACCCAAGGTTCAAGCTCGCAAAGTGCGTCTAGATCGACTAGTTCAACCCAAGGTTCAAGCTCGCAAAGTGCGTCTGGATCAACTTCATCTGGATCATCTAGTTCAACCCAAGGGTCAAGCTCGCAAGTTTCGTCTGGATCAACTTCATCTGGATCATCGAGTTCAACCCAAGGTTCAAGCTCGCAAAGTGCGTCTGGATCAACTTCATCTGGATCATCTAGTTCAACCCAAGGGTC